>JARQOC010000009.1:119124523-119555198 GCA_033576535.1 Allobates femoralis | reverse complement strand
GGGGGGGGGGCCTGCGGTTTTGCCTTGGGGAGGGGGGGCCAAGCCGGGTGGGGGTTTTTGGTGGCCCATTGCCACAGTGTAACACCACACTTGCCACCCGCCGCAAGTCACCTTTTACTTTCTGTGGGATTACGCAACCGTGCCGAAAGTGCAGCGGTTTATGTGGCAATCGTGGCAGATGCGGTTTTTTCACAGCATCTGCTGCGATTTGAAAAAATGATGATGTGATAGGGCTCTAACTTTTATTTTATAAATAATTTTATTATATATAAATATATATATTATCATAAAATATATATATATATATATATTATATATATATATTATATATATAAAATATATAATAAATTGTAATATATCATATACATATATTTATTTAAGTTAAGATATATATATAAAATATATTTTTTTTAATATATTTTTAGGATAAAATTTATAATATAAAATATTAAATTGTATATAATAAAAATTATCAATATAAATAATTAACTACTTTGACTATATTGTTATCAGAATGTATATTCATTGCTTCCTTAAATAATATACTGTAGCTATTATTGCATACATTTTGCTGTACTGTGCTCAATATGAGCTCTGACAAACAAAAAAGCTCTGTTAGAGCTAAGAATGCTGCATGCCAGCGCAAGAAGCGTGCGCAGGAATATCCGGAAAAAAAAACGTCTCCGTTTGCTTAAGGTCAAGACGGCTTTGAATACAAGAATTGCAAAGGAGTCTGCTGAAGAAAGAAGCAGTCGGTTGGCCAAAAAGCTGAGCGAACGCAAAGACGCAAACAACAAAAGGTGAAGGTGCAAGGAGAACCATCTACCTCTGATATGGCGTCCACATCTGTGTCTCCAACACTTTGTGAAACTGAACTGCCTTCAACATCTGGCACAAGTAAAGTGAAGGGCAAATGTTCTACTAAAAGAAGAACAGACAAGATTGCTTCTGCCATGACAAGACACAAATTGGCTAAAGTCAAACGTTTACAAATTATGTCACCTACCTCAAAACAACGCCATTTGGCCCATTTGGCTGCCTCACAGCCTCAACTACGTAAAAAAAATAACCTCTCTAAGAAGTCTCCAGTTACTACTTCTTTTGTTGGATGTCTTGATAGTTCTACACAGCAACGCCTTATTTATGTAGGCATCTACAAAAAAGGTCATCTGTTGGTCACTTCACCTACGTCATCAATCCCTATTGGCTTTACTGATGACGATACCGGTATTTTAGAACATACCTGTGGGCCCATGAATATGTTATGTCAACATTGTGAAGCACAACATTTTGATTTTGAAAGGCCATCTGATGGACAGTTCTCCCTTTGTTGTCACAAGGGCAAAGTTCAGGTACCATTACCTCAGTACCCTGAGCTCTTTACTACTTTACTTAAAGGAGACAGCCCATATAGTAAAAATCTCATGGACAATATCAGGAGCATTAATAGTTCCTTTGCATTTGCTTCCATGGGTGCAAGTGTTTCTCAACCACCTGGACACGGTCCTTACTGTTTTCGGATTCACGGCCAAATTTACCATAGAACTGGAACTCTCCACCCCGCTGAAGGTCAAGATCCAGCATATGCACAGCTGTATATTTTGGATAGTGCTACTGCTACTGAACAACGCCTACAGTCTCCAGAAAATCTCAAATGTAATCCAGCCTTGATGAGAATTATTGCTGAGCAATTGGAAGGTATTAATCCCTTTGTTTCAGCCTACAAAATGTTACGGCAAGTGGAGGAAGAAGAAGAACACAAAGCATTGGAACATGGCACAAACATGCCCAATATCATCATGGCAATTAAACAAGACAGACAGCAAGACCCAAGACGGTATAACAACCCTACTGTCCATGAAGTTGCTGTCGTCTTTGAAAATGCTGATGGAGAGCCACCATTTAATAGAGACATTTTAATACATCTAAAACCAGACCCAAAGAATCTGTTGGCCCCCAGAACACAGCAAATAAGCATTTTACACAGTAATTTGGATGCATTACTGTATCCATTGTTTTTCCCTCATGGAGAGCAAGGGTGGCATGAAGCACTCAAGCAGCAAGGCCAAAATCCTCGCAGGGTGACACAACTGCAGTATTACTGTTATTTGCTGTCAGTACGGAAAGAATTCAATCCTGTCCTTAATGGTGGTAAACTGACCCAGCAGTACTTGGTGGATGCCTATGTAAAAATCGAGGCGAATCGTTTAAATTATATACGCCAACACCAGAAGGATTTGAAAGTAGAAGATTATTGTCTCCTTCAGGAACATTTGCTGAGAAAATCCATAGAAAAAAAAATCCCCATTGGCAAGACGGTAATTTTACCATCTTCCTTTGAGGGAAGTCCCCGCAATATGCAGCAGCGGTATCAAGATGCCATGGCAATTGTAACTAAATTTGGAAGACCAGATCTTTTTATAACGATGACCTGCAATCCGAAATGGAGTGAAATTGCAACCAATTTACAGCCATGGCAGCGTGCTGAACATCGCCCGGATTTAGTGGCCCGTGTATTCAGGATTAAACTTGAAGCCCTTTTGAAAGATATTAATTGTGGATTATTTGGTAAGGTTTGTGCTATGGTTCATGTGATAGAATTTCAAAAGCGAGGCCTACCACATGCTCACATTCTAATTATTCTGGATGCAAACTCAAAACTAAGAACTGAGGTGGAAGTGGACAATACTGTTTGGGCTGAAATTCCTGATCCATCACATTACCCTGTGCTCCATCAAATTGTCTTGCAACACATGATCCATGGCCCCTGTGGACAACACAATCCCAATTCTCCATGTATGGAGAATGGAAAGTGTAAAAAAGCTTTTCCCAAAAAGTTTCAAACAAAAACTGTTATACCTGAGGATGCATATCCAAGTTATCAAAGAAACGAAGGACCTTCTTTTCAACACCATTCTAAGAAGATTGATAATTCTTGGGTGGTTCCTTATAACCCTTTCCTTTTATTAAAATATAAGTGCCATATTAATGTGGAAGTATGTGCTTCCATTCAGAGCGTCAAATACCTCTTCAAATATGTGTACAAAGGTCATGATAAAGCCAATGTGGAAATTTGTGAAACCAACATCAGACACGATGAAACTCATAAATTCATGGATTCCAGATATGTCAGTGCACCAGAGGCAGCTTGGCGAATCTTTGCTTTCCCAATGCATAGACAATCTCACAGCATTATTCGTCTTGCAGTACATCTGCCTCATTCACAATCACTTTTTTTTCACGAGGGTGATTCTGCGGACAACATCAGTTATTCAATGGACAGACAATCAACACTTATGGCCTACTTTGCCCTCAATGAGAATGATCCCAATGCTCGGGAGTACTTATATCGTCAAATTCCTGAGCATTATGTTTGGAAAGAAGGTGCATGGGAAGTTAGAAGGAGAAGAGGTGCTTCAGTCATTGGTAGACTTTACACTGTTAGTATTCAAGAACAAGAACGGTATTTTTTAAGGCTGTTGTTACTCCATGTTAAAGGAGCTACAAGTTTTGACAACCTTAAGACTGTTAAGGAAATCACATACCCAACGTTTAAAGAGGCGGCATTAGCCCTTGGATTGCTCTTCGATGACACTGTTTGGAGAAAAACTTTATTGGATGCCTGTGTTCTCAATATGCCTGCACAGCTCCGTGACATGTTTGCATATATATGTGTGTTTGGTCCTCCTAATCATCCCCTGGAGTTGTGGCAAGAATTTAAACAACACTTCGTTCAAGATTACTGCCATGCCTACCACCCTGACACTGATGATTGTGAGCATTGTGAAGGATATGCCATGACTGATGTTGAACATGTTTTAAAATTTCATGCAAAACATTTTACTGATTTTAATCTGCCACGCCCAAAAAGAAAACCACACATTCGTCCTCAATATAACAAAGAAGAAGAGTCAGTAAGAGCACGTGAAATGAAAGTTACCTTAAACGATCAACAACGTTTGGCCTATAACGCAATCCATAAAGCTTTAGAGGATACAAGTGATAAGCCAAAGTGCTTTTTCATTGATGGACCAGGTGGTAGTGGGAAAACATATCTCTATCATCTATTGATTCATGAACTGAGAGGAGAAGGAGAAGTTGTCTCACCTGCAGCCAGTACAGGGATTGCTGCTAATCTATTGCAAGGAGGAAGAACTATCCATTCACTGTATGGCATACCAATACCAATTAATGAGACATCTGTTTCAAGAATCAAAAATGATACTGATGCGGCCCAACATTTGAAGACTACCAAACTCTTCATCATCGATGAGTCTACTATGTTGTCAAAATACGCTTTGCATGTAATTGATCAATTATTACGGGATGTCATGACAACTGATGTTTCCAAGAAAAACAAATTACCCTTTGGAGGAAAAGTCATTGTTCTGGGAGGAGACTTTCGGCAGTGTCTTCCTATCATCTCTCATGGAACAAGGACAGACATTGTAGAGAGCTGCATTAAATATTCACGACAATGGCAGCTTTTCAATCAATTGCCGCTCATTAACAACATGCGCTCCATTGATTCTGAATATAGCAATTGGTTAATTCAATTGGGAAATGGAGAATTGTCCAATGATTACAATCTTGGTGATGATGTCATTGAGATCCCGCAAGACATGATCTGCACTGGCTCTTTAATCTTGGATATATTTGGTGAAAACATTGTCATTGATGTGAATAATGACGAAAGTATTCAGAATGCTGCATCACATGCAATTCTTTGTCCCAAAAATGACGCTGTGGATTTGATCAATTCAAAAGTTATGGATTGTATTCCTGGAGAATACATTGAATATATGAGCGACGATTCCATTGATCCAGATGAGACGGAAAATCCCGAACAATATCCAGTGGAATTTCTAAATTCAATAACACCTACAGGAATGCCTTCTCATCTCCTGAAATTAAAAGTTGGTACAATTATAATGCTTTTGCGTAATTTTAACAGCAGAAAAGGACTTTGCAACGGGACTCGCATGATTGTTATTGCTTTGTTTGATAACTTGATACAAGCAAAAGTAATTTCTGGCTCGGATGAAGGAAATGTAGTCTTCATTCCAAGAATTGATCTCTAATAAAAGAAAAAGAGGGGAGGGGGACAAGAGGCGCAATAGTGCCCTTATCACTTAGACACTAACTTTCAGCGGTGAAAAGGAATGAATCCACTCACCTACTCCAGTTGTGTGACCCACAACTGGCTTAAGAGCATGTAGGATAATATCCTGATGGCTGCTGCTGGACCTCCACCGTTTCCACGAACACGTGGTTAAAGCAGAAAATTCAGGGGAAGAAGGTGTACTCCGGTCCGCGCTGCCCGACTCATCAAAGAAAACCCAAGACGAAGTTCTGATCCAATCCTCCTTTATTTTCCTCCTACGCGTTTCAGTGCCCACAGTGAGAATAGATCCTGTGGACTGATTCAATGTGACCCCATGGTAGGAGTTACTCCTACCATGGGGTCACATTGAATCAGTCCACAGGATCTATTCTCACTGTGGGCACTGAAACGCGTAGGAGGAAAATAAAGGAGGATTGGATCAGAACTTCGTCTTGGGTTTTCTTTGATGAGTCGGGCAGAAGAATTGATCTCTGTCCATCAGAGACTGGATTGCCTTTCAAACTAAGACGTCGACAATTTCCCGTGAAGCCTGCCTTTGCCATGACCATAAATAAATCACAAGGCCAAACATTGGAGAAAGTGGGGATTTATTTGCCAGAACCTGTTTTTGGTCATGGACAATTATATGTGGCTTTCTCACGTGTGAAGAGACGATGCAATGTGAAGGTGAAAGTGGTGGATTCATGCATTCAAGGCAAATTGGTGCCTAACAGTGAGAAAGTCTTCACCAAAAATATTGTCTATCGGAATATTTTGGGATGAACTTTTGTCTATTTTATTTTTTTACCTTTTCTATTTAAAAAAAAAAAATAATAAATAACAAAAAAATTAGTTTAGTCTTTACATTTGCAGTTTTTTATGTACATAGTTTATACAATATTTGTGGAAAAAACACATTACAGATTTGTTTGGAGATGTGTATCATTCTGATTTTCTCACAGGGTGATAGAAACCACTATTTAAAGCTCCAGTACTGTATGTGCTGAGAGATTTGATTCTTATTCTTTAAAGGGAGAAGTTTTTGTGAACAGCTAAGAGATGGGTGGGACGGCTGTTCACACACATCTCATTAGCAAGGTGTGTTACACATGTTTAGATAGATAGGGACAAACATAAATTATTAATTTGATTCTACCACGTCATTTTTCTTAGATTTTTTCAATTTGTTGAGGAATATACTAAATGATAATAATTGATCATGAAGGACTCACCAACAACATACTTACAGTAATTTTCATAATTGCATATTTGTAATTTGTACTTAACTTGCGGTTTGTGCAGACAACATAGTTGCGGCAGTCTCATCCACATCAACTGCAGTCACCTGTGGTTAGTTAGTGGATGCATCTTATGCACCTGCTGAAGCTACGTTAACTCCATTTACTGTAGGTTAATTACAAGTTTTTTTGTTATTGCATGGATATTGCTGCAAGTCTGTAGCTGGTAACTCCTTCTGTATCAATTTACAATATTTTATTATTTACATCACAATCCTCAAAAAATCTAAGAAAAAACCAGCTATAAAAAATATCTAAATTATATCAATTCGGATTTAGTTAGAGTAGGTCTCACCAGGCGTAAGGGCATCTTGACGCGATTGGTGAGCTGACACAAACTGGCTGATACACACATTAGTAATGTTAATTTATCAATTCAAATGAATGACACATTAAGAAGTATTGCTACTTTGTGTTCTAAGACCCTTACAACATAATAGTTCAATTTTCCTTAAATGATATCAATCATACAAATATATGTCGTTGGTGTAAAGATGTCATTGGAATAATTGGATTATTATTTGAAAATCTTAAAAAAAATATAAAAATATTCTAGACACCCGATGCATTTGCATCGGGCTTACAGCTAGTATTATATATATATATATATATATATATATATATATATATATATATATATATATATATATATATATATATATTATATATATATATACACACATACACACACACATTTATATATAAACACACATATATATACATGAAAATGGATGTCCATATGTGTATATATGTTTTAATATGTATCTGTGCAGAATGAGGTTTGTATGATATACATGTACTTGAATGCATATCCTAATATGTTAGATCTAGGTTGGTGTATGTGTATACAGAATAGTTGCCTAGGCAACATGGCTTGCACCAGTAATATTGTAGTGATATACATGCTAATACTTTAGTAAATGTAGGGAGGGTATGTGAATCGTTGGTGGTACAGTGGGAGATGTGCTGGCAAACTTAGGGGTTTGGAATTGGACCGCCGTACTGTTCTTATGAGGAATGGAATCCTCTTCTGTCCCTGTGTCTCCGGATCGCCGAGCGCTCTGTTCCGCCGCCCGCACGCATGCGCAGTACGCTCCCGCGCGCATGCCCAGTGAGGCACTTGAAGCTCAATGCGGCGCGGGTGTCCTACGTCACCCGTCGCCAGGAAATGACGCGAATCGCGTCATAATGCCCCACTGAAGCCTGCACGGAATGGGAGAGTGGGGAGGCGCGCAGGGAGGCGCGATTTTGAATCAGCTATGAAGATCACGCCTATTCAGGCGTGATATCATGAAGAGGGGCAAGCCAGGATGAGTGACTATGAATAGATAGTCACTCATTAGCATCAATAATCAGGTACTTATAAAACGTTTTTATTCACTTTGCTTAGGTGCATTTAGGAGCAAAAAACAGTGTAGGGAAAGTGTTAATATGCACTAGGGACAGGTTTTAAGAGCTTAGGAGGTGTTTTGGGGGTGACAGGATCCCTTTAAGTGGCTGTGGGTTGAAATTTGCAGCGCGGGGGACCCACAACATTTGGGTCTCTCCACGCTGAGGATTCCAGTCAGCCAGCTACCAAGTTGTACATGGCTGGCTACAAAAAATACAGCGAAGGCCTTTTTTTTATTCTAGAACTAATTCTAGAAAAAAAAATGACATGGGGCTCCGCCATATTTTTGGTCCAGCCAGGTACAACTTGGCAGCTACAGACTGCCAGCAACCCCCAGCTGCCTCGTTGTACCTGGCTGCAACCAAAAATACAGCGAAGCCCATTTTTTTTTTATTTCTAGAACTAATTCTAGAAAAAAAAATGACATAGGGCTCCGCCATATTTTTGGTCCAGCCAGGTACAACTTGGCAGCTACAGACTGCCAGCAACCCCCAGCTGCCTTGTTGTACCTGGCTGCAAGCAAAAATACAGCGAATCCCATTTTTTTTTATTTCTAGAACTAATTCTAGAAAAAAAATGACGTAGGGCTTCGCCATATTTTTGGCCCAGCCAGGTACAACTAGGCAGCTGGGGGCTGGAATCCTCAGCATGGAAAGGCCCAAGCGTTCTGGGCCCCCCATGCTGCGAATTGCAGCCCGCAGCCGCCCCAGAAAATGGCGCATTCATTGAAGCGCCATTTTCTGGCGCTGTACCCATGCTCTTCCAGTTGCCCTGGTACCGGTGGCAAACTGGGTAATAAAGGGGTTAATGCCAGCTTTTTATTGGCAGCTGGCACTAAGCCCGAGATTCATAATATAGGGCCAATGTTAGACCCGCCATTAGGAATCTCTGGTAAATAGTCAGAAAATACACACATAGAAAAATCTTTTTATTTGAAAAAAAAACACAAACAAAATTCGGACTCCATCTTTATTATAAAGATCCGACGTAGTCCACAACGAAGGTCCCACGACGCTCGATCGCCTCCGACGTAGTCCACAACGAAGGTCCCACGACGCTCGATCGCCTCTGCTCAATCCAGAGACTACAGCAAGGGATCAATTGTCCTCTTCCTACAGTCTTGGGGGTCAGAGTTATGGTGCACTGTATGACAATGATCTGTTATACAGTGCACCATGACTATGATCCCAGAGACTACAAGAGGACACTTGATCCCTTGTTGCACCCATCCATCCACCTATGCACCCATCATCCACGCACGCACACAACCACGCACCACATCCAAGCACGCACATCCACACATGCACACATCCACGCACGCTGACATCCACGCACGCACATCCACGCACGCTGACATCCACGCATGCACACATCCATGCACGAATGCTGACATCCACGCACACATGCACGCACATCCACATCCACGCACATCCACGTATGCACAGATCCACACACGCACACATCCACGCACGCACGCTGACATCCTCGCATGCACATCCACGCACGCACATCCACGCATGTACATCCACGCACGCACATCCACACACGAACATCCATGCACGCACATCCACGCACGCTGACATCCACGCATGCACACATCCATGCACACATGCTGACATCCACGCACACATCCACGTACGCACACATCCACGTACGCACAGATCCACACATGCGCACATCCACGCACGCACATCCACGCATGCATATCCACACACACATCCACGCACACGCACATCCACGCACGCACACATCCATTCATTCACCCATCCATCCACCCACCCATCCATCCATCCACACATCCATCTATTCATTCATTCATTCATTCATACTTACCCACCGATGAGGAGTAGCCCCTGAGAAGAGGAGGAGCCACACCGGAGACTGCAGAGGACTCGGAGGCCGATGGTGCGGGCGGGTGCACCGGCGCGTGCAGCCCGACGGGATAGGTGAGCGGGGCTGGGGGGTGAGTATGAGATGGGGGGGCATGGGCAGGGGGGACACGAGCAGGGGGGAGGGGGCCCTGCAACTTGACCGGCGGGCACATGATCCCGCTGGCAGAAATACTATTGAAGGAGGAGAGCGGGTGGTTGGCGGGGACCGGGGTAGGAGGTGCCGGCCGGACACAGGGGGAACTGGACACAGGGGGGGCTGGGCAGCACACACAGGGGGGGCTGGACAGCTCACAGGGGGGCTGGACGGAGCGGGGAAAAGACACAGGGGATGCTGGAGTATTAGATAATGGCCGGCGGGTGCAGTGCAGCCCGCCGGCAGATAAGTATGATTGGGGAGGGGGGGTGGTGAAGGTGTTAACAAGGGTCCCCACACCTCTGCCCCTGACCCTCAGCTGTCACTGACAGCTTTTAGATTTGAGCTGTCACTGTTTGTTTAGAAGCAGTGACAGTTCAAAGCCATGACGAGTATACTCGTCATGATGCGGGAACTGACATCTTTTCATGACGAGTATACTCGTCATTAGTCGTAAACGGGTTAAAAGACGACGTGGCGAACATCCCTCCACAAACACATGGAAACACAACGTGGTAGCATCTCCTTTTCTGGCACTGCAGGACTGACGGTATGTATTGGTGACTCACCTTCTTCATGATTTCATTTTTGGTCTGCTGTTCAAGTACCATTAAACCATATAGTATATTTGATTTTTATGGACCTGCCGTTACTCCACCTATGTCCCCAAGCAAATTCTGATGTCATGGAGATCGGACAAAGAAAACACTGTTGCCAGATGCCTTATTGCGCCCCAAACAGTGAAATCCATGATGCATTGTCCCCATGTTGCTAAAATAGGCAAATGGAGCCTGGTGCACATTGACTGTGACTTCATAAGTGCTTCATTTTGTTGGTCTAACCTCCCCCATTTCCTCCGGGACCAGCATCTCCCTCCGACTACACTGTGCAGCAGGGACCTGGCACAAACTTCCTCCACAACTCTCCAAGCCCCGGCTCCGCCACAAGAGATATGTTCGATTGTTTTAGGGTCATCACATTCAGCAATAGTGGTTTGAAACACTTGTGTTGTGTGTCACTTGTCAAACATAGGAGCGTGTGTTGTTTCCACAGTGCACATTTGGTACTGGTGTTGTTTTTTCTTTTAAATTCTAACTTACCTTGTGTGCTGTGTCAACAGCTATGCGTGACCATGGTGCTTACTTATGTGAGCAGAGTAAGCACTGTGTGTTGTGAGACATAGCCATACGTCAAGGCCACAGTAATGGCCTTGGCTTGGATTTGCTACATTGCACTGTCAAACAGGATAAAGGCATGCTTGATGTTATTGCATTGATGATATGTGATTGTGTCAATCTTGCTGATTTTTGTTTCTCCCCTTTCTCCACAAGACCCTCAAGGTGTCGGCCCCAGCCAGGGGGGGCATCCGTTCTTGAAGATCCCCCAACAACATCTGGGGGGGGGAGCCTGATCCCAGTCCCGCCGTGCAGCACCTTCGGCCCAGTGAGGGGGGAAGATGAAGAAGACCAGCTCCACCCCCTACCCAGCTGGGTGACTGGGCTAAGAGGGTGCTGCTGAATCTCAAGAGGGTCCCTTGGACTGAGATTGGGCTGCTTGTGAGTGAACGGGTGGCCGAGCTGGGCCATCCACAACGATCGGACCTTGAGTGGATCATTTATCTAGCCCTGAAGGCGTCGGCAAATGGGACACTCAACTCCGAGACCATCTTGGCGCAGCCCCCGAGCAGCCGCCAGTTTCCCATCAGCTGCCGCCAGGGCTGCCACTAGGAATTTTGGGGCCCCTGACTGCCAAAATTTTGGGGCCCCCCTGAGACTCCGCCCAGCCTCCACCCCTTGAGACTCCGCCCAGCCTCCATCCAGGCTCCGCCTCCACCCTAGATCCGCCTCCACCCAAACATACATTAGATATATAGTGAAAAATTGGAACAGCACCAAAAATTACCTCAATTTATGTGCAAAGCTTTCCCAACCAGCAATCCAGATGGTTCCTTACAATAGATTAAAAAAAAAAAAAAAACAGCACAATAAAAATAGAAAAAAGTGGACTTTATTGCCCAATGCGTGGCCATGACATTGGGCAATAAAGTCCAGTTTTTTCTATTTTTTGTGCTGTTTTTCCTTTGCTTACACTCTCTCTATTATAATTACACACACACACACTTGAGACTGCTGTGGGCTGAATACACAATAGCTGTATCAGTCACGGTTCTGACGATTCTTGGTGCCAGCACCAATCTGTCTACGGTGTTTCTGGAGAGCTGCAAATTGCAGATTGCTTCAGGGTGCCCCCTTCCTGATCACCAGCACTCCAGCATTCAGCCTGCTGAGCGCTCAAACAACCTGGTGCACACTTCCAGTTAGCGGTTCATCACTTCCGGTTAGCGTCATAGAAATGAAGTTGCAACATCGTAGGATTAGCGGTGTTTATTCACTCTTCATGTAGTCTTACATGGTGCGAGTGGGAGTTCTCAAAGGCGATGGCCGTTTCACACTGCAAGTGGCGCTTCAACAGGCATATAGTCCACCATATGCCTGTTGACTATATGCCTGTTGAAGCGCCACCACACGAAGAGTGAATAAACACCACTGATCCTGTTTTGCAACTTCTTTTCTATAATGCTAAACACAATAGCTGTATATACAATAGAGAATACAGAATAGAGACAGCTGCTACCTATATACACAATAGAGATGGCTGCAGACCGTATACACAATAGAGAATACACAATAGAAACTTCTGCTGGTCATACACAATAGAGATGGCTGCGAGCCATATAGACAACATCCCAACAGCTTCCCTCCATTCCGACAGCCTCCCTCCATCCTGACAGTCTCCTACCATCCTTCCTCCATTCTGACAGCCTCCTTCCATCCTTCCTCCATCCCAACAGCCTCACTTCATCCTTCCTCCATCCCGACAGCCTCCCTCCATCCCGACAGCCTCCCTCCATCTTGACAGCCTCCCTCCATCCTGACAGCCTCCCTCCATCCTTCTTCCATCCTGACAGCCTCCTTCCATCCTTCTTCCATCCCAACAGCCTCACTTCATCCTTCCTGCATCCCGACAGTCTCCCTCCATCCCGACAGCCTCCCTCCATTCTGACAGCCTCCTTCCATCCTTCTTCCATCCTGACAGCCTCCTTCCATCCTTCCTCCCTCCCAAAAGCCTCACTTCATCCTTCCTCCATCCCGACAGCCTCCCTCCATCCCGACAGCCTCCCTCCATCTTGACAGCCTCCCTCCATCCTGACAGCCTCCCTCCATCCTTCCTCCATCCTGACAGCCTCCTTCCATCCTTCCTCCATCCCAACAGCCTCACTTCATCCTTCCTCCATCCCGACAGTCTCCCTCCATCCCGACAGCCTCCCTCCATCCTGACAGCCTCCCTCATCCTTCTTCCATCCTGACAGCCTCCTTCCATCCTTCCTCCCTCCCAACAGCCTCACTTTATCCTTCCTCCATCCCGACAGCCTCCTTCCATCCTTCCTCCATCCCGACAGCCTCACTTCATCCTTCCTCCATCCTGACAGCCTCCCTCCATCCTCCCTCCATCGCGATAGCCTTCCTCCATCCCAACAACCTCCCTCCATCCTGACAGCCTCCTTCCATCCTTCCTCCATCCTGACAGCCTCCCTCCATCCTGATGGCCTCCCTCCATCCTGACGGCCTCCCTCCATCCTTTCTCCATCCTGACAGACTCCCTCCATCCTGACGGCCTCCCTCCATCCTTCCTCCATCCGGACAGCCTCCCTCCATCCTGATGGCCTCCCTCCATCCTTCCTTCATCCTGATGGCCTCCCTCCATCCTTCCTCCATCCTGATGGTCTCCCTCCATCCTTTCTTCATCCTGACAGCCTCCTTCCATCCTTCCTCCATCCCAACAGCCTCCTTCCATCCTTCCTCCATCCCAACAGCCTGCCTCCATCCTGATGGCCTCCCTCCATCCTTCCTCCATCCTGATGGCCTCCCTCCATCCTTCCTCCATCCTGACAGCCTCCTTCCATCCTTCCTCCATCCCAACAGCCTCCTTCCATCCTTCCTCCATCTCAACAGCCTCCTTCCATCCTTCCTCCATCCCAACAGCCTCCCTCTATCCTGATGGCCTCCCTCCATCTTGACAGCCTCCTTCTATGCTTCCTCCATCCCGGCAGCCTCACTTCATCCTTCCTCCATCCTGACAGCCTCCATCCTTCCTCCATCGCGATAGCCTCTTTCCATCCTTCCTCCATCCCAACAATGTCCCTCCATCCTGACAGCCTTCCTCCATACTTCCTCCATTCCAACAACGTTCCTCCATCCTGACAGCCTCCCTCTATCCCAATAGCCAGGGCTGCCACTAGGAATTTCGGGGCCCCTGACTGCCAAAATTTTGGGGCCCCTGAGACCGCCAGCTCACCCTGAGACCGCCAGCCTCCACCCCCTGAGACTCCGCCCCCACCCATGCTCCGCCTCCACCCAAACATACCTTTAAAAAAAAAAATATATATATATATATATGTATATATGTATATATATATATATATATATATGTCTGTATGCAGAGAGGAAAACTGGGCACTATCCGTGCATAGAGGTTTGTGCAGCTCCATACATTATGACTGACTGAAGGAATCCAGCACTTTGGGGTGCTCACTATAAGTGAGAATAATCAATCCAATAAGGTAGATAAAAAAGCCAGTGGCACTCACCAAAATTGATCTTCAATTCTTTTTAATTCCACATTACATGTGCGGAGTACAAAGAGAGGGGGGAGGGAGGTGCTGCAACGAGGACGACGGTAACCGTTTCGCGGTTGATCTGCCGCTTCTACGGGTCCTGACCCGTAGAAGCGGCAGATCAACCGCGAAACGGTTACCGTCGTCCTCGTTGCAGCACCTCCCTCCCCCCTCTCTTTGTACTCCGCACATGTAATGTGGAATTAAAAAGAATTGAAGATCAATTTTGGTGAGTGCCACTGGCTTTTTTATCTACCTTATTGGATATATATATATATATATATATATATATATATATATATATATAGTGAAAAATTGGAACAGCACCAAAAATTACCTCAATTTATGTGCAAAGCTTTCCCAACCAGCAATCCAGATGGTTCCTTACAATAGATTAAAAAAAGGAAAAATAGCACAAAAAAATAGAAAAAAGTGGACTTTATTACCAAATGCATGGCCACTTCATTGGGCTATAAGGTCCACATTTTTCTATTTTTTTGTGCTGCTTTTCTTTTTTTTACCCCCTCTTTCATATATATATATTTGTACACACACACTTCAGACAGCTGTGGGCTGATTCACTGACCTCTCATCTTCATCGTGCGCTCTGTCCTTGGCTCCCAGGCTCGGCCTCAGCGTTGACAGCTTCAGGTGGTTCCTCCTGCGCCTATACCTCGGTGATCTTGGCTTTCTGATCTTCAGGATGAGTGGCAGCGTCCTGTGGAGCGGGGTCAGATCCTGTGACCTCATCAGATTCTCCAAGTACTACAAGGGAGGGTAACAGACTGTGATGTCATCATCAGAGGAGGGACCTGGACAACCCCCACACAAACATCTGCCATGCCCCTGAGCTGACAACACAAAGTCCCAGATGAGAGGTGAACAGATGGCAAAATGTCTAACAGACAAATCTGGAGGACAGGAGGGGGACGGAGAGGAAAGAGGACAGGAGGAAGTTGAAGGAGAAAGAGAACAGAGGGAGGTGGAGGGGGACGGACAGGAAAGAGGACAAGAGGAGGACGAAGAGGAAAGAGGACAGGAGGGGACGGAGAGAGAGACAGAGGGACGAGAGAAAGAGGACAAGAGGGGGACGGAGAGGAAAGCGGACAGGAGGGGGATGGAGGAGAAAGGGCAGTGGAAGAGGGAGGAGAAAGAGAGGCAGAGTGGGATGGAGGAGAAAGAGGGCAGAGTGGGAAAGAGGGCAGAGTGGGACGGAGGAGAAAGAGGACAGAGTGGGACGGAGGAGAAAGAGGGCAGAGTGGGACGGAGGAGAAAGAGGGCAGAGTGGGACGGAGGAGAAAGTGAACAGAAGGAGACTGAAGAAAGAGTACAGAGGGGGCAGTGAAGAAAGAGACAGAGGACGGGAGAAGTGGACAGAGGAGACAGTGAAGAAAGAGGACAGAGGGAGACGTGAAGAAAGAGGACAAGGGTAAAGGGAAAAGAGGATAGTGTAGTCCAGAAGATTGCAGTTTCTCAGCAGTGGTCAGAATGAGTGTCTGGCAGACCGCTCTCCTGTAAGGATAGAGATAGAAACAGGCACTGGGCTCTTATCGAATATTACCTTTCAAATTTATTGTGAACAGTAGAAGTTACAGGTCTCCTCGCCACAACATGTTTCGACACTAAAGGTGTCTTTCTCAAGTGGATCAAGTGATCCACTTGAGAAAGACACCTTTAGTGTCGAAACATGTTGTGACGAGGAGACCTGTAACTTCTACTGTTCACAATAAATTTGAAAGGTAATATTCGATAAGAGCCCAGTGCCTGTTTCTGTCCCTAGCGCTCATTATATCATACCTTTTTACCTCATATCGTGCTCAATTCCTCCCTTTGGGGAGTGTGGTTTGAGAGCAGCTCTGGGACAGGATTTGGTCAACACAGAGGAGCTGCCCTTCCCTGGGCTCCTGATCTCTGGGAGAGACGTTGAAGTTCCATAAGGAAAGGCTTCTCTACATGTAGCAACGGATTTATGCCTGCGGTTAAATCTCACCTCAAATCATCAACCTAGTTGTGCAGGGGGCGCAACTAGAAAAGGTGAGTGACATATCAATATAACCCCTTGCTTCGGCTAATTTGCACAGTGTGGCGCAACAATTTTTTGGTTTTTCTTTTCTGTAAGGATAGAGAGACAGACCAACCATTCAGGTTAACACCGTGACCTCTGCCAATCCCTAGATTATGGTCTGTGACTAGATTGGTGTTTTCTCTGATCTTTCCCTCCCCTTCCGTTCACTCTCTCTCTCTCCCCCCCCCTCCATGCACTCTCTCTCCCTTCATGCACTCTCTCTTCCTCCATGCACTCTCTCTCCCTCTCCCCCTCCGTTCACTCTCTCTCTCTCCCCCTCCGTTCACTCTCTCTCTCTCTCCCCTCCGTTCACTCTCTCTCTCTCCCCCTCCGTTCACTCTCTCTCTCTCCCCCTCCGTTCACTCTCCCTCTCCCCCTCCGTTCACTCTCTCTCCCCCTCCGTTCACTCTCTCTCTCTCCCCCTCCGTTCACTCTCTCTCTCCCCCTCCGTTCACTCTCTCTCTCTCTCTCCCCCTCCGTTCACTCTCTTTCTCTCCCCCTCCGTTCACTCTCTCTCTCCCCCTCCGTTCACTCTCCTCTCTCTCCCCTCCCCCTATGCGCTGTGTCTTTGCCCTGCACCTGGCTTTTTCCCCCTGTGCGTTGTCTATCCCCTGCACCCATTTCCCCCCTGTGCGTTGTCTCTCTCCCCTGTACCCATTTCCCCCCTCTGCGTTGTCTCTCTCCCCTGCACCCATTTCCCCCTGTGCGCTGTGTCTCTCCCCTGCACCCATTTCCCCCCTGTGCGTTGTGTCTCTCCTCTGCACCCATTTCCCCCATGTGCGTTGTCTCTCTCCCCTGCACCCATTTCCCCCCTGTGCGTTGTGTCTCTCCCCTGCACCCATTTCCCCCCTGCGCGTTGTGTCTCTCCCCTGCACCCATTTCCCCCCTGTGCGTTGTGTCTCTCCCCTGCACCCATTTCCCCCTGTGCGTTGTGTCTCTCCCCTGCACCCATTCCCCCCTGTGCGCTGTGTCTCTCCCCTGCACCCATTTCCCCCTGTGCGTTGTGTCTCTCCTCTGCACCCATTTCCCCCCTGTATGCTGTGTCTCTCCCCTGCACCTGTCTCCCCCTGTGCCTGTCTACCAACTGCGCACTGTGTATATTTCCCCTGGCCACTGTGTTATTTGCCCCTGGCAGGGGGGCCCCCTCTGTAATTTGCCCCTGGCAGGGGGCCCCCTCTGTAATTTGCCCCTGGCAGGGGGGCCCCCTCTGTAATTTGCCCCTGGCAGGGGGCCCCCTCTGTAATTTGCCCCTGGCAGGGGGGCCCCCTCTGTAATTTGCCCCTGGCAGGGGGCCCCCTCTGTAATTTGCCCCTGGCAGGGGGGCCCCCTCTGTAATTTGCCCCTGGCAGGGGGGCCCCCTCTGTAATTTGCCCCTGGCAGGGGGGCCCCCTCTGTAATTTGCCCCTGGCAGGGGGGCCCCCTCTGTAGTTTGCCCCTGGCAGGGGGGCCCCCTCTGTAATCTTACCCTGGCAGGTGGGCCCCCTCTGTAATCTGCTCCTGGCAGGGGGCCCCTATGTAGTTTTTCCCTTGCAGGGGGCCCCTGAGTACTGTTTCTCCTCCATCCCCCCTCTCTCCCTCTTAACTTGAGAGACAGCTGGCAGACGCTGATTGCAGCGTCTGACTGTAGTGAGCAGCAGAAGATCTCTTTCTCCTGCACTATCACGGTGCAGGAAGTAGAGACCTGCTGCTGTCGCTCAGGTTGAGAGGGAGGGGGAAAGCAGCGTTCCGGGGCCCCTGCAAGGTTTACAGGGGCCTACCTGCCAGACCAGGGCCCCGGGTGCTGACAACTGGAACTTCCCCGGACCCCTGCCATACTCAGCTGCAGTCTGGCGTCTTCCTCCTCTTCTATGTGTTCCACACTGTGGACCGCAGAAGAGGAAGTGAAGGGGTGGAGAGAGGATTCCTCTGCTGTGCGTTCCACAGGCAGCAGAACTGACGGCCCGGATGGGGGGCGGAGCGGGTGCTGACGCCCGCCCTACCCTTAGAAGATGTGAGGGGGCGGGGCCGGGAGAAGATTTTAGCCCGCCCCCTCACCTCTAGTCCGGGCCCCCCCTCTCCTTCCATCACCGCCGGGCCCCTGACAACTGTCAGGGTAATGAGGCCCTGACGGCGGGCATGCCAATAGCCTATTCCATCCTGACAGCCTCCCTCCATCCTTCCTCCATAACAACAGCCTCCCTCCATCCTCACTGCATCTCTCCATCCTTCCTCCGTCCTGACAGCCTCCCTCCATCCTGATGGCCTCCCTCCATCCTTCCTCCATCCTGACAGCCTCCTTCCATCCTTCCTCCATCCCAACAGCCTCCCTTCATCCTGATGGCCTCCCTCCATCCTGACAGCCTCCTTCTATCCTTCCTCCATCCCGACAGCCTCACTTCATCCTTCCTCCATCCTGACAGCCTCCCTCCATCCTTCCTCCATCGTGATAGCCTCCCTCCATCCTTCCTCCATCCTAACAACGTCCCTCCATCCTGACAGCCACCCTCCATACTTCTTCCATCCCCACAACGTTCCTCCATCCTGACAGCCTCCCTCTATCCCAATAGCTTATTCCATCCTGACAGCCTCCCTCCATCCTTCCTCCATAACGACAGCCTCCCTCCATCCTGACTGCATCTCTCCATCCTCCTCCGTCCTGACAGCCTCCCTATATCCCAACAGGCAGCCTCCCTATATCCCGCCAGGCAGCCTTCCTCCCTATATATGGCCCCGCAGCCTCCCTATATCCCGACAGCCTCCCTATATCCTGCCAGGCAGCCTCCCTATATAACGCCAGGCAGCCTCCTTATATCCTGACAGCCTCCCTCCCTATATATGGCCCCGCAGCCTCCCTATATCCCGACAGCCTCCCTCCCTATATATGCCCCCCTATTCTGTATATATTGCCCCATCCCCCCCCCGGATCCCCCCATATCTTACCATTGGGGGAGCTGTGGATGCGGAGTGGGGGTGGCCCGGAGCCCGGAGGGCACATCTGCAGGACTGGAGGAAGCTGCCTGCGGGGGACTAGCTGTGGGCCTGCGGCAAGCGCAGCTAGCGGTGGGCGCTGCCATGTTCTTTGTGGCCGGCTGCATTCACTAACTCTACAGCCAGTCGGTAGAAGTTGAGACTTCAAAAAAATGGCCGCGCCAAATGGAGATCTGCGGCCATTGTGTAGAAGTCTCAACCTCTACTGACTGGTTGTACAGTTAGTGGGTGCCGGCCACAAAGAACTGGCGGCTCCCACCGCTAGATGCCGCAGCTTCTCCCCGCAACTCCCGGGGGGGGGGCTACAAGACATGGGTGGGGGCCCGGAGGAGCCTGCTCCAAATGGCCGCGACCCCTGGAGTCACGGCCGGGCACCCCTGGGCTCGGGGCCCCTGACTCCAGGCAGGTCTGTCACACCCTGATGGCGGCCTTGGCCGCTGCCGATGGCTATGTTTGGCCCTGGACAAAATCCTGAGGTGCCGAGGGAGCCATTTCGACCTTTCCCTCGGCACCGACCACCTTCCTGCAAGGGATGTGGGTGAGTCTGCAGATCCTGCAGCAGAATATGCAAATTATTGGGGACGCTACCAACAATAGTGATTGTTTTTGTTGGGTTTTGCTTTGTGTCATATATCTATTGTTTTTTTGATTGGTGCCAGAAACCACTTATGTTTCTTTCTTTTTATTTCTGTAATAAATTATGTTATTTTGAAATATCTGTGTATTTTATGTGCTAGATTGAAATGTTGGACACCATGTTAAATAGGTACGTTGGTTCAAAGGGCACACACAGCTGTGCCATACACTTTCCACATCCAAGCAAGGCCAGAAGGTTATGGATTATGATGATTGATTTACTCTTTAAATTTGGGTTCATAATTGTGTATTTGGGAGATGTCAAGGCCCCACGACAAAGTAAAGCACAATAAAACAATCAGCCATAGGCCCAAATTAAACAGTGGTGTACACACATGTTTTGCCCTTAGCTTGCCCTACACACAATGTTGCATTGTGTATGTGAGAATGTCTTTGCCCAATCTTCTAGTGATTAATTTAGGTTTCTGGGCCAATCCGTCATTTGCTTGGGAGCCCACAATAAAGATAACTCCCTTTTTTTTCCGAGGAACATGTGTTTCAAATTAGCATGTGTTTGATATTTTGACAAAATGACGAACATGAAAACGCACACAAGGTTTTTGGTGGTGGTTTTCAAAATATATTTCCATCCTTTTTGGAAAGGACAAGCCACACACCAAACTTGGTGTATATTAGTTAAAATTGCTTGAAATGTTTTAAAACACCCAAAGTTGGGACAAACAAGCTCCTTCACAAACATAGCCGTAACATTGGCTTGGTCTGGGCAACAATAGGGGCACATTGTGTACCCCAAACACACCGGATGTTGGCAACATGCCATAACACACAACTGGTCAACATAAAGCAAACAATTGTTGGATGCCAACTTAAATCAACATTGTAGGGTCTACAGTCACTGTTGGGGGTCAACAGGGCCAGGGCTTGGCTGTTGTTGGAAAAAATGGTGCATCATTGCACCCAGCAACGCCAGCTGTGTGGTTGCCTCGCGTAGCTTGCGTTGGGCATCTTGGTGGGCCTGCAGGAGGTCCATGTAAGATGGTACACCTAAAGTGTGGGAACACACACATCACTGATCCAAAATACAAACATGCGGGTTCAGTATGTTTAAGGGTGCGAACAAACACTACTTACCAACTACTGGAGGGCCACCATTTTTAGGGGAGGGTGATTGGCTCATCTGCCAACCCAGCCCTATAGCTGTTGGCCCTCATAAGTCAATTTACAAAAAAAAGGGATGTTAGGTCGGAGTTTGGAGACATTTTCCAGAATAGTGCCAAACACTCAAACAAGAGCTGTAGGCCTTGCACACTTACCAGACCGACTGACACCATGTTGTTTAATGGGTGAGTGAGGGGGTGATGAGGAGTAGGTCTCTATAAGAGTCGCTAAAGCCAAATGGCCGGGTGGTGGTGGTTGGCCTTCTTCGGCTGAGGCCAGTGAGGCTGCCCCATGTGATGGGCCTGCAGCTGGTGCAGGGGAGGCCGCTGAAGATGCCCCTGATGAAGCTCCTTCAGCTGGGGCAGGGGAGGCTGGTGTGGATCTTCCACGGGAGCCACCTTCAGCTGGGGATGGGGATCCCGGGGCCGATGTGCCCCTTGATGAACTGGCAGCTGGGGATGTGGAGGGGTGAGGGGATGACTGCGGTGAGCTGGCATGCCCTGGTGGTGGTGAGGCCGATGGCGAGCCCTCTTCTTGGTCCTCCGCATCTGTTGGTTGACAAGGGAGCATTTTATTCACATTTCTGCTTGGATATGCACATAGTGTGATGTGTGGCTAATGGGCTTTAGTGTCTCCCAAACATGATGTCACATACATTATGGCCTTCCCTCCAAGAGGACATTTAAGTGTATGTGGCCGGGGATGTCAGCTTCAGATATATGTTTGGGCAAAGGAATAGTAGCTTGGTCAAAACCAACAGAAGGAGCCTATGTATGTGGAGTTATATTTGTGGCCACTGTAGCAAATATGTATCGCAGGGACTGGACACAGACAAGTGAGGGGGTTAAATCTCATGCCCATCCAGGAGAGGTCAGGACCTGATACATACAATATACAAAAATGGGCGCACACCTCCTAGTACTGGGTGCTAGCATGAAAAAATATATATACTTACTAGAAGAGGATTCTGCTGCACACCAGCACTTCATGTCATCAGGGAAAAAGCACAAGGCTAACAAGTGTTATTTCAATGTGTGAACAGGAATCAAGAATATATTGGAAAGCTACTGAAAGCTAACTAAGGATAAATGTGAAAATATTAGTTGAAATGCAATGGCCATGACATTTGTAAGCCCAGTAACCGACTTTCAAGGTTTTTTCACTTCTACTGGGTCCTATCTATGAACCTCATGTCTGCAGTCTAGGTGTTGAATGGGATAATGCCCTGGGTGCAATTAAAACCTGCTTATAAGGAAAATGTCTGGACTATGTGTAGGTTCTCAAACCAGTTACTGGGTGGGGGGAGGGTGCTGCAACCAAACAACTATATAATACAATATACAAAAATGGGCGCACACCTCCTAGTACTGGGTGCTAGCATGAAAAAATATATATACTTACTAGAAGAGGATTCTGCTGCACACCAGCACTTCATGTCATCAGGGAAAAAGCACAAGGCTAACAAGTGTTATTTCAATGTGTGAACAGGAATCAAGAATATATTGGAAAGCTACTGAAAGCTAACTAAGGATAAATGTGAAAATATTAGTTGAAATGCAATGGCCATGACATTTGTAAGCCCAGTAACCGACTTTCAAGGTTTTTTCACTTCTACTGGGTCCTATCTATGAACCTCATGTCTGCTCTCTACAGTGTGTAAGGGGTAATGCCCTGGTGCAATAAAACCTGCCTTATAAGGAAAATTGTCTGGACTATGTTAGTTCTAAACCAGTTACTGGGTGGGGAGGTGCTGCAACAAACAACTATAGAATGCAATATACAAAAATGGGCGCAACACTCTAGTACTGGGGCTAGCATGAAAAATATATATTACTTATTACTAGAAGAGGATTTCTGTGCACACCAGCACTTCATTTTCATCATGGAAAAAGCACTAGGTAACAAGTGTTTTTCAATGTGTGAACAGAATCAAGAATATATTGGAAGCACTGAAAGCTACAAAGATAAAGTGAAATATATATTGAAATTAAATGCCATGACATTTGTAAGCCCAGTAACCGGACTTTCAAGGTTTTTTTTCACTTCTACTGGGTCCTATCTATGAACCTCATGTCTGCCTCCCCACCCAGTAACTGGTTTGAGAACTACACATAGTCCAGACATTTTCCTTATAAGCAGTTTTAATTGCACCAGGCATTATCCCATTCACACACCTAGATGCA
Organism: Allobates femoralis; assembly: GCA_033576535.1. Taxonomy (NCBI): domain Eukaryota; kingdom Metazoa; phylum Chordata; class Amphibia; order Anura; family Aromobatidae; genus Allobates; species Allobates femoralis. The sequence goes on along the minus strand of JARQOC010000009.1, from coordinate 119,531,736 downwards.
GACATAGGTCATAGATAGGACCCAGTAGAAGTGAAAAAAACCATTGAAAGTCGGTTACTGGGCTTACAAATGTCATGGCAAATTGCATTTCAACTAATAATTTTCAAAATTATCCATTATTAGCTTTCAGTAAGCTTTCCAATATATTCTTGATTCCTGTTCACACATTGAAATAACACTTGTTAGCCTTGTGCTTTTTCCCTGATGACATGAAGTGCTGGTGTGCAGCAGAAATCTTTCAAAGTAAGTATATATATTTTTTCATGCTAGCACCCAGTACTAGGAGGTGTGGCCCATTTTTGTATATTGTATTATATAGTTGTTTGGTTGCAGCACCCTCCCCCACCCAGTAACTGGTTTGAGAACCTACACATAGTCCAGACATTTTCCTTATAAGCAGGTTTTAATTGCACCCAGGGCATTATCCCATTCACACACCTAGACTGCAGACATGAGGTTCTAGATAGACCCAGTAGAAGTGAAAAAAACCTTGAAGTCGGTTACTGGGCTTACAAATGTCATGGCCATTGCATTTCAACTAATATTTTCACATTTATCCTTAGTTAGCTTTCAGTAGCTTTCCAATATATTCTTGATTCCTGTTCACACATTGAAATAACACTTGTTAGCCTTGTGCTTTTTCCTGATGACATGAAGTGCTGGTGTGCAGCAGAATCCTCTTCTAGTAAGTAATATATTTTTTCATGCTAGCACCAGTAGTAGAGGTGTGCACCCATTTTTGTATATTGTTTATTAGTTGTTTGGTTGCAGCACCCTCCCCCCACCAGTAACTGGTTTGGAACTACAATAGTCCAGAATTTTCCTTAAAGAGGTTTTAATTGACCAGGGCATTATCTTCAACACCTAGACTGAGAATGGGTTCATAGTAGGACCCAGTAGAAGTGAAAAACCTTGAAAGTGTATGGGCTTACAAATGTATGGCCTTGCATTTCAATAATATTTCACATTACTTAGTTGCTTTCATAGCTTTCAATTATTCTTGATCGTCACAATGAATAACATGTAGCTTGTGCTTTTTCCTGTGACATGAAGTGTGGTGGAGCAGATCCTCTTCTAGATAAGTAATATATTTTTTCATGCTAGCACCCAGTATAGAGGTGTGCCCCATTTTTGTATATGGTATTATAATTGTTTGCAGCACTCCCCCACCCAGTAACTGGTTTGAGAACCTACACATAGTCCAGACATTTTCCTTATAAGCAGGTTTTAATTGCACCCAGGGCATTATCCATTCACAACCTAGACTGCAGACATGAGGTTCATAGATAGGACCAGTAGAAGTGAAAAAACTTGAAAGTCGGTTACGGCTTACAAATGTCATGGCCATTGCATTTCAACTAATATTTTCACATTTATCTTAGTTAGCTTTCAGTAGCTTTCCAATATATTCTTGATTCCTGTTCACACATTGAAATAACACTTGTTAGCCTTGTGCTTTTTCCCTGATGACATGAAGTGCTGGTGTGCAGCAGAATCCTCTTCTAGTAAGTATATATATTTTTTCATGCTAGCCCAGTACTAGGAGGTGTGCGCCCATTTTTTATATTGTATTATATAGTTGTTTGGTTGCAGCACCCTCCCCCCACCCAGTAACTGGTTTGAGAACCTACACATAGTCCAGACATTTTCCTTATAAGCAGGTTTTAATTGCACCCAGGGCATTATCCCATTCACACACCTAGACTGCAGACATGAGGTTCATAGATAGGACCCAGTAGAAGTGAAAAAACCTTGAAAGTCGGTTACTGGGCTTACAAATGTCATGGCCATTGCATTTCAACTAATATTTTCACATTTATCCTTAGTTAGCTTTCAGTAGCTTTCCAATATATTCTTGATTCCTGTTCACACATTGAAATAACACTTGTTAGCCTTGTGCTTTTTCCCTGATGACATGAAGTGCTGGTGTGCAGCAGAATCCTCTTCTAGTAAGTATATATATTTTTTCATGCTAGCACCCAGTACTAGGAGGTGTGCGCCCATTTTTGTATATTGTATTATATAGTTGTTTGGTTGCAGCACCCTCCCCCCACCCAGTAACTGGTTTGAGAACCTACACATAGTCCAGACATTTTCCTTATAAGCAGGTTTTAATTGCACCCAGGGCATTATCCCATTCACACACCTAGACTGCAGACATGAGGTTCATAGATAGGACCCAGTAGAAGTGAAAAAACCTTGAAAGTCGGTTACTGGGCTTACAAATGTCATGGCCATTGCATTTCAACTAATATTTTCACATTTATCCTTAGTTAGCTTTCAGTAGCTTTCCAATATATTCTTGATTCCTGTTCACACATTGAAATAACACTTGTTAGCCTTGTGCTTTTTCCCTGATGACATGAAGTGCTGGTGTGCAGCAGAATCCTCTTCTAGTAAGTATATATATTTTTTCATGCTAGCACCCAGTACTAGGAGGTGTGCGCCCATTTTTGTATATTGTATTATATAGTTGTTTGGTTGCAGCACCCTCCCCCCACCCAGTAACTGGTTTGAGAACCTACACATAGTCCAGACATTTTCCTTATAAGCAGGTTTTAATTGCACCCAGGGCATTATCCCATTCACACACCTAGACTGCAGACATGAGGTTCATAGATAGGACCCAGTAGAAGTGAAAAAACCTTGAAAGTCGGTTACTGGGCTTACAAATGTCATGGCCATTGCATTTCAACTAATATTTTCACATTTATCCTTAGTTAGCTTTCAGTAGCTTTCCAATATATTCTTGATTCCTGTTCACACATTGAAATAACACTTGTTAGCCTTGTGCTTTTTCCCTGATGACATGAAGTGCTGGTGTGCAGCAGAATCCTCTTCTAGTAAGTATATATATTTTTTCATGCTAGCACCCAGTAGTAGGAGGTGTGCACCCATTTTTGTATATTGTATTATATAGTTGTTTGGTTGCAGCACCCTCCCCCCACCCAGTAACTGGTTTGAGAACCTACACATAGTCCAGACATTTTCCTTATAAGCAGGTTTTAATTGCACCCAGGGCATTATCCCATTCACACACCTAGACTGCAGACATGAGGTTCATAGATAGGACCCAGTAGAAGTGAAAAAACCTTGAAAGTCGGTTACTGGGCTTACAAATGTCATGGCCATTGCATTTCAACTAATATTTTCACATTTATCCTTAGTTAGCTTTCAGTAGCTTTCCAATATATTCTTGATTCCTGTTCACACATTGAAATAACACTTGTTAGCCTTGTGCTTTTTCCCTGATGACATGAAGTGCTGGTGTGCAGCAGAATCCTCTTCTAGTAAGTATATATATTTTTTCATGCTAGCACCCAGTACTAGGAGGTGTGCGCCCATTTTTGTATATTGTATTATATAGTTGTTTGGTTGCAGCACCCTCCCCCCACCCAGTAACTGGTTTGAGAACCTACACATAGTCCAGACATTTTCCTTATAAGCAGGTTTTAATTGCACCCAGGGCATTATCCCATTCACACACCTAGACTGCAGACATGAGGTTCATAGATAGGACCCAGTAGAAGTGAAAAAACCTTGAAAGTCGGTTACTGGGCTTACAAATGTCATGGCCATTGCATTTCAACTAATATTTTCACATTTATCCTTAGTTAGCTTTCAGTAGCTTTCCAATATATTCTTGACTCCTGTTAACACATTGAAATAACACTTGTTAGCCTTGTGCTTTTTCCCTGATGACATGAAGTGCTGGTGTGCAGCAGAATCCTCTTCTAGTAAGGACCTGATACATAAACACACACTAGCAGTCACACTGACTCCAGTCTCCCCAGGGGCCATGATGGGAAAAGCAGAGGGTGACAAAAATCACACACAGAGAAAGCTTCAAAGGGAAAGATCAGAAAAGGGAGAGGAACCATCTCCAATAGTGATCAAAGAGACCCACAGATGGGAAGCAAAACCAGCACACTTAGTTAGAAGACAAAGACATCTTTAAAACATAATCTATGCATGGCTAAATGAGTGAGTGCCCAATCATAGGCCAAGAATTAGAATTTTAAACTAGAAGGCCGGTCTAGGATCTGACCCCCCCGGCTGGGTCTATATCTGGGCTAACGCAGCTGCTGCTCGGTGTCACAGTGATGGGTCAGTGAAAGCTGCTGTGATCATCATTCCATCTATTCCTGCTCTCCCCATCGGGCAACACAGAAGCAAAGTTTAGGTTTCTGTAAGTTTCTCCTTTTTATTTCATTGTTTGCATATGTGTATGTCATTGTATTATTTCTATTTTTATATCTTTTATGTAAGCACTGTACCTTTTATATTAAAGCTTAAAACTTTAATAAGCTGAAACCTTGTATGTTCTAAAAGGATTCATAGCCCTAAGAAGTGTGTGATCCTGTTGATTGGCTGACAGTATTATTTCAGGGACTTACCACCCTGTATGTTGGTAAGTGGTGGCAGCGTGCGTGAAGCGGGGTGCGCGGTCTGAGTCTGGGTGTGATAGATGCTCCCTTTCAGCATAGTACAGAGGTCGAGTGCTGGATTGAGGGGAGATTGATTAACCCTTGCAGGTGCAACCCCAAGTCACGTGCTGAGAAGTGTGTACGTGACAAATTGGTGGCAAGCGGTGGGATAGGATTTATTTCTGTTACAGCATTAGTGCATGGTTTAAGAAATTATTCCTTGTACTAAAGAATTGGTGTCCTTGTGAGGAGCACCAGTTCTACAAGGTTCAGCTCAGTGCTTACTTAGACATACTTGCAAACAGTTTCCCTCCCCCGTTTTTCTTTTCTATTCTTTATTTGGCATATGGCAGCCGAATACAAGAAGAAGAACATGCAGACTCTGATCAACCTCTGCGAGCAAAGAGGAATAGAGACTGCCGACAAGTCCAAGGATATGCTGGTGCACGCCTTGGCGGAGCACGACTTGGCGCAGACCGATGAAGCACCTGATCAAAGACAGAGTCCACCTCCGACAGGCCAAGAAATGCCAGTTCTTGCACCGGAGATGCCCTCTGGAGGTGCCAGCAATGCCGGTTCTGAGGAATCCATGGACTTGACTTTACAAATGGCCTTACAACAGCTGGGAACAGGCGATCCGAATCAGCGCCGGCAGCTTATTGTTCAGTTCCAACAGGCTGAGAGAGAGGCTGCTGAACGCCGGGCCGAGAGAGAGGCTGCCCAGGCCGAGAGAGAGGCTGCTGCTTCAGAACGCCGGGCTGAGAGAGAGGCCGCAGAACGCCAGGCCGAGAGAGAGGCTGCTGCTGCCGAACGCCAGGCCGAGAGAGCGTTCAAGCTTCAGATGGCCCAAGTAGAGAGGGGTATCAATCCTCAGACAACCCCCTCCCAGGACATAAATCTAAGGAGACCGCGTCTGGAAAACTTCCCTGTGATGGAGAAGGACACGGACTTAGATACTTTTCTTCGGGAGTTTGAGAAAACCTGCAGACAATACAATCTACCCCGTGAGCAGTGGGCACTGTATCTAGCCCCAGGACTGAGAGGCAAAGCTGCGGAGGCGTTTGCTGACCTCCCACCATACCTAGATGGTAACTATAAGGCAATCAAAGAGGCTCTGATCAGGAAATACAACCTGACCCTGGAGGTGTACCGTAGAAAGTCCGGAACCCCAGCGTGGACCACACGACAGCTATAGTGATATGGTCCACGGGCTCAGAACCAACTTTGAACGGTGGATCCAAGGACTGCAAGTGACCACCTTTGAGCAGATAAAGGATCTGATGGTGAAAGACCAGTTCCTGCATCTTTGCCCCTCTGAGGTGCGACAGTTCGTGATGGATCGGGAGCCACCATATGCGAACAAAGCAGCGCAGATCGCGGACACCTATGAGGCCAATCGGAGAACGGAGGTGCGGAAGTCGATCGTCACCAACGGGAAAGGGGGTAAGCCGATGACCACCATCCCTGCCCCTGCCAGCCGACCTTCCGGAGGCCCTGTCCCAGCTGCCAGCACTTGGCTGACAGCCGACGCACGCAAGTGCTTTATCTGTGGACAACCGGGACATTGGAGTGCCACGTGTCCGGAGAGGCAGAAGAGCCCCTCATCTGAGGCCCCAGGGCCTAGTGCTGCTATTTTGTTTGTGGGTGGTACGGGTGGGAGTTCCAGGGAGAACTTGCAGTCGGTCACGGTGGGCAACACCATCACTGTGGGGCTCAGGGACTCTGGGGCAGAACGAACTCTCATCCGCCCCGAATACGTGTATCCCCATGAACTCATCCCTGGAAAGACACTGACTGTCACCGGTATCGGGGGTGAGCGCCGATATTTGCCCATGGCCCGAATTTATCTGGACTGGGGTGTGGGAAGAGGGTGGAGGGAGGTTGGGGTAACCAAGAATCTCCCCGCCAATGTGTTATTGGGAATAGATTTGGGGCGGTTGGTTGCACATTATGTTCCTGATAACCCTCCCAGGTATGACACGTCAGGTAATGTCCAGGTGAATAATGTGAAGGATAATGCCAATATTGATAATGTGAAGGGTGATGTCAATGTGGACAATGTGAAGGGTAATGTCAATATTGATAATGTGAAGGGTAATGTCAATGTTGATGATGTGCAGGGAAAGGTCAATGATGATAATGGGAATGGTAATAATGTTGATGATGACATTGATGATGATGTGGATGATGTGCCAAGAAATGTCAATGTTGATGATGTGCAGGGGAATGCCAATGTGTTGCCTGTTCATAAAGTGAATCCTGATGTTAGAGAACTCAGTGATGTCACGCCACGAGCTGGCATCGCCGAGGGTTTCCTCCCCGGTGCAACATTGGTTGCGAAGGTAGATGGTGGCAGGCATGAGGACCCTGGGGAACATGGCCTCATGCAGCGTGCCAGTGTCACGATGGACTGTGACACGGACGTGTGTAGCTGCCCCATGGTAAGTGCTGGTCCTGAGGCATCACGTTGTGATGGGCCTCATGGTGGAGGAGGACTTAGCCATGCCACGCCACAAGCTGGCATCGCTGAGGGTCCCCTCCAGGTAGTAGATCTCGTGGCTAAGGGAAACGGAGGCGGGCATGGTAACCACAAGAGCAGTGGTTACATGCCACCTGCCAGTGTTACAACAGACTGTGACATGGCGGGTGCGAGCTGCTCCATCCTTAGCAGGGATCTCGAGGGATCACGAGAAGAGGGAAAGGTGCTTTCTACAATTGGGCATGAGGATGGGAATACAGAGCCCAAAATCTGTCTGGCTGGCGGGAAAGCTGTGTTCACTACCTGCCAGGGTGATGGAGGAGCAGCCTCCATATCCTGTCAGAGTAGCGAAAGACCACACTCCACAGTCGGCCTAGACATTGGGGAGATCGGGCCCATGGTCTATCCGACTGATGGGAAGACGGGTCTCCCTGCCGTTCAGGACCATGGGAAAGAGGTACCCCTGGCTTGTCCGGATGGGAGACTGGTACACTTGGTCTGCCAGGAAGATGGAAGAGCAAACCCCTTCTCCTGTCAGAAAGGCATAATGGCAGTCCCAACAGCCTGTCAAGTTAAGGGACAGTCACAGTCCACAGCTTGTCAGGGTGATGGGAAAGCTGGGTCGCTGGCCAGCCAGGAAACTGAGAGAGTGGCGTTATTTCAGGGGGAGATGGCCTTCCGAGGTGCTCTCACCCACAGATTGAGTACTGGGAATGCAGAGACCGCACTGCCTTCTGGGTCCTCAACCTGTAGAGAAATAACCAGACCACCTGCCGACCCAGAGCAGGTCCAAGATGGTTCCTGTGAGGTCGGGGCTTCCGCTCCCCTTCTGGCTATCTCTAGCCAGGGGATTCAGACGGTCATAGCAGAAAATGACAGTCCTGAGGTGCTGGAAGACCCCGCAGAGACCTCTGTCTCTGAACCTGAATGTCATGAGTGTATGAATCTTGCTTCTGATTTCACCATTCAACCCAAGAAAGGGATTGACAACGCTGATGGCTTATCACGGCAAGGTGGGCCGGAACCAGGTACGTGCTAGGGAGCCGACCTGTGAGTCAGCCCCCATGCACGTTCATAAGGAGGGAGGTGTAGCAAATATGTATCGCAGGGACTGGACACAGACCAGTGAGGGGGTTAAATCTCATGCCCATCCAGGAGAGGTCAGGACCTGATACATAAACACATACTAGCAGTCACACTGACTCCAGTCTCCCCAGGGGCCATGATGGGAAAAGCAGAGGGTGACAAAAATCACACACAGAGAAAGCTTCAAAGGGAAAGATCAGATAAGGGAGAGGAACCATCTCCAATAGTGATCAAAGAGACCCACAGATGGGAAGCAAAACCAGGACACTTAGTTAGAAGACAAAGACATCTTTAAAACATAATCTATGCATGGCTAAATGAGTGAGTGCCCAATCAAAGGCCAAGAATTAGAATTTTAAACTAGAAGGCCGGTCTAGGATCTGACCCCCCCGGCTGGGTCTATATCTGGGCTCACGCAGCTGCTGCTCGGTGTCACAGTGATGGGTCAGTGAAAGCTGCTGTGATCATCATTCCATCTATTCCTGCTCTCCCCATCGGGCAACACAGAAGCAAAGTTTAGGTTTCTGTAAGTTTCTCCTTTTTATTTCATTGTTTGCATATGTGTATGTCATTGTATTATTTCTATTTTTATATCTTTTATGTAAGCACTGTACCTTTTATATTAAAGCTTAAAACTTTAATAAGCTGAAACCTTGTATGTTCTAAAAGGATTCATAGCCCTAAGAAGTGTGTGATCCTGTTGATTGGCTGACAGTGTTATTTCAGGGACTTACCACCCTGTATGTTGGTAAGTGGTGGCAGCGTGCGTGAAGCGGGGTGCGCGGTCTGAGTCTGGGTGTGATTGATGCTCCCTTTCAGCATAGGACAGAGGTCGAGTGCTGGATTGAGTGAGGGGAGATTGATTAACCCTTGCAGGTGCAACCCCAAGTCACGTGCTGAGAAGTGTGTACGTGACAGCCACACTCTATGTTTGTGAATGATAGTCACAAGCACTTTACAACAATTACTTGACCACAAACATGCTAGTAGGAGTAGTCTTGGGCAACAACAGAGGGTTACTTTTCATGTTTGCATAATCTGGTATATTGTTCCCTGATGTAACGTGTGTATGTGTTATGACATCATACTCACCACGCAGACTCTGGATGTGGGCACGGATGGCTGTGATGCGGTCCCTCGCCTTGTATTTTATATCCACCACCTTTTTAATTATTTGTTTGGCCGTGCGCTCAACTTGTAAGTCCCGCAGCAGGGCACGCTGGACCTTGCGCACAATGCGCATGTTATGCAGCCGGGGGTGCTGGTGGGGTAACACACACGAGTAGTCCAGCCTGTCCAGGCGGTCAAACAGCAGGAGTAGCTCTGGCTTTCCCCATGCTGCAGAACGCTGCTCGGCCGCCATGTTTATGTATGGGACTGGACTCCAACTAGAAGGCTGGGCCTGCTGCAAGAGGACGTCATGACGTCATGGCGCAGATTGTGGGTGCGGTGTCAACTTGTCAGTCCGCAAAGGAGTCGCCCACACATAGTGACTGAAGCCAGGGCACGCGACGACATCATGAAATGTGCAAAGCACAATGCTATTGCGTCGCTCATGCACACACAGTGCCAGAAGCTTTCAGGCACTTTAGATATACTTTAAAGATATATATGTGTCGGATGAGTATACAGATGACAGCTGCTATTAAGCAGTCCTTTCATATCTTCACATGGCACTTTGAAAGAAACAGTTCAAAAATTTACAACGACATGGTTGTGGCGTCGTAAAAAGGCGCATAAACTATTTGCTAGAGGAGTACAGGAGCTGTGTGATTGGCCTTGGATCCATGTATTTCCGCACCATTAGGGAGCTCGCAAAGACAATGATAATGAAGCGCGCATTCAAATTAAAATAAAAAAAAAAATGGCTACTTGGCCACGCACATCCAATCACCATTGCCTACTAGCCACCAATCAACGTGGGTGGGCGGCTTAAAAAATACAAATTCGGCACACCTACGGACTTCCTGGAACAGCTATAAAATCGGGCTCCAAATCGTTGTTGGGCCGTCACACAGCACGATCTGGTCAGATCGAAGAGCCAATATCGGCCAGTTGGAGAGACTGCCCAATTTCCCAACGATATCGGTTTTGCATCGTTCTGGCATCGTATTGCTCATTTACACCACACAACGCACGAACGATATCGGAGCCAACGCACGAACCAAGTGACTTTTTATCGTTGTTGGACAACGATATCGGGACGTGTAAAGCGGCCATAAGACTAATGAAAGTATTTGTGGCACCCTGCATCAGCAGGTAGCCACAGGCCTTCCTAGAACACAGATGAAAATCCACAGCAGGCACACCTGTACAACCAACACTTTCCACCCCAACACAGTAGGGTGAGCTCCACTTGCTGCCCTTAGGCAAGATCCCCTATAAGTACTGATGCTGGGGAGGAGTTAGTCAAAGTGTGCAGACGCTAAGAGAGCTGTGAACGTGTCCTGGTGATCGGTGCTGTGTTAGGCCCAAACCAGTGACCCTGAACAGCCTCTGAGGAGTCCTGCCAGGCCCAAGAGTGGGGACGGAAGGCAAGAAGACTAAAGAGGAAGAGAAGTGGGAACTGAGGAGTCAGAATAGGTTCGCCCAAACAACACACCGGACACCGGGGTCCGCATCTGCAGGAGAGCTACAGGCCAACAGAGTACCCGGCAAACCGTGGAGACTCAAGTCACCCGTTCACCTGCATAATCACAGTTCAGGGAGCCAGACACCGTGGAGAAAGAAACGGCGGTAGTCATCAGAGGTGTCCCGTTGACAGCGCAGGTGGAGAGAGAGTAGTGGAGGCCAGCCAAAATTCTACACGGGGCAGGGGCTTCAACACAGGGAAAAGAGGACACGGAGGCCTTTCACACACTTGCTGTGGAGATTCAAGTGTGTTTCCTGGTCACCCGACAGTGTTCCAGACTTTTACCTGCTATACCACCAGTAAAAGGTAAAGAGACCTAACCCATTAGCCCACAACCTGGCCAAACTCCTGCTCCATTCCTCACAATCATCACTGCCCCGGAGGTTTAGCTTTACCTCTAGGGAGCTGCTCCATCCTAGCCACAATACCACCACCCTCTGGAGGACTGTGGTGGCGCTGGTGTCTAGTCACCAGGTACTACAGGTGGCATCATAAGACAAAGACTCTAATCCCTGGTAAATACCAAAAACAACCCCCTTCTTTCAGGGCTGTTTCCCTGGGCCATGGATCTGGGCAGGCCACCTGCTACATTCCCCGTTTGGAGAGAAAGAGGCCCAGACATCTGAGTTCCCATACCCTGGGGTGCTACAGATCCCTTCTGGTGTCACAAACAGGATCTCGTGTCCGGCGCTACCGGGTACTGTGTGCCGTATTTACATGCACTGCCTGGGGCTCCATGCACTGTCTCTTGGTCCCTGTGCACTGCCTGGGACCCCTTTATGCTGCCTGGGGCCCCTTTGCGCTGCTTGGGGCCTGTGCACTCTCTCTGCCCCCTTGTGAGTTGCCTGGGGCCCCTTGTGCTGTCTCTGCCCCCTTGTGTGCTTCCTGTGGCCCCTGTGTGTTGCCTGGGGCCCCATGCATTGCTTGAGACTCCATGCACTGTCTCTGGGGCCCTGTACACTGCCTGAGACCCCTTTGTGCTGCTTGGGGCTCCATGTGCTGCCTGGGGTCCCATGCACTGTCTCTGCCTCTTGTGTGCTGCCTGTGGCTCCTGTGTCCTGCCTGGGGCCCCTTTGTGCTTCTTGGGGCCCTGTGTGCTGCCTGGGGCTCTGTGCACTGCTTGGGGCTTCGTGCACTGCCTGGGGTCCTTTGCGCTGCCTTGGACCTTGTGTGCTGCCTGGGGCTCCATGCACTGTCTCTGGGGCCCTGTGCACTGCTTGGGGCCCATTTGTGCTGCCTGGGGCCCCTGTGCGCTTCTTGTGGCTCCATGTGCTACCTAGGGTCCCATGCACTGTCTTTGCCTTGTAATGGATGCCCCCACACCTTTCGGGTGAGGCTGTCATCTTAATTGTCTGCTGCCAAATTGGATGCTTTGAAACAGAAAAAAACAGCACTGTTGCACCACACCACTAAATTTCACCACGAATCCGCACAACCAGATTAAGCGTATAGAGAGATAGCGTCCATAAAGTTGATGATCATCAGACCTCTGTGTGAAGAGAAGATATTTTACGCTCCTTGAGTTAATGGAAATCACTTCCTTGTCTCCTCAGAGCCGGCTGATCATGTGATGAACACAGGTGGAGTTTAGATGATGTACTGCCAGGTCCTGTGGACTTGCCCAAGCTGCTCGCTACACCGTGCTCCCCGAAGGGAGAATAGGTATGAATGATAGAAGGAGCTGTGTTAGAATGCGGCGCTAGGTAACACAAGATCAAGCCTTCATAGATTTACCTTAAGTTTATTACACAAAGCTGCAGGTGTGCGATCACAACGCGTTTCGACACACAAATCGGCGTCTTTCTCAAGTGGATGCTTTGTCTGGGTGCATGCACGTCATCACCGTATAAAGAATCCACGCTGACGGGGGCGTGACCTGATAGCTGATGCCGTCGGTCGCATGATCCCGGGGCTCCGCAGCCACAGATCTTCAGCGGCTTCCAGCGACCGCTGTTTCTCTGCACACAGTGCTAAAACCGGTACTCCTTGCTGCCTGAGGACCGGAGATGCCGAGGGGACAATCTAAATCCCAGCCGGGGCTCTCTAAGGTGTCGGATTTCATCCATAAAGAGGCAGCCCCCAACCGCTCCAAAATGGCGCCGGCTGCAGCGTCTCGCTCTCCCTCTTCTCATGCCTTTGCTGATTACAGAGAGAGCCAAGAGCACCCAGAGGCTGAGGATACACCGCTGACAGAGCGAGCGATGCAGAGGATGATGTCCTCCCTTCAGACGGCAATACACGCGGACATCCAAGGTATGATTGCGAAGATAAGGAGGGATGTGTCCAGCCTTCGGGACCGGACGGACCGGCTTGAGAGGAAAATGGCTGAATTTGCCTCAGCACATAACACGCTGGCTGATAGTGTGGACGCTGTGGAAAGACAGGTAGAGGCACAGCAAAGCAAGCTGTGGGAATTGGAGGACAGAAGCAGGAGGGGAAACCTGAAGATCAGGGGCATATCTGAGGAAGTTCAGGACTCAGGGCTCTCTGACTTTGTTACATATTTTGTGCAGGCTATTATCCCAGATTGCCCCCCTGAGTTCCTGCATTTTGAGAGGATCCACCGCCTTCCTCGTCCCCCTCGCCTCAACCCAACCCTCCCGAGAGACGTGCTGGTCTCTATGCAGCATCCTGGTCTCAAAGACAAACTTCTTGGCACCCTCAGATGGGGAACGGAGGTCCCTAGTAAGTTTTCCTCCCTGGCAGTCTATCCGGACCTATCCATCGGAACTTTGGCGAAGCACAAAGAATTCGCGCCTATGTGCAAGGTCCTCCGAGGAGCGGGGATCCCGTATGCCTGGGGAACGCCGGTTAAAGTACGCTTTAGCTACAAAGGGGATCGACACGTGTTCCAGTCTCCAAAGCTGCTGGAGAGAGCGTTGCGAGCGTGGGGACTTCCGACCCTTGGCGGAGGTTCTCCTAATTCCCCGAGGCACGATCGGGAGACAACATCAAACTCCCATACCTCCCCGAAGAGGAAGACTGACCCTGAATGGGACACAGCGCGTTAAGCAGTGATCCTTGTGTTATCTTTTTTTTCCCTTAGAATGGATCTGTGGCTGTGATGGTCTTTAGTCAACAGCCCGGGACAGCGAGGCCTTGAATGTCTGACTTTAAGAGTCTGTCAGGTCTTGCCGAAAAAGGGTGCCTGGTCTACCATCTCCAGGTCACCCTGCACACCCCCGCCATGCAAGTTTCGGCTTGCCTGTTATGTTTACATTGGTGTTATTTTTTTCTTCTTCTCTGTGTATGTCCTATTTTCCCTTTCCTCTCCCGATCCCTTTCCTTGCCTGACCCTCCTATCTCTGGTGAGCCTAGCCCATGTCATGTAGATGTAATATTTCCGCCATGAGTGTCAAAATATTTTCTTAAACGTTAACGGCTTGAATTCTCCGATCAAGCACTCCCTCTTTTGGTCGGAGGCTGGCAGGAGTAAGGCGGATGTGGTCTTCGCACAGGAGACGCACCTCCTTAAGGGAGACAATTATAGAGTTGCACACCGGATGTACTCTAGAGCCTTTTATGCTAACAGCCCCATGAAAAAAGCCGGAGTTGGTCTACTTTGCCTTTCCAGCTTATTACTGAAATGGCTGACCCGGCTGGTAGATACCTTCTAATTACTTGTAAACTTTTTGATTCTATTTTCACATTTGTAAATGTATATGGCCCGAATGCTTCTCAGCTCAAGTTTGCACATGGGCTCATGAAAATTGTTAACAAACACTCCCGTGGCCATCTGGTGATGGGGGGAGATTTTAATATGGTGATGTCACGCCAGATGTATTGCTCTGGGGGTATCTCGTCTGCCAGGGGTGAGCTGGGGCTGCTGCCTTCACGCCGGGGAGAGAGACTATACGTTTTATTCCAACAGGCATAGATCTTATTCCCGCCTGGACTACTTTTTAGTGGACAGCGGGACTCTCACAACCTGTAGCGCTGCAAAATTGGGCTTAATATCGTGGTCTGACCACCCCCCAATTACGTTGGTCGTCTCCCTGGCGGGGGTCTGCGCCCCACGGGCGCTTGGAGAGTGAATCTGAGCCTCCTCTTGGACAGTCTTGTAGTTTCTAAGCTCCATTCCGAGCTAACTGAGTTTTTTAAGCTGAATGATAACCGGGAGGTTTCGGACTCTACTCTGTGGGAGGCCCATAAGTCCTACATCAGAGGGCTTTTCATTCAAATGGCAGCCAGACGTAAAAAAGAGAGAGATAAGATGAAGGAAGAACTTTTATCTAGTCTACATGTCTTGGAGGGGGGGAACAAAGGCCACGGCGACGGCGGCTGAGCTCTTCTCTGTAAGAACACACTCTGCTCCTTCCTCCTCTCCCAGCATGAGAAGTACCTCAGGAAATCCAAACTTACCTTGTATGCCATGGGGGATCGTGCTGGGGCGATCTTAGCAAGACGTATAAAGAAAAAAGAAATTACTTCCCAAATCACTGCCTTGAGGGACGGAGGTGGTAAAATACAGGTCAGCCCCCCGGCTATTGCAGAGGCCTTTGCTGATTACTACTCTCGTCTCTACAACTTGAAAGACGAAAGAGATAGCCCCCCCCCCCCCCGTGTGCCTCGGACATCCGTGATTTTCTAGATGGCCTTAGTCTGCCTGCGCTGACCCAGGAACAAATTGAGGAACTTAATGCCCCCATCACCTCTGCAGAGGTCCGGAGGGTTATTCTGACTACTAAGCGACACTCGGCACCAGGACCAGACGGGCTTCCGAATGACTACTACCGTTCTTTCTCCCAAGTTCTGGCTCCGTATTTAGCCAGAGCAAGTGCTTTCTGGCAGTCGACGGGTGCGGTTCCCCCTCGACTCCTAGAGGCCACCATTGTGACCATTCCGAAGCCCGGGAAGCCTCCGGAGGACCCTGGGAGCTACCGTCCAATCTCATTGCTAAATTGCGATATAAAAATATACTCTAAATTGTTGGCCTTCCGACTCGGCAAGGTTACCCCCTTTCTGATTCATGCAGACCAGGTTGGCTTTGTTGGGGGGAGACAGACCAAGGATGGCACAAGGCGAATTTTTAATCTGATTAAAGCTGCGGAAAGGCTGGGACCCCCGGTGTACTCCTGTCCTTGGATGCGGAAAAGGCGTTTGACAGGGTGCACTGGGGTTACCTGGCTGCTATACTTGAGAAATTTGGCTTCTGTGGCCCTATTCTCTCGGCCGTTCTGGCCCTCTATTCTCACCCCAACACCAAGGTGCTGTCGTCAGGCTTTCTCTCCTCTAACTTTAGTCTGTCGAATGGAACAAGGCAGGGATGCCTGCTCTCGCCCATCATATTCTCCCTGGTCATTGAGCCCCTGGCCGAGTCCATCAGGGTGAACCCGGATGTCTCTGGTTATGCTGTGGGGAGCTCAGCGCACAAAATCGGTTTGTATGCCGATGACATTATCATCGCCTGCACCAATGTGGAATCTTCCCTTGAGGCAGTGTTGAAGATTTTGAGGAGGTTTTCTTCCCTCTCCCTTTATAAATTAAATGCAGGGAAATCCCTAATCTTTCCGATCGGAGTTCCGGCGGGCATGAGAGAGAGGTTAAGGGCTCATTTTCCTTTTGTGTGGAGAGAGGATGGGGTTCCTTATCTAGGCATCACCCTCACCTCTTCCGCCAAACTGATTGAGGTCAATGTGGAACGTTTGCTTGCCTCTCTGTCTGCCGAAAGTACACGCCATTCACTGGGGAATCTCTCTTGGGTGGCTAGGATACATTTTTTCAAAATGTTCCTACTCCCCAAAATTCTATATCTGTTCAGGAATCTTCCAGTGTTGATTCCCAGGGGGTACTTTAGGGTGCCAACCTCCGCAGGTAGGTAGGGACAGAGGGGAGAGTTTAGGGGGATTTAGATGGCACCGAATCTACCTCTTTCTGCTGATGATCTGTCCTAACCTTACCTTTGCCCCCTTTTTCCCATGTTCTAAAAGTAGTATATACATATACACCAAAAAAATCTCATTGGAAACAATGCGATTCCCCTAAAGCCTGAGAAAAAGGAAACACCATCTTAAATCACCAGTCTGTGTCTATAGTATGTGGTATATATCTGCCCCCATTGGGTTAATGTAGATCATGCAGTGAAACCGTCATGAGAATGCCATATATGTATAAACGAGCTCCGTCCTGGGGGGACGCTAAAAAATTGTCAAAATAACCAAATTTTGTTCCAAAAGATGCAGAAGTAACATAAATGATAGGAGACCAAGACTTTGGCCTTACTTTGGATAAAAGGAAGTATTTATATAAAGTTAAATGCTCCTTTACTAGGAGAAATAGGTTCTGGCAAAGAATCTGCCTCTTCTGATGACCTCATAGTCCGGGGGAGGAATCAATGAGCCCTAGATTCCACCCACTACTGAAAACGGACCGGGAATGAGGCGTGGAACGCATGCTTGCGTTCCACAGAAGCGCCGGACCGGAAATGACGTCGCGGGAGGATACGCGCGTCATTTCCGGGGGCGGGGGACGCCGGATGACCGGGAAATACGGCCATAAAAGCTGCGGGATGGCCGCGGCGGCGTCCTCCACATTCAGACCACCGAGCTATGCTGGGTAAGTACCCAGGGGGCTGTAGCACCCAAGGGGGACTGGTACTATATATGTAGATCGTGGTGTTTTGCACCAAATGGCATAACTAAGAGGGAGTAACATCTAATGTCTTGTTTACAGAGGCATATACCATCATAAGGGGCACCCGTCAGTAGGACCCCATTGAAAACCAAACCACACATCCCCTGATGAGGATTGTAAATCCGAAACGCGTAGGGAGTGGAACATGGTGGTGATATATAAATTACTTTGAGAGTTCCAAATCAGGCTGTCATTGGCAGAAGGACCTCCTGGAAGGAAGTGACTCTAAGTGAAACCTGCTCTGATGAAAAGAAGCCGGTGAGATCTTTCCTATACATAGGGGAAGTGGGCTTCATTTGATTTTCATATGCAGGGATGTGTGCAAGTTATTGTGGGGTGTAAGAGATGACACCAGCATATATGTAACTGGCATAAAGGTTTGAAGGTGAACTATGATGAAGGGCAGACTGAGCTCTATGGATAAAACCTTCAAATGAGAAATAGCTCCTAGTATGGTAACGGAGCTTTTTAATAGTGTGACACTTGGGCACTGTTATAATTTATATGTATAGTTTGTGAGACAATCTAGTCTTTTAGAATAATCGATTAAATGTTAAGTTTTACCTCTTAACTTCCTAACACTGATTTAGTTTATGTGACGAAACCATCTCCCTAGGTGTGATAAAAACAGTCACTGGGGAGAATCATTATCCTGCTATATAATCCAGTGTTGATTCCCGCATGTTATCTGACCCGAATACAACAACAGGTTAACCGATATGTCTGGGCGGGTAGAAGAGCTATCGGTATCGGGGAACACAATGTACCTCCCATACAGTAGAGGGGGCATGGGGGTCCTTAATGTAGCGGCGTATCACAGGGCCTCGATCCTTCAGGAGGCCAGAGTGTGGTGGGCTCCAGAGGACCCACCGAGATGGCTGGCGTTGGAGGAGGAGGCTCTGGGACGCCGGCCCTTGCGCCTCTTGTTGGAGGCGGAGTGCCTAGCTCCCACGTCAACGCCTATGCCTTTTCCCGCGATGGCCGCGACGTTGGCATGCTGGAAGAGAGAGATTGGGAGGTGGATCCGGCTGCCTCCTGACCAAATTAGCATAGACGCGTTGTCTTTCCACATTGAGATTTTGAACCTTACTCCGTGGCGCAAAACAGGTATCCAGTCCCTTGCAGATATTCTGGTCAGCGGGAGGATCCTTCCCTTCTCGGATCTTGTGTTAAAATTCCCTGAAGCAGTGTCTACACACTACCAATACACCCAAATTGCCCATTTCATACGTGGCAGTGCCACATTCTGGCCTGTCAAGCCCCCGCATGAGATTTCTCATTATCAAAAATATATTCTTTAATCGGGAAAGCCCAGGGGACTCTCGGGTATCTATCAGCAACTAAACGCAGACCTGTGTCCGTCCAAATTGAGCTACATGAGGCGCTGGGAGGAGGATCTTGGATTAATAGCTCCGAAGGAGGACTGGTGGGAGGGCCTCAGAGCTTTACAAAAGGCGTCCAAGTGTGTGAACCATCTAGAAATTTTGAAGAAGATCCACATGAGGTGGTACTACACCCCGGTTAAATTGGCCCTCTTTTCCCGTAACCGCACCCCTCTGTGTTGGCGTGGCTGTGGAGGACATGGATCACTAGCGCACATGTGGTGGTATTGTCCCAAAATTGCCCCCTTTTGGGCGGTAGTTGCGGCTCTTGTGAGAGCGCTCACGGGTCCAGAGATCATACTGACACCTGGGTATTTATGAGTACCCGAGTGACCAGAGGACACTAGTGTCAAATGTGCTAACAGCCGCTAGACTGGTGGTCGCGGCTAGGTGGAAGGATGACTTACCACCTACGATTGCCGAGGTTACTGACCGATTAAACAATATCTTTCACCACGAATTTCAATTAGCTTTAGATGGCCCGACCCAGACCCGGATCAGAGACAACTGGCTGAATTGGCTGAACCATCCAAGTGCAGTTCCGGTACCTTTTTAATGGCTATACTGTTTATCCCGCCTTACAATGTGGCGTTTGTATTCTCTATATCTTGTATAAAAAAAAAGTGTGGTGGGCTCACGTTTAAACTTTTTCCCTTTTCCTTGTTTCTTCCCCTTCCAACCCCCCACCTTCCTTCCCTCCTCCCCCTCCCCCACATTCGCCGCCTTCCCCCTATGAGGTGGTTCCTTTCGGTTTCTTCTCTGTGTTGATTTGTTTTGTTTGTGCTGCGCTTTTGCGCTTTTATTATCCTTTATAAAAACCAATAAAAAGATTGTATCGAAAGAAAAAAAAAAAAGAATCCACGCTGACACAGTTTTGTCTCAATGTAGAGCTTAATGACAAAGACCTTTATTAAAGGAGCAGCTAGCAGTTTTATTACTTATCCTTAAAGGGATGAGCAAAGGGGTGTTACCAGGTATTGCATCATTTTATGGTGAATATACATTTTATTCTGGAAAACATTTAATTATATTTTCTGCGTGTTAGTTAGTTTAACTAGCCTTGAAGTTGTAAAGGACGTTCAGAACATGTTGATAAGAACTTCTATACGGCTACCTCTAAATCAAAACATTTATACAAAATCAGAGACACAGGAAATTCTAGAGGAAAGTCCAAGGATTCACATAACCATGGTTTTGGAAGGGTGCTGAAATGGCTTCAATTATTCAAATAAATTATTAACTATTTATTTGCCATAACAGCCTCTTGTGTGCTGCCTGTGGCCCCTGCCAGGGGCCCCATGCATTGCTTGAGGCTCCATGCACTGTCTATGGGGCCCTGTGCACTGCCTGGGGCCCCTTTGTGTTTGCCTGGGACCCCTTTGCGCTGCTTGGGACTCCATGTGCTGCCTGGGGTCCCATGCACTGTCTCTGCCTCTTGTGTGCTGCCTGTGGCCACTGTGTGCAGCCTGGGGCCCCTTTAAGCTGCTTGGGGTCCCATGTGCTGCCTCGGGCCCCGTGTGCTGCCTGGGGCCTGTGCATTGTCTCCTCCCCCTTGTGTACTGCTTGGGGCCCCATGTGCTGTCTCTGCCCCCTTGTGTGCTTCCTGGGGCCCCTGTGTGTTGCCTGGGGCCCCATACACAGCTTGGGCACCTTCAGTACTGCTTGGGGCCTCAGGGGCTGCCTGGGGCCCCTGTGTGCTGCCTGGGGCCCTGTGCACTGCCTGAGGCCATGTGTGCTGTCTGGGGCACTGATCTAAAGCAGCTGGGGCCCCTTTGCACTGTCTCTGCCCCCTGTGTGCTGCCTGGGGCCTCGTGTGCTGCCTAGGGACCCTGTGTGCTGCCTAGGGACCCCTTTGCCCTGCTTGGAGTCCCATGCACTGCCTGGGGCCCCTTTGTGCTTCTTGGGGCCCCGTACATTGCTTGGGGTCCATTTGCACTGCCTCTGCCCCTCTATTTTTTGCCTGGGGCCCCTATCTGCTGCCCAGAGCCCTGTGTGCTGCCTGGGGCTCCTTTGTGCTGCTTGGGGCCCCGTATGTTGCTCGGGTCCATTTGCACTGCCTCTGCCCCTCTATTTTTTGCCTGGGGTCCCTATCTGCTGCCCAGGGCCCTGTGTGCTGCCTGGGGCTCCTTTGTGCTGCTTGGGGCCCCGTGTGCTGCCTGGGGTCCTATGCGCTGTCTCTAGGGCCCTGTACCCTACCTGAAGCCATGCACTGCCTGTGGCTTCTTTGCACTGCTTGGAGCCTCAGGCCCCTGTCTGCTGCCTGGGACCCTGTGCACTGCCTGAGGCCACGTGCACTGCCTGGGGCCCTGATCTAAAGCATCTGGGGCTCCTTTGCACTGTCTCTGCCCCCTGTGTGCTGCCTAAGGCCCCTGTGTGCTGCCTGGAACCTCGTGTGCTGCCTGGGGCCCCTTTGCACTGCCCGGGGCCTCGTACGCTGCCTGGGGTCCCTTTGTAGTGTATATGCCCCCCTGTTTTTTGCCTGTATGCTGCCCAGGGCCTTGTGTGTTGCCAGGGACCCCTTTGTGCTGCTTCGGGCCCTGTGTGCTGCATGGGGCCCCATGCATTGCTTGGGCTCCTTTACACTGCTTGGGGCCCCTGTGTGCTGCCTGGAGCCCCTGTGTGCTGCCTGGGGCCCCTGTGTGTTGTCTGGGACTCCATGCACTGCCTGTGGCTCCTTTGCACTGCTTGGAGCCTCAGGCCCCTGTCTGCTGCCTGGGACCCTGTGCACTGCCTGAGGCCACGTGCACTGCCCGGGGCCCTGATCTAAAGCAGCTGGGGCTCCTTTGCACTGTCTCTGCCCCCTGTGTGCTGCCTAAGGCCCCTGTGTGCTACCTGGGGCCTCGTGTGCTGCCTGGGGCCCCTTTGCACTGCCCGGGCCCCGTACGCTGCCTGGGGTCCCTTTGTAGTGTATATGCCCCCCTGTTTTTTGCCTGTATGCTGCCCAGGGCCTTGTGTGTTGCCAGGGACCCCTTTGTGCTGCTTCGGGCCCTGTGTGCTGCATGGGGCCCCATGCATTGCTTGGGCTCCTTTACACTGCTTGGGGCCCCTGTGTGCTGCCTGGAGCCCCTGTGTGCTGCCTGGGGCCCCTGTGTGTTGTCTGGGACTCCATGCACTGCCTGTGGCTCCTTTGCACTGCTTGGAGCCTCAGGCCCCTGTCTGCTGCCTGGGACCCTGTGCACTGCCTGAGGCCACGTGCACTGCCCGGGGCCCTAATCTAAAGCAGCTGGGGCTCCTTTGCACTGTCTCTGCCCCCTGTGTGCTGCCTAAGGCCCCTGTGTGCTACCTGGGGCCTCGTGTGCTGCCTGGGGCCCCTTTGCACTGGCCGGGGCCCCGTACGCTGCCTGGGGTCCCTTTGCAGTTTATATGCCCCCCTGTTTTTGCCTGTATGCTGCCCAGGGCCTTGTGTGTTGCCAGGGACCCCTTTGTGCTGCTTCGGGCCTTGTATGCTGCATGGGGCCACATGCATTGCTTGGGGCTCCTTTGCACTGCTTGGGGCCTCAAGTGCTGCCTGGGGCCCCTGTGGCTGCCTGGGCCCTGTGCACTGCCTGAGGCCCCGGGGTCTGCCTGGGGCCCTGATCTAAAGCAGCTGGGGCCCCTTTGCGCAGTCTCTGCTCCCATGTGTGCTGTCTAAGGCACCTGTGTGCTGCCTGGGGCCTCATGTGCTGCCTGGGGCCGCTGTGTGCTGCCTGGGGCCCCATGCATTGCCTGGGCCCTGTGCACTGCCTGGACCACTTTGCACGGCTTAGGGCCCTGTGCACTGCCTGGTCCCCTTTGCACTCTTTCTGACCCCTGCATGTTGCCTGGGGCCCCTGTGTGCTGCCCAGGGCCCCATGCACTGTCTCTGCCCCCTGTGTGTTGCCTGAGGCCTCGTGTGCTGCCTAGGACCCATGTGTGCTGTCTGGGGCCCCGTGCATTACCTGGGACCCCTTTGCAGTGCCTGGGCCCTGTACCCTGCCTGGGCCCCTTTGTGCTGCTTGGGCCCCATGCGCTGCTGGGGCGCCTTTGCACTGTCTCTGCCCCTGTGTGTTTCCTGGGGTCCCTGTGTGTGCTTGGGGCCCCATGTGCTGCCTAGGGCCCCGTGCGCTGTCTCTGGGGCCCTGTGCACTGCCTGGGACCTGTGCACTGACTGGAGCCCCTTTGCAATGACTGGGGCCCCATATGCTGTCTCTGGAGCCCCATGCACTGCCTGGGCCGCGTGCACAGCCTGAGGCTCCTTTGTGCATCCTGGGGCCATTGTGCACTACCTGGAGCCCCATGTGCTGACTTGGGCCCCTTTGCACTGCTTGGGGCCCCGTGCACTGCCTGGTGTTTTCTTTGTGCTGCTTGGGGCCTCATGTTGCGACCTGGAGCCCCATGCACTGTCTCTGCCCTGCTGTGTGCTGCCTGGGATCCTGTGTGCTGCCTGGGGCCCTTTATGCTGCTAGGGGCCCCATGTGCTACTTGGGGCCCTGTTTGCTGCCTGGGGCTTGTGCGCTGTCTCTGCCCCCTTGTATGCTTCCTGGGGCCCCTGTGTGTTGCCTGGGGCTCTATGCACTGCCTGAGGCCCCTTTGCACTGCTTTGGACCTCAAATGCTGCCTGGGGCTCCATGTGCTGCCTGGGGCCCTGTGCACTGCCTGAGGCCCCGTGCGCTGCCTGGGGCCCTTACCTAAAGCAGCTGGGGCCCCTTTGCACTGTCTCTGCACCCCTGTGTGCTGCTTGTTGTGCCTGTGTGCTGCCTGTGGCCCCGTGTGCTGCCTGGGCCCCGTGACCTGTCTCTGTCCCATGTGTGCTGCCTGTGGCCCCATGCACTGCTTTGCATCCTGTGTGCTACCTGGGGCCCTGTGAACTGCCTGGGGCCCCTTCATGCTGCCTGGGGATCTGTGCACAGCCTGGGGCCCCATGCACTGCCTGGGGACCCTTTGAGCTGCTTGGGGCCCCTTTGTGCTGTCTCTGCCCCCTGTGTGCTGCCTATGGCCCCTGTGTGTTACCTGTGGCCTCATGTGCTGACTAGAGCCCCTGTGTGCTGCCTGGGGCCCCTTTGCACTGCTTGGAGCCCCATGCACTACCAAGGGTTTATTTTCCTTCTTGGGGCCTCGTGTGCTACCTAGGGCCCCATGCACTGTCTCTGCCCCCTTGTGAGCTGCCTGGGACCCTGTGTGCTGCTTGGGGGCCCTTTATGCTGCTTGGGGCCCCGTGTGCTGCCTGGGGCTTGTGCGCTGTCTCTTCCCCCTTGTGTGCTTCCTGGGGACCCTGTGTGTTGCCTGGGGCCCTATGCACTGCCTGGGGCCCTTTTGCACTGCTTGGGGCCTCAAATGCTGCCTGGGGTCCCGTGTGCTGCCTGGGGCCCTGTGCACTGCCTTAGGCCCCGTGCGCTGCCTGGAGCCCTTATCTAAAGCAGCTAAGGCCCTTTGCGCTGTCTCTGAACCCCTGTGTGCTGCTTGTGGCCCCTGTGTGCTGCCTGTATCCCCGTGTGCTGCCTGGGCCCCGTGCGCTGTCTCTGTCCCTTGTGTGCTGCCTGTGGCCCCATGCACTGCTTTGCGTCCTGTGTGCTACCTCGAGCCCCGTGTGCTGCCTGGGGCCCTGTGCACTGCCTGGGGCCCCTTCATGCTGCCTGGGGACCTGTGCACAGCCTGGGGCCCCATGCACTGCCTGTGTGCTGCCTGTGGCCCCATGTGCTGCCTGGGGCTCCGTGTTCTGCCTGGCGCCCTGTGCGCTGTCTCTGCCCCTTGTGTGCTGCCTGTGGCCCCATGCACGGGTTTGGGCCCTGTGTGCTACCTGGAGCCCCTGTGTGCTGCCTGGGGCCCTGTGCACTGTCTCGGAGGCCCCTTCATGCTGCCTGGGCCCCTTCATGCTGCCTGAGGACCTGTGCACAGCCTGGGGCCCCGTGCACTGCCTGGGGACCCTTTGAGCTGCTTGGGGCCCCTTTGTGCTGTCTCTGCTCCTGTATGTGCTGCCTAGGGCCTCATGTGCTGCCTAGAACCCCTGTGTGCTGCTTGGGGTCCCATGCACTACCTGGGGTTAATTTTCGCTACTTGGGGTCTCGTGTGCTACCTAGGGCCCCATGCACTTTCCCTGGGGCCCAGTGCGCTGCCTGGGGCCCTGTGTGCTGTCTCTGCCCCTTTGTGAGCTGCCTGGGACCCTGTGTGCTGCCTGGGGGCCCTTTATGCTACTTGGGGCCCCGTGTGCTGCCTGGGGCTTGTGCGCTGTCTCTGCCCCCTTGTGTGCTTCCTGGGGCCCCTGTGTGTTGCCGAGGGCCCTATGCACTGCCTGTGGCCCCTCAAATGCTGCCTGGGGCCCCATGTGCTGCCTGGGGCCCTGTGCACTGCTTGAGGCCCTGTGCACTGCCTGGCCCCATGCACTGCTTTGCGCCCTGCATGCTACCTGGAGCCCTGTGTTCTGCTTGCAGCCCTGTGCACTGTCTCTGGGGCCCCGTGCACCGCCTGGGACCCCGTGTGCTGCCTGGGGCTCTATGCACTGTCTCTGGGGCCCCGTGCACTGCCTGGGGCTCTGTGTGCAGCCTGGAGCTCCATGCACTGCTTGGGGCCCTTTGCACTGCCTAGGGCCCTGTGCTGCCTCGGGCTCCGTGCACTGTCTGTCGGGCCCTGTGCACTTCCTGGGGCCTCGTACACTGCCTGGGGCTTATGCACTATCTCTGCCCTGCCGTGTGCTGCCTGGGACCCTGTGTGCTACCTGGGACCCCATGTGCTGCCTGGAGCCCCTTTATGCTGCTTGGGGCCCCATGTGCTGCCTGGGGCCCTGTGTGCTGCCTGGATCTTGCGCGCTGTCTCTGCCCCCTTGTGTGCTGCCTGGGGCTCGTGTGCTGTCTCTGCCCCCTTGTGTGCTTCCTTGAGCCCCTGTGTGTCGCCTGAAGCCCCATGCACTGCCTGGGGCCCCATTGCATTGCTTGGGGCCTCAAATGCTGCCTGGGGCCCCGTGTGCTGCCTGGGGCTCCAGTGTGCTGCCTGGGGCCCTGTGCACTGCCTGAGGCCCCGTACACTGCCTGTGGCTCCCCTCTAAAGCAGCTGGGGCCCCTTTGCATTGTCTCTTCCCCTCCTGTGTGCTGCCTAGGGCCCCTGTGTGCTGCCTAGGGCCTCTGTGCATTGCCTGGGGCACCGTGCATAGCCTGGGGCCCCTTTGTGCTGCCTGGGTCTCTCTGCACTTCCTGGGACCCCATGTGCTGCCTCAGGCCCCTTTGTGCTGTCTATGCCCCCTTGTGTGCTGCCTTAGACCCTGTGCACTACCTGGTGCCCCGCGTGCTGCCTTGGGCCCTATGTACAGTCTCTGATGCCCAGTGCACTGCCTGGGGTCCCATGCGCTGTCTCTGCCCCCTTTTATGCTGCCTGGGGCCTTCTTGCACTGCCTGGGGCCCCTTTGCACTGCTTGGGGCTCCGTGTGCTGCCTGGGGCCCTATGTGCTTTCTCTGGGGCCCCATACACTGCCTGGGGCCCTTTGTGCTGCCTGGGGCCCCTTTGTGCTGCCTGGGGCTTTGTGCACTGCTTGGGGCTTTGTGCACTGCCTGGGGCCCCTTTGCACTGCTTGGGGCTCCGTGTGCTGCCTGTGGCCCTACGTGCTTTCTCTGGGGCCCCATACACTGCCTGGGCCCTTTGTGCTGCCCGGGGCCCCTTTGTGCTGCCTGGGGCTCCGTGCACTGCTTGGGGCTTTGTGCACTGCATGGGGCCCCTTTGCGCTGCCTGTGGCCCTGTGTGCTGCCTGGGGTCCCATGCACTGTCTCTGCCTCTAGTGTGCTGCCTGGGGCTCCGTGCACGGCCTGGACCCCTTTGTGCTGCCTGGGGCCCCTTTGTGCTGTCTTTGCCCCCTTGTGTGCTGCCTTAGACCCTGTGTGCTGCCTGGGGCCTTGTGTGCTGCCTAGGGCCTCTGTGCATTGCCTGGGGCCCCGTGTTCTGCCTGGGGCCCCTTTGCATTGTCTCTTCCCCCCGTGTGCTGCCTAGGGCCCCTGTGTGCTGCCTGGGGCCTTGTGTGCTGCCTAGGGCCTCTGTGCATTGCCTGGGGCTCTGTGCATAGCCTGGGGCCCCTTTGTGATGCCTGGGTCCCTGTGCACTTCCTGGGGCCCCGTGTGCTGCCTCAGGCCCCTTTGTGCTGTCTCTGCCCCCTTGTGTGCTGCCTTAGACCCTGTGCACTGCCTGGGGCCCCTTTGTGCTGCCTGGGGACCCATGAAATGCCTGGGGTCCTGTGTACTGCCTGGGGCCCCTTTGCGCTGCTTGGAGCCCTATGCTGAGGCCCAGTGCACTGCCTGGGGTCCCATGCGCTGTCTCTGCCCCCTTTTATGCTGCCTGGGGCCTTCTTGCACTGCCTGGGGCCCCTTTGCACTGCTTGGGGCTCCGTGTGCTGCCTGGGGACCTATGTGCTTTCTCTGGGGCCCCATGCACTGCCTGGGGCCCTTTGTGCTGCCTGGGGCCCCTTTGTGCTGCCTGGGGCTCCGTGCACTGCTTGGGGCTTTGTGCACTGCATGGGACCCCTTTGCGCTGCCTGGGGCCCTGTGTGCTGCCTGGGGTCCCCTGCACTGTCTCTGCCTCCTTGCACGTCCTGGGGCCCCTTGTGCTGCCTGGGGCCCCTTTGTGCTGCCTGGGGCCCCTTTGCACTGCCTGAAACCCCTTTGCGCTGCCTGGGGCCCCATGTGCTGCCTGGGGTCCCATGCACTGTCTCTGCCTCTTGTGTGCTGCCTGTGCCCCCTGTGTGCTGCCTGGGACCCTGTGTGCTACCTGGGGCCCCTTTATGCTGTTTGGGGCCCCATGTGCTGCCTGGGGCCCCTTTGCACTGCTTGGGGCTTTGTGCACTGCCTGGGGCCCCTTTGCGCTGCCTGGGGCCCTGTGTGCTGCCTGGGGTCCCATGCACTGTCTCTGCCTCGAGTGTGCTGCCTGGGGCTCCGTGCACAGCCTGGGCCCCTTTGTGCTGCCTGGGTCCCTGTGTGCTGCCTGGGGTTTCATGCAATGTCTCTGCCTCGAGTGTGCTGCCTGGGGCTCCGTGCACAGCCGGGACCCCTTTGTGCTGCCTGGGTCCCTGTGCACTACCTGGGGCCCCTTGTGCTGCCTGGGGCCCCTTTGTGCTGTCTCTACCCCCTTGTGCGCTGCCTGGGGCCCCATGGACTGACTGCCTGGGGCCCCCTTGCACTGCTTGGTGCCCCGTGTGCTGCCTGTGGCCCAATGCACTTTCTCTGGGACCCAGCGCACTGCCTGGGGTCCCGTGCATTGTCCCTGCCCCCTTTTATGCTGCCTGGGGCCCCTTTGCACTGCTTGGGGCTCCGTGTGCTGCCTGGGGCCCTATGCGCTTTCTCTGGGGCCCCAAGCACTGCTTGGGGCTCCGTGTGCTGCCTGGGGCCCTATGCGCTTTCTCTGGGGCCCCAAGCACTGCCTGGGGCCCTGTGTGCTGCCTGGGGCTCTGTGCACTGCTTGGGGCTTTGTGCACTGCCTGGGACCCCTTTGCACTGCCTGGGGGCCCTGTGTGCTGCCTGGGGCTCCATGCACTGTCTCTGGGGCCCTGTGCACAGCCTGGGGCCCCTTTGTAATGCCTGAGGGTCCCACGCACTGTCTCTGCCTCTTGTGTGCTGCCTGTGGCCCCTGTGTGCTGCCTGTGGCCCCTGTGTGCTGCCTGGGGCCCTGTGTGCTACCTGGGGCCCCTTTATGCTGTTTCTGGCTCCATGTGCTGCCTGGGGCCCCTTTGTGCTGCTTGGGGCTCCATGTGCTGTCTGGGGTCCCATGCACTGTCTCTGCCTTTTGTGTGCTGCCTGTGGCCCCTGTGTGCTGCCTGGGGCCCTGTGTGCTGTCTGGGGCCCCTTTATGCTGCCCTCCAGGTTTTTAAAACAGCTAAGGCCAGTTTCACACATCCGTGCCAGAGGCACGGACATACGGGGACACATGTTCCCCTATGGGCAAATTCACACTTCCATGTTTCCGCACGGACCGTGTCTCCGTGTGCAGCACATGCGTGTCCGTGTGTTCCACACGGCGACAAGTCCGTTTTTTGCCGACACACGGACCGCTTTCGCCGTGCACGGACCACGGACGAAAGTGTCAACCCTAAAAATAAAGAATTTCATACTCGCCTCGCTCCAGCGCTGACAACTCCTCTCACTTCCGATGCAGTTCATTAGGCTCAGGATTATACACTTCACTGAGCCCAAGACAGGACCGGAAGTAAGAAGGACTATCAGCACTGGAGCGAGGTGAGTATGCAGTAACAGGCTGTCTGTGTGCTATCTGTGGATGCACGGATAGCACACTGACAGCACCCATCGTGTCACACGGCCATGACACATGAGTCTATGCCCTGCCCCTAAACGGCCTTGTTTCACACGTCCGTGGTGACACAGATGTGTGAAACTGGCCTAAGGCTGGTTTCACACATCCGTGCCTAAGGCACGTGTGTGGTCCTTGCCGACACATGCCGGAGGCACGGACATACGGGGACACATGTTCCCCTATGGGCAAATTCACTCTTCCATTTTTCCGCACGGACCGTGTCTCCGTGTCGAGCACATGCGTGGCCGTGTGCTCCACACAGCGACAAGTTTGTTTTTTTCCGGACACCGGAAATGTCCATGCACATAGATGTCGTCCGTGTGCATGGACCACGGACAAAAGTGACAACCCTAAAAATAAAGAATTTCATACTCGCCTCGCTCCATCGCTGACAGTTCCTCTCACTTCCGATGCCGCTCATTAGGCTCATAAATAGTCACTTCACTAAGCCAGACAGCGGCCGGAAGTGAGAGGAACTGTCTGTGCTGGAGCGAGGTAAGTATGCGGTGACAGGCTGTCCGTGTGTTATCCGTGACACATGAGTCTATGTCCCACTCCCAAACGGCCTTGTTTCACACATCTGTGTCACCACGGATGTGTCGGGCCCCACGGGACTGGGGTACTCGGTACCGGACCTGACGGTACTGGGGAAGTCACAGGTGGCTTGGTCCGGACCGTGTCCCTGGCTCGGCAATAAAAGGGGAATTATTTACAAGGGGATTTGTCACGGGTGACGCCACCCACTTGGTGCGGCCAGTGGTGGGGCCGCCGCTGCCGCAGAACCTCCGGGGGTGATGGAATGGAAGCGGAGATGGTATAGTTCCAGTGGGGAGAACTGTATCCCCCGGGGCAGTAAGGGATAAAGTCTATTGGGGTTATAGATGGTGGAGACGGGTTAAAGGACACACACTCACGTTTGGTAGACACTGATGCAATTCTCTTCTTCTCCTGATGCTGCAGAGCTGACAGGCTTGTAGCAGGGGGGGGAAGCTCTCTGTGCTGAATCTGGAGCAAAGGTCGCAATCAATACACAGACTCACAGTTTTGCTATTTTCCAAGACTTTACTGCTGATGTTACTGCAGATTATAGTCCACGGAGTCTGTAATGGGGCTAAGCTCTCTCCCAACCCTGTCCGGGGTCGTCGGCGTCCTTATGCTGCACTGTGTGTGTGTCCTGGCTGCTGCTATTAGCTGAGCTGCTGGGATTCCTCACGTCTTTCTGTATTCTGCTGGTACCACTTGGCTAGGCAACTTGAGTCCTCTGTGCTGTGCTGACCCCTCCGTGTTGCTTCGCTCTGATACTAGCGGGCATCTAGAAATCCCACTGTTCCAGGATTCACTGTGCTGTGGGTGCCAGACACCGTACCGGATCCGGTGTCCGTCTCTGTGCGTTCTTCTGGAGCAAGTGAAGGTATCACTCCAGCTCCCAGAAGTGTTTCTCTGTCTTTAGTTCTCCTGTTCCTCTGACCCTTGCTAGGTCTGCACTGAGCTAACTCTGCTCTGTGTCCTATTCACAGCCCTGCTCCGAGCTGAACCGAGCTCTCCCTCATGGGCAAGAGTATATAAGGAAGCAGGTGGTGCTCCCCCTCTTGGCCCAAAGGTGGTAGTGTTTGTCAGTGTGTAGTGGGGGAGAGAACCCATGTGATGTTATTGTGGCACATTAACCCATGGGGTGCCACATTCCCCCTTAGTTAAATACAGTACTCCGGGACTGTAGAAAAACAAGTAAACAACAATTAAACACAATTAATATTGACATAAACTTAAAATGAAAAAGTACAAAAATCACTAAAATGTGAAAAAGAGTTCGAAAGTCAAAAAGCAGTCTTTCCGGAGGTTTAGTCTATTGCCTCCGGGCTGATGAATATATACAAGAGAGTTCTTACCACAACCAGTCCGTGGTATATATGGTCCATAAGTAAATAAAAAAGTTCAAAGTTCATACAGGATAGTCTCTGTAGGTACTGGGCTTTTTAACGTTGCAATAACTATATACATTTGTCCACGGGCGTCTCTGCTTAGGAGGCCTGAATTCACTACTCCACCCCCAGGCACTTTCTTTCCCTAACTTAATGTACATGGGGGCCAATCCAGTTCCTCCACCCTCTTGGACACAGTCTACTAGGTTCAATTTACGTTTACTTTACATTTAAACAAACATATTTACATTACATATTTAATTCTGAATCTTACTCTGTGTACCTAGCTGGTAGCTGCCCTCAAGTACTACGCTCTGATCTGCGTAAAACGGGTATACCGCTTGCACGTGGGCTACTAGTATTAGGGGGTATGTACCTACATGTTGTGCTTGGTACTATGGCAGATGGAGGTCTGACTGCAGGACTGGCAAGTTCACTGGGACCAGGAATTTGTTCTTCCTCTTCGGATTCTACTTCCAGTTCTTCAAGTCTTGGGTCTTCTTCAGGTAACACAGGTTCTGGTAACACAGGTTCTGGTTTTGGGTCCACCATTGAAGGGAATGCAATCATTGGTACGACAACTGCTCCATGGTAATTTGGCCATGTTTTAGGAAAATCTCCTAGTACCGTGTGGAATACTTCTTCTTCTTTTTCTTCGATAGGTTGGACCTGTACGGATTCTATGACTTCAGGTGTCTTCAGGGTTTCAGGACACAATTTAAGTTGATCACGAGATACGACTGCTGAAGTTCTTCCTTCATCTTTGCTTATCAAACAGTTTAACATTGTCTAGGTTAGATGGTAAGACTGTGTATGGAACGGTTTCCCACTGATTATCCAGTTTGTTTGTACGTCTCTTTCTCTTGAGAACTTGATCACCTTCTTGTAATGGCATTGCTTGAGCATATTTGTTAAAGGTCTTCTCTTGTCTTGCTCTTGCTTGTTGTAGGTTCCTCTCTACACATTCTTACACTTTTTGATACTGTTTCTGACGTTTGGTATCCCAATCTGTTTCTTCTACTTCTGTATCTGGTTTTTCAATTCCCATTTCTAGATCAATTGGTAGCTTACCGGGTCTTGCACGCATAAGGTATGCTGGAGTACAGTTTGTAGAACTCACGGGGACATGGTTGTATAAGTCTACCAAATCAGGTAGTTTATCTGGCCACTGGTTTCTTTCTGACTCTGGTAAAGTCTTTAACAGTTCGATTACGATATGATTCATCTTCTCGCATAGACCATTTGTTTGAGGGTGATACGTTGTTGTGCGAATCTTCTTACAACCGTACATATTGCAGAATTCCTTGAATAGTTCTGATTCAAAAGCTGGACCTTGGTCTGCAAGGACTTGTTCTGGGTAACCATGTGGTCTACAGAAATGCGTCTGGAATGCTTTTGCTGCCGTCTTCGCTGTCAAGTCTTTGACGGGTACCACCACTAAGAAGCATGAGTAATGGTCCACGATGGTTAAGGCATAGACATAGCCTGACCGGCTTGGTGACAACTTGACGTGGTCTAATGCGACTAGCTCAAGTGGTTGCTTGGTTACTATTGGTTGAAGCGGAGCTTTCTGTAGATCTTTTCTTCTGAGGTTGCATGCGGCACATCTTCTGCACCATAGTTCAATGGATCTTCTCATGCCAACCCAATAGAATCTGTCTCTTAGGATTGCTTCTAACTTCTTCCATCCGAAATGACCTGCGTTGTCATGATAAGCTTCTAAGACCATTTGGGTGTCTCGCTTGGGCACGATTATCTGCCAGACCAGTTCATGCATCTTGGGATTGGTAAATCGTCTACAGAGCTTCCCTTGATTCAGAAACAACTTGCCTTTCTCTTTCCAGAGCTGTATGGTCTCAGCTGGGGCATTCTGATCCGGGTATGCACCTTGTCGCGTAAGCAGTTCTTTCACTAGCTTCACAGCTGGATCAGTATCTTGGGTTTCGGCCCATCCGTAATGTCTTAACGGGTTAAGATTTATTTCCTGCTTTCTTTGGTAGATGCCGGGTTGATAATCTTCTACCCTTGAACGATGAAAGGCCGGTAGTTCAATCTCTTCCAACTCTTCCGGTTCCTCTTCCACGTCTTTCAGGTGCGGCATTCGGGATAAGGCATCTGCGTTCCCATTCTTGCGGCCTGCCCGATATTTGATGACAAAGTTATAGTTAGATAGCCGGGCTATCCATCGCTGCTCCAGAACACCTAATTTGGCTGTGTCTAGGTGAGTCAACGGGTTGTTATCCGTGTAGATGGTGAATTCTGCACCTGCCAAGTAATGTTTAAAGCGTTCAGTCACAGCCCAAACTACTGCCAGTATCTCTAACTTGAAGGAGCTGTAGTTCTCGGGATTTCGTTCTGTAGGCCGGAGCTTCCTGCTTACAAAGGCAATAACTCTTTCTTTGCCTCCTTGCTTCTGCGACAATACTGCTCCCAGTCCCACGTTGCTGGCATCCGTGTAAAGAATGAATGGTTGATGGTAATCAGGGTATGCCAGGATCTCTTCTCCCGTCAGCGCACTTTTCAGCTTGTTGAAGGAATCTTCTCTTTCCTCATACCACCGTGTCAGGGAATTACAGTTTGAAGTCTTCTTTGATCGTCCTACCAGAATGTCTTGCAGGGGAGCCGCTAGCTTCGTGAATCCTCGGATAAATCTTCTATAATAGCCTACCAGGCCCAGGAATTGCCTCACTTCTTTCACGTTCGTAGGTCTTGGCCAATCCTTTATCACTGTGACTTTATCAGGATCCGGTGCTACTCCCTCTGAACTCACGACATGTCCCAGGTACTGTACCTTTGGTTTGAGAAGGTGACACTTGGATGGCTTGATTTTCATGCCATATTTCAATAAAGTTTCGAACACTTCTGCCAGGTCTTGTAGATGTTGCTCGTACGTCTTCGAGTAGACTATGACGTCATCTAGGTACAGGAGGACAGTTTCAAAGTTCTTGTGCCCGAGGCAGCTCTCCATCAGACGTTGGAAGGTCCCGGGTGCGTTGCAGAGTCCGAACGGCATACAATTGAACTCACAGAGGCCCATCGGCGTAGTAAACGCTGTCTTCTCCTTGTCGGCCTCGGCCACAGGAACCTGCCAGTACCCATTAGTCAGATCAAGGGTGGAAAAGTAGTTAGCAGATTTTAATGCAGCTAATGACTCCTCAATCCTAGGTAATGGGTATGCGTCCTTATGTGTGATGCGATTAATCTGCCGGAAATCTACGCACATTCTCATGGTCCCATCCTTCTTTTTAACTAACACTAGAGGTGCTGCCCAGGGGCTACAACTGTCTCTTATTACCCCTGCAGATTTCATTTCTCTGAGCATGTCTTTGGTGGTTTGGTAGTGAGCTGGTGGTAAGGGTCTATACCTCTCTTTTATAGGTTGATGGTTACCTGTGGGTATAGTGTGCTCTACCCCTTTGATCTGCCCAAAGTCTAACGGGTGTTTACTGAATATTTGTTCATATTCCTTCACTACCCGGTATACTCCATGCTTGTGACGGGGAGGTGTAGAACTGGTACCTACATGCAACTTTTGGCACCAATCCTCCAGCTTCTCCTCTGAGCCATTGTCATCCGCCTGACATGACGGGTACAAGGGCTCGGTGGCGGTGATGTTGTTGTTATCAACCGTGTACAACTTAGCCATGGTAGCATACTTTGGTAATGTGACCTCATCTTCTCCGCAGTTCAATAGGCGTAATGGCACTCTTCCCCTGTGTACGTCAACCACTCCCCTAGCAGTGAGTATGGTCGGTCTACTGTCTGAGTACACGGGTTCTACCAGGGCCTGATAGTCTTGCCCTTTAATGCCTATTGCGGCTCTGCACCATACCAACATTTCAGTTTTGGGAGGAATTACAATGGGTATTGGGTCACTTACTCGTACACTGCCGATCTCACCTCCGGAGATTTCTACCTGCTGCTTCAACATCAGGGCTTTGATCTCTTTGTGCAGAAGCCTCTGTTGTCCAGTTCCGGCAGTCTCAGCGATTTGCTGCAAAACACTTAACACTTCGGAAAAACATTTCTCAATGACATTCATTCCTACCAGCATCACGGGTTCACGGTCTCGCCAGTTGACATCTACGATTATAATACCCTGGTTCTGCAATTCTACCTTCCCAACCTGAATATTCATCTCTCTAAATCCAACCTTTGGTATTACCAATCCATTACCAGCCCATATATCAAAATTAAAGTCATCTGGCGCATTAGTAATGTCTGAATCAGCCCAGTACCTTTTATATAGAACATGTGGGATGGATGTTATTTGGGATCCGGTATCCAGCAGGGCACTAAAGGGGATGCCATCCAACACAATCGGGATCACCGGCTTTCCTCCCACGAATTTGTCATACCAGGCTGAGGGGCCTTGATCGTTCATTCCTGGGGAGCGGCCCGCCTGCCCAGGGAGTCGTCGTTTAAAGGACACTCACGAGCAAGATGGCCTGATTTCTGGCAACGGCGGCAAATGGGCTGTTCATCTGGTTGGTAGCGATCGCTGGGTCGTCCTCTTGCTGCTGGGTATCTTCTGGGCCTCATCCACGGAACATCCTCTCTGCTGGTCGCCAACTCGATCTTGGGTGCAGGTTTTGACTCTCGCAGTTCCTTGATGACCTTGGCCATGGAGATCACGGTGTCTGTCAGGGCATCTAGCTTTTGGTTGATGGCTGCATTTGAGATATATTCCCCGGCCTCAGCAGCAGTCGCTGACATAGCAGATGTCGCTGGCGCTGCCGCCTGCTGAGGTGCTGCTGCAGTGTCAAGCACAGATGTTAATTCTCGTGGCTCTTCCAGCTGCTGCAGACGGATAGCTCGATCTTTCAGCTCAGTAAATGTCATGTCAGGGTTCTGCAGCAGTATCATGCTTAACTGTCCTCGATGGGAAGGGGAATAGAGGCCCTCTATGAATATAGCATTTTATCAGCTCCCGGGGCTAAAGCAGGTTCTGCCAGCTTAAGGGCTTTGAGTGCTTCCTGCAGGTTCAAGGTTTCTGGTGGCATGCAAAGAACCTCATCTTAGCCCGGGTATCAACAGCAGATTCAAAAGTTGCTTTCAGTCTGGCTGCTAGATGTTCTACAGTGTCCTTATCTGTGTCCAGCCAGGACGCAACCTCACGCCGTGCATTGCCCGTTAACTGTCCCATTATCATTCCTACACGCTGGACTTCAGTGAGGGGATACATCACATAATACTCTTTTTAATCTTTTGCATAAAGTCAGTTAAAGTATTAGGCTCACCGGAGTATTGGGGCAGCCACATTGCCCCTGGAGTATACGGCATCAGGAATGGCATTATGGATGCTGTTCCTTGCGCCGCTGCACCGCCGGGGACTATCGCTGGGTCCGGCGCTGCAGCTCCACCGGCTGCTCCGTCGCCGCCTTGTGCACCGGGCTGCGACATCTTGGGCCCCCTTAGTTAATATGCGCCCTCCGTCTTCCGCTTCCATCCGGATGTCTATGGGAGGTTCCGGGGTGCAGCAGGGATTTCCTTCCCCGCCGGATGTCGTCAGCACCTGGGGAGGAGGCTGGGTTCGCGCCAATGCAGGGTACCGCCCCCTTTCTTTCCCGCGCGCCGCACGATCCAAAATGGCGGATTCTCAAATATACAGTTCAGATGGCGCACAGGGTCCAATTCTTTTGGACCGGAAAGATCCTGTTCGTGACGCCAGGTTGTCGGGCCCCACGGGACTGGGGTACTCGGTACCGGACCTGACGGTACTGGGGAAGTCACAGGTGGCTTGGTCCGGACCGTGTCCCTGGCTCGGCAATAAAAGGGGAATTATTTACAAGGGGATTTGTCAGGGGTGACGCCACCCACTTGGTGCGGCCAGTGGTGGGGCCGCCGCTGCCGCAGAACCTCCGGGGGTGATGGAATGGCAGCGGAGATGGTATAGTTCCAGTGGGGAGAACTGTATCCCCCGGGGCAGTAAGGGTTAAAGTCTATTGGGGTTATAGATGGTGGAGACGGGGTTAAAGGACACACACTCACGTTTGGTAGACACTGATGCAATTCTCTTCTTCTCCTGATGCTGCAGAGCTGACAGGCTTGTAGCAGGGGGGGAAGAAGCTCTCTGTGCTGAAACTGGAGCAAAGGTCGCAATCAATACACAGACTCACAGTTTTGCTGTTTTCCAAGGCTTTACTGCTGATGTTACTGCAGATTATAGTCCACGGAGTCTGTAATGGGGATAAGCTCTCTCCCAACCCTGTCCGGGGTCGTCAGCGTCCTTATGCTGCACTGTGTGTGTGTCCTGGCTGCTGCTATTAGCTGAGCTGCTGGGATTCCTCACGTCTTTCTGTATTCTGCTGGTACCACTTGGCTAGGCAACTTGAGTCCTCTGTGCTGTGCTGACCCCTCCGTGTTGCTTCGCTCTGATACTAGGGGGCATCTAGAAATCCCACTGTTCCTGGATTCACTGTACTGTGGGTGCCAGACACAGTACCGGATCCAGTGTCCGTCTCTGTGCGTTCTTCTGAAGCAAGTGAAGGTATCACTCCAGCTCCCAGAAGTGTTTCTCTGTCTTTAGTTCTCCTGTTCCTCTGAACCCTTGCTAGGTCTGCACTGAGCTAACTCTGCTCTGTGTCCTATTCACAGCCCTGCTCCGAGCTGAACCGAGCTCTCCCTCATGGGCAAGAGTATATAAGGAAGCAGGTGGTGCTCCCCCTCTTGGCCCAAAGGTGGTAGTGTTTGTCAGTGTGTAGTGGGGGAGAGAACCCATGTGAAGTTATTGTGGCACATTAACCCATGGGGTGCCACAGATGTGTGGAACAAGGCTTTTTGGGGGTGGCACGTGCACATGTGACACAATGTGTGCAGTCCGTGTGCTATCCGTGGAGCCATGGATAGCACACAGACAGCCTGTCACGTGCATACTTACCTCCCTCCAGTGCCACTGCTCCTCTCTCTTCGGTCCGCTCTAGGGCTCAGTGAAGTGAATATTCATGATCCCTAATGAGTGGCATCGGAAGTGAGAGGAGCAGACCCCAATGGAGCGTGGTGAGTATGAATTTCTTTATTTTCAGGCTTTTAACTTTTGTCTGTGGTCCGTGCACACGGATGTTACACTGTGAATATCCATGTGCAGGCCGCTGGACATAAATGCGGTCCGTGGCTCCGGATAAAAACGGACAAGTCGTCATGTGGAGCACACGGACACGCATATGCTCCACACGGAGGCATGGTCGTGCGGTAACACGGACGTGTGCATGGGTCTATAGGGTATCGTGTGTCCCAGTATGTCCATGCCTCCGGCATGTGTCGGCACGGAGCTCACACGTGCCGGAGGACCTGTGCACAATATATACCCTATGTGAATAAGCATGCTAGAAATAGGAGGAAACCACTATGGCTAAATAAAGCGGTAAGAAGTGCAATATGTGACAAAAAGAAAGCATTTAGGGAATTAAAGCAAGTAGGTAGTGATGAAGCATTAAATAAATACAGAAAATTAAATAACATTTGTAAAAAGCAAATCAAGGCAGCAAAGATTGAGACAGAGAGACTCATTGCCAGAGAAAGTAAAAAGAATCCCAAAATATTTTTTAACTACATAAATAGTAAGAAACTAAAAAATGATGGTGTTGGCCCCTTTAAAAATAGTCTGGGTGAAATGGTGGATGAGGATGAGGAAAAAGCAAATATGCTAAATGACTTTTTTTCAACAGTATTTACACAAGAAAATCCCATGACAGACAATATGATCAGTGATAACAAAAATTCTCAATTAAACGTCACCTGCTTAACCCAAGAGGAAGTACGGCATCGTCTAAAAATCACTAAAATTGACAAATCCCCGGGCCCAGATGGGATACACCCCAGAGTGCTGCAGGAATTAAGTACTGTCATAGATAGACCATTATTTTTAATATTTAAAGATTCCATAATAACAGGGTCTGTGCCACAGGACTGGCGTATAGCAAATGTGGTGCCAATATTCAAAAAGGGGACAAAAACTGAACTTGAAAATTATAGGCCAGTAAGCTTAACCTCTACTGTGGGTAAAATCCTAGAGGGTTTTCTAAGAGATGCTATACTGGAGTATCTGAAGAAAAATAACCTCATGACCCATTATCAACATGGTTTTACGAGGGACCGTTCCTGTCAAACTAATCTGATAAGCTTCTATGAAGAAGTAAGTTCTGGACTGGACCAAGGAAATGCAGTGGATGTGGTGTATATGGACTTTTCAAAAGCTTTTGATACGGTGCCACACAAAAGGTTGATACATAAAATGAGGGCAATGGGGATAGGGGAAAATATGTGTAAGTGGGTTAAGAACTGGCTTAGTGATAGGAAACAAAGGGTGGTTATTAATGGAACACACTCAGAATGGGTCACAGTTAACAGTGGGGTACCACAGGGGTCAGTGTTGGGCCCGCTTCTATTTAATATATTTATTAATGACCTTGTAGGGGGCATACAGAGTAGAATCTCAATATTTGCAGATGACACTAAACTCTGCAGGGTAATCAATACAGAGGAGGACAATTTTATATTACAGGAGGATTTATGTAAACTAGAAGCTTGGGCTGCTAAATGGCAAATGCGCTTTAATGGGGATAAATGTAAAGTCATGCACTTGGGCAGAGGAAACAAAAGGTATAATTATGTGCTTAATTGTAAAACACTGGGCAAAACTGTCACTGAAAAAGACCTGGGTGTATGGGTAGATGACAAACTCACATTTAGTGGCCAGTGTCAGGCAGCTGCTGCAAAGGCAAATAAAATAATGGGATGTATTAAAAAGAGGCATAGATGCTCATGAGGAGAACATAATTTTACCTCTATACAAGTCACTAGTGCGACCACACTTAGAATACTGTGTACAATTCTGGTCTCCGGTGTATAAGAAAGACATAGCTGAACTAGAGCGGGTCCAGAGAAGAGCGACAAAAGTTATTAGAGGACTAAGGGGTCTGCAATACCAAGACAGGTTATTAAACTTGGGGTTATTTAGCTTGGAAAAACGAAGGCTTAGGGGTGATCTTATAATAATGTATAAATATATGAGGGGACAGTACAGAGACCTTTCTAATGATCTCTTTACTCTTAGGCCTGAGACTGGGACAAGGGGGCATCCTCTACGTCTGGAGGGAAGAAGGTTTAATCATAATCACAGACGCGGATTCTTTACTGTAAGAGCAGTGAGACTATGGAACACTCTGCCACATGATGTTGTAATGAGTGAGTCACTACTAACATTTAAGAAGGGCCTGGATGCCTTTCTTGAAAACTATAATATTACCAGTTATATATACTAGATTCTTTGATAGGGCGTTGATCCAGGGAATTAGTCTGATTGCCGTATCTGGAGTCAGGAAGGAATTTTTTCCCCCAATGTGGAGATTAGTGTTGCCACATGGGTTTTTTTTTGCCTTCCTCTGGATCAACATGTTAGGCTATGGGTTGAACTAGATGGACTTATAGTCTTCCTTCAACCTTAAAAACTATGTTACTATGTTACTATGTAAACCGTGGTTTATTCATATATAATTTTTGATACAATTCATACTATCAGGCATTATACATTGTTAGGCTGGCTTCACACCACGGTGTGATCCGGTCCAGGGCTGTCCGGTGTAAACCAGACAGCCCCGGACCGGTTTTTGGAACCATAGTAGACTATGGGGCCGGATGGAGGCGGATGGCAGCTCTCTGCCATCCGGTTTCATCACTGCAGTGGAATCCAGGAGAATACGGATTATTCTCTCCGGACATCAAAATGCTGCTTGCAACATTTTTTTGTTCGGGGAGAAAAATCTCCCGAATTTGCCGGATTCCGGATTCTCCCGGATCGTCGCGGATCCGGGGCAATCCGGCGCTCCCTAACATGGGAGCCTATGGGGCCAGATTGCCCCGGACCGAGAGGATCCAGGAACCGGACACTGGCGGCTGCACGCCACTGCTCTTTCAGGACCGCGGCTAGCTCCCTGCCAGCCACTGTCCTGAATCATTAGCAGCTGCAGCTGCATCCGGCTGCACACAGGACCGGAGGGCACATTTGGCCCTCCGGTTCTGTGTGCTGATTCGGTGCGGGGCTATCAAGGTCATCCCGGACAGCCCCGGATCACACCGTGGTGTGAAGCCAGCCTAAGTCTTTATTAAACTTGATGTGCAACTCGGATTCTGTGCAATATTACATTTATGTAAATTCCACTGTCCTATATATACTGTATATACTCGCGTATAAGCCGAGTTTTTCAGCCCAAAATTTGGGCTGAAAAGTCCCCCCTCGGCTTATACGCGAGTATACAGTATATATACATATATATACATCATATATGTATATACACAGCAGCAGCCTCGGAGGTATACAGGCCCCCCCATCAAGCTCCAGGGCTCCCCCCCTTGCGCGGCAGCCTGTAAAGTAAAATCATACTTGCCAGTGTCCTGTCGCGCCGTCCGCAGCTTGCCGACATGACGATCCCGGGCTTCATTCCGCGTCTTCCGCATTCCTTTAGTCGCGGGCAATGACGTCATTGCCCGCGACTACAGGAAGTCGGAAGCCGGAAGACGCTGAATGAAGCCCGGGATCGTCATGTCGGCAAGCTGTGGACGGCGCGACAGGACACTGGTAAGTATGATTTTACTTTACAGGCTGCCGCGCAAGGGGGGGCCCTGGAGCTTGATGGGGGGGCCTGTATACCTCCGGGGCTGCGGCTGTATACAGCCCTGGGGCTGCGGCTGTATACAGCCCTGGGGCTGCGGCTGTATACAGCCCTGGGGCTGCGGCTGTATACAGCCCTGGGGCTGCGGCTGTATACAGCCCTGGGGCTGCGGCTGTATACAGCCCTGGGGCTGCTGCTGTATACAGCACTGGGGCTGCTGCTGTATACAGCACTGGGGCTGCTGTATACTACCTAAGGGCTGCTGTATACTACCACTGGGGCTGCTGTATACACCACTAGGGCTGCTGTATATACCTCTGGGGCTGCATATACCTCTGGGGCTGCATATGGGGCTGCATATACCTCTGGGGCTGCATATACCCTGGGGCTGCATATGGGGCTGCATATACATCTGGGGCTGCATATACCCCTGGGGCTGCATATACATCTGGGGCTGCATATACCTCTGGGGCTGCATATGGGGCTGCATATACCTCTGGGGCTGCATATGGGGCTGCATATACCTCTGGGGCTGCATATACCTCTGGGGCTGCATATACCTCTGGGGCTGCATATACCTCTTGGGCTGCATATGGGGCTGCATATACCTCTGGGGATGCATATGGGGCTGCATATACCTCTGGGGCTGCATATACCTCTGGGGCTGCATATGGGGCTGCATATACCTCTGGGGCTGCATATACCTCTGGGGCTGCATATGGGGCTGCATATACCTCTGGGGCTGCATATGAGGCTGCATATACCTCTGGGGCTGCATATGGGGCTGCATATACCTCTGGGGCTGCATATACCTCTGGGGCTGCATATACCTCTGGGGCTGCATATACCTCTGGGGCTGCTGTATACTACCACTGGGGCTGCTGCTGTATACTACCACTGGGGAGGCTGCTGTATACCTCACTGCTGGGGGTTGTATACCTGTGCTGGAGTCCACCCTCGGCTTATACGCGAGTCAATAAGTTTTCCCAGTTTTTGGGGGCAAAAGTAGGGGGGTCGGCTTATACACGGGTCGGCTTATACACGAGTATATACGGTAAATTTTTCTTGTAAATCTGAACGGTGGATATGTTGCTTTTTACATTTTGCAATATGCTGCATGTTATCTTTATGTGATTTTATGCTGGCCCGTGACAACAAAATGTGAGGGCCACGTCACACGCTTCAATTTTCAGAACGATATCGCTTG
The DNA here is from genome assembly GCA_033576535.1 of Allobates femoralis. Lineage (NCBI taxonomy): Eukaryota > Metazoa > Chordata > Amphibia > Anura > Aromobatidae > Allobates > Allobates femoralis. The sequence goes on along the minus strand of JARQOC010000009.1, from coordinate 119,489,125 downwards.
AGCGATTTCCTTTTTTGATCGCTTAAGTGATATCGTCTGTGCGTCGCTGCGTGTAATCAAGCGATTTTACAATGTAAAATCGCTTGATTGTTTGATCGCAGATTTGTGAACATGTTCACAAATCTGTCGTTGATCGGCCGGTGGACACGCAGCATCGCTGCGTGTGACACCGGCAGACCGATAAGCCAGCTCCTAGTGCCTCTCACAAGCGCTGGGAGCTGGTATCCAAAGCAAACTGCGGGTATCTAGGCAGCGCGCGCTGCCTAGATACCCGATGTATACCTTAGTTCCCAGCCTCCTCCGCTCACCGGCTGGTATGTAAGGTACACAGCGGGTAACTAGGGACCCTAGTTACCCACTGTGTACCTTACATACCAGCCGGTGAGCAGAGGAGGCTGGTAACTAAGGTACACATCGGGTATCTAGGCAGCGCGTGCTTCCTAGATACCCGCAGTTTACCTTGGAGACCAGCCTGCTCCCGCTTACCGCAGGCTGGCAGCGGGAGCAAGACATCGTGGAAACGATATTTAAATCGTTTCGACGATGTTTCAGGTCCATTGATCGCTGGTGAGTCTGCCTGTGTGACAGCTCACCAGCGATCTGAATGATATTGTTAGCGATCGCATGTGATCGCTAACAATATCGTTCTGAAAATTGACCCGTGTGACGTGGCCCTTAGGGCCTCTTTACATACACAGATATCTGTGACCAACGTCTGAACAGATCTCTGGTTGCAGTGAAATCATGGACACATTGTTCCATTTTGTGGCTGTATACAAAATGGAGCAATGTGTCCATGATTTCACTGCAACCAGAGATCTGTTCAGAAGTTGGTCACAGATATCTGTGTGTGTAAAGCGGCCCTTAACCTTAATGGGTGTGTCACCAACCCATACACTGATGATGCTCATGAATTTCATCTGTTTGCACTTTTTTGTGTGTTCACTATTTAAGGCCTCATTCACATGTCTGTGCCTCCGGCACGTAAACAGTCCGTGCCCACACATGACGGAGGCACGGACATACGGGGACACATGTTCCCCTGTGGACCTATGCAGGCGTCCGTGATTCCGCACGAACAGTGTCTCCGTGTGGAGCACATGCGTGTCCGTGTGCTCCGCACAGCAACAAGTCAGTTTTTATGCAGAGCCACGGACCGCATTTACGTCCAAACGTGCTGCACACGTATGTTCACAGTGTGACATCCATGTGTATGGACCACGGACAAAAGTGTAAAACCTGAAAATAAAGAATTTTATACTCACCTCGCTCCAGCGTTGTCTGGTCCTCTCACTTCCGATGCCCCTCATTAGGCTCATGAATATTCACTTCACTGAGCCCAAGAGTGGATCGGAAGTGAGAGGAACTATCAGCGCTGGAGGGTAAGTATGCGGTGACAGGCTGTCCATGTGCTATCCGTGGATCCACGGATAGCACACTGACAGCACCCATCGTATCACATCGCCGTGACACATGGGTCTATGCCCAACCCCCAAACGGCCTTGTTCCAGACGTCCGTGGTGACACGGATGTGTGAAACTGGCCTAAGGATGTATGTATCATGCAAAATTTTATGCCATTGATAAAGGACTTGTGTCCGAAACGCATCTGGCGGTTCAGTGGGGCTCATGTACCATGTTATCTGTTTTATGATTTAATGCACAAATAAAGGTATTGGAGACGTGGTCAGGTGCTGGATCATTTTAATCTAATTACTCTGGATTACATTGGAGGTCCATCCGTGCACCAACGGCAATTGGTCATTCCGGTGAGGCATTTTTCCACATCCCCCAACCCCTGTCTATTCAGCTCCTTTGTGCTGCCTGGGGCCCTGTGCACTACCTGGGGCCCCTTTTCACTGCTTGGGGCCTTGTGTGCTATCTGGTACCCCATGCACTGTCTCTGGTGCCCCGTGCACTGCCTGGGGCCCTGTGTGCTGTCTCAGCCCCCTTGCACTGCGTGGAGCCCTGTGCTGTCTGAGCTCTATGCACTGTCTCTGGGGCTCTTTGTGTTGCTTGGGGCCACTTTGTGCTGCCTGGTGCTTCATGAGCTGCCAGGACCCCTTTGCGCTCCCATGGGTCCCTGTGTGCTGCCTCAGGCTCTGTGCACTGTCTGTGGGGATCCTTTGTGCTTCCTGGGGCCTCGTGCACTGCCTGGGGCCCCTTTGCACTGCTTGGGGCTCCATGTGATGCCTGAGACCCCATGCACTATCTCTGCCCCCTTGTGTGCTGTCTGGGGCCCCATTATGCTGCTTGGGGCCCATTTTGCTGCCTGGGGCTTGTTCGCTGTCTCTGCCCCCTTGTGTGCTGCCTGGGGCCCCATGCACTGTCTCTGGAGTCCCGTGCACTGCCTGGGGCTCCTTTGTGCTGTCTGGGGCCCCATACACTACCTGGGTCCCCATGCAGTGACTGGGGCCCCTTTTCGCTGCTTGGGGCCGCGTGTGCTACCTGGGGCCCCATGCACTGTTTCTGGGGCCACGTGCACTGCCTGTGGTGTTGTGTGTTGTCTCTGCCCCCTTGTGTGCTGCCTGGGGCCAAGTGCACTGCCTGGGGCCCCGTGTGCTGCCTGGGGCTCTATGCACTCTCTCAAGCCCTGTGCACTGCCTGTGGTCATATGTGTTGCCTGGGGCCCCTTCGTGCTGCCTAGGGCTCCATGCACTGCTTGGAACCCCGTGCGCTGCCTGGGGCCCCTTTGCACTGCCTTGGGCGCTGTGTGCTGCCTCGGGCTCCGCGCACTGTCTGTGGGGCTCCTTCACGCAGCCTGAGGCCCCTTTGTGCAGCCTGGGGCCCCTTTGCACTGCTTGGGGCTCCATGTGCTGCATGGGGCCCCATGCACTGTCTTGGCCCCTTGTGTGCTGCCTGGGGGCCCCTTGTGTGCTGGCTGGGGCCCTGTGAACTGCCTGAGGCCCCGTGTGCTGCCTGGGGCCCTTATCTAAAGCAGCTGGGGCCCTTTTGTGCTGTCCCTGCCCCCCTGTGTGCTGCCTGGGGCCCTGTGCACTGTCTCTGGGGTCCTGTGCACTGCCTTGGGCCCCTTTATGCTGCCTGGGGCCCCATGCACTGTCTCTGCCCTTCATGCACTGTCTCTGCCCCGCCCATGTGCTGCCTGGGGCCCCCATGTGCTGTATGTCACTTGCACATGTATGCCACTTGCAGAGGCGCAGTTCATGGCCTTGCATACATACATTAGTGTATGGCAACCAACCTGGCGTTATAGGATGTTAAATAAATAATAATTAAAAAAAAAAAACACGTGCGGTTTCGCAGCATTTTTAAGTCTAGCCCGATGAAAGAAGGCAAACTGCGAGCTGCCACCCTCAGCTGCCTATTTTCCCCTTGGCTGGCAAAAAAAATGCGTGGGCTCCTCACTATTTTCAATGCCAGCCAAGGTAAAACAAGGCAGCTGAGGGCTGGTATTCTCAGCGGGGTGAGGGCCCATTGTTATAGCCCCCCCACTAAAGAATAGCAGCCCGTTTATTACCACCACACATCCCTCCAACGATCCAGGTCTTCTCTCTTATCTCTTTTTTTTCTCTCTTCTGTCTTCCTTCTTGTTAAACTGATTCAGCACTGGTACATCACACAGCAGGGGGCGGAAGTGCGCTCCCTGTGCTGTGTGATGAGTCAGTGAGGCTGTGGACATTAAGCGGTGATGTCACAGCTGGCCCTGTTGCTATAGTAACTAAATTTCCGGTTACTATAGCTAAGCATTGCCGACATCACAGCGGCTTATGATTGAGCCAACTCATTCATAAGCAGCAGGATTTAACTCCATGCTTAACGATCACTGCAGCGCCTGTAAGCAGGGAGTTAACTCTGCTGTGACCGCGGCTGCTATATGTGTCGCTCATACTGCAGCCGCGGTCACAGCAGGGTTAACTCCCTGCTTACCGGCGCTGCAGTGATCGGTAAGCAGGGAGTTACATCCTGCTGCTTATGAATGAGTCGGCTCATTCATAAGCCGCTGTGATGTCGGCAATGCTTAGCATTGCTATAGTAACTGACAATTTGGTTACTATAGCAACGGGGCCAGCGGTGACGTCACCACTTAATGCCCACAGCCTCACTGACTCATCACACAGCACAGGGAGCGCACTTCCACCCCCTGCTGTGTGATGTAGCAGTGCTGAATCAGTTCAACAAGAAGATGGAAGAGAGAAGACCTGGATCGTTGGAGGGATGTGTGGTGGTAATAAAGGTGGAGTCCCTAATGGTATTTGTCTCTTTATTTTTAATAAATAATTTTTTTCTCCGTGTGGTGTCTTTTTTTTAACCCTTAATTGGGGATTCTTAATGGCCGGGTCAAACTTGGCCTGACATTAAGAATCTCAGGCTTAATACCAGCTGAAAAAACAAAGCTGGCATTAACCCCTTTATTACCCAGCAAGCCACCACCAGCAGGGCTGCTGGAAGAGCCCGGTAAGGCGCCTGGAAATGGCGCTTATTATTAATGTGCCATTTTCAGGGGCGGTTGCGGGCTGCTATTCTTTAGTGGGGGGGCCCTATAACAATGGGCCCTCATCCCGCTGAGAATACCAGCCCTCAGCTGCCTAGTTTTAATTTGGCTGGCATTGAAAATAGGGCGGAGCCCACACATTTTTTTTTTTTTGCCAGCCAAGGGGGAATTGGGCAGTTGATAGTGGTAGCTCGCAGTTTGCCTGCTAGGCTTAAAAATGCTGCAAAACCCACGGTTTTTTTTTTTTATTATTATTTATTTAACACCCTATGACGCCAGGTTGGTTGCCATACACTAATGTGTATGGCAACTAAGCAGATTCACTGTCCAGATTGAGTAAATCCAGTCTGACTACAACAGCCAATCACAGAGGCTCTCAAGGTGGTGTTACACGTTTCAATATCGTTGCGATATCGCAATTCAATGGCGCGGGAGCGCGCATTTAGTGCACGTTTCTCCCGCATCGCATCGGAGGTTTACACGTTGCGATTTCTGGTTCCAACGTCCGTACGATGTCTACGCCCCCAACCCAGGGACGACCATTTAACATGGGAGTGAATGGGTGATGTTGAACTTCACATCGTAGTTGGGCTATCACACAGCACGATCCGGCTCCAATCTCCATTCAATATCGGAGCATTGAATAGCACGCTCATTCAATCCCCGATATCGCATTGACATCGTTCCTGCATCGTATTGGACGTTCACACCATACAACGCAGGAACGATATCGGCTCCAACGATCGAACCACGTGACTTTTCATTGAAATTGGACGCCGATATCACGACGTGTAAATCCACCTTCAGAGTGTATGCTCCTGTGATTGGCTGTTTGTTTGACAGTGTAGTGAATATGCAATTAGCTTAATAGGCGGCCCTGGAAGTAGCAGCGGGAGACTATTAAACCTGATCTAGCTATTCTATCACATTATACAGCATGAGAAAGATCATGTTATAAACACCTTGCACACGGACCACACTCGCACCACAGCCACACCACATTTTATCACTCTGGCACCATACTCGCACTACCACACGCACAGCACTCGCATTACTGTTGTGCATCAAACACGCTCCGTTTTTGATGCATGACAGTGTGCCTTCAGCCTGACTGCTTTCCTTTGACAAAAACTTGTTCATTATCTCTATAACAACGCTTGGTTTAGTCCAAATGGATTATATTTTTGATCTAGCAACTCAAACTGCATTGTTTGACACAGATTAATCTGTTTCCACTTGGAAATGATTTTTTTTTCCTGACTATGGCCTGCTAGGTGGCTACTTTGAAGAACCTAGAATATAATATATATTTTCAGTTGTTTCACACTTTTTTGTTTAAGTATATAAATCCACATGTGTTAATTCATAGTTTTGATGCCTTCAGTGTGAATCTACAATTTTCATAGTCATGAAAATACAGAAAACTCTTTGAATGAGAAGGCGTGTCCAAACTTTTGGTCTGTACTGTATGTATATGAGATATTGATATTGAGCATGTTGCCATATGTTACTATCACTATGGGGACTTGTATGTATATGAGATACTGACATTGAGCATGTTGCTATATGTTACTGTCACGATGGGAATTTGTAACTTGAGTGGATTTTTTCCCTCTCTTTTAATCCACTGTGGGTTAAATCCAAAGAGATATGGGTTTTTGTAGGTTGTTGTAGAGACTACTGAGACACATGGCAATATTAGCACTAGATAGATTTTGCCCCCTTGTTTTATCCATAGGGAAAATATAGGTATCTGTAGGATATATTTGATAATAATGAGGTACATGGTTAGAACTAGTGTATGTGAGGAGGAAGAGGTTAATTAAGATCTCAATATATACTATTGGGTGATTATAAGATTCCTATATGGGTAATTATTGGTGAGGGTTCTTTATTCCCGCAGATACATTGTATAATGCTGTGGGTTGTGTCACTATTAGCTATGTGCCTTTAGTAGCTACCGTATTGAAGTCTAATGGTGAATAATGTCTATTAAGATTGTTCTGACCATATAGGGTTGAAAGTCTGAAGTATGGTCTAGGAGGGAGGGAGTATAGTGCTCTGTCATTTCTATGGACGGCTTGTGCCAGGATAGGCCTTCCCACCGACGTAGGGGAGTGAGGACGAATCCGTGATGGACGCCGGTGCATGCGCAATAGCCTCGCTGAAGTCACCAATGAGAAGAAGGAATTTGGAGCATGCCCAGTGCGCAGACGATGGTGATTGGTGAAGGATTATGGACGGGTGCAGTTCACTGCTCATGATGTGCTGGATCACCATGGCCACATGAAAACAAAGATTATGATTGGCTGAGGACTTTTGCTTTGATCTAAGGACGCAGTATGATGATATGAACAGTGCTATAGGGAAAAGGGCTTGATGAGCGATTGGTGAACAGTCAGTGGATCGTGAAGTAATGTATTTGTATACTAGGATCCAGGGGGATGTTTTAATGTAATGTATTAATGTGAATTTTCCTTATTTGTGATATGATATGGTGATTGGTCATTTGTTAATGAGGGGGTGGGTTAAACACTATATAAGGATGGTTTGTCTGTATTACAATGTGCTTGATAAAGAACCACATGGTTCGAAACGTCGCTGTGTGACAGACAGGAATAAAGAATGATACATTGAGTTAACCACCTGGGTGGGAGGCGCTGTCTTTTCTGCTGAACATGTTGTGTGAGATACCAGGCTGGGCTCTCTGGGCTAGACGGGTGCCCAAACTGAGGGTAATATAGTTCTCACAGAAATATTGCCCTTTCCTACCTGGGTGCTGTGAACCATTGTGGTTGATATATGAAGTAGAGTATGGAGTGCACATAGTCTACTTCATATGAAGACAGACAGTAGACAGTAGACATGTGGCGCCCCGCAACGAGTGCGTCACAAGAGGGTATTGCAGCCATAAATGCAGCCGCAATATTCTCTGACACAGCAGTGATTTAGTTAACTTTGAGATCCAACCCTGCATGCATCACCTAGAACAGAGGGCCAATCCAGGGTCCTGGTGGGCGGAGTGCTAGGGAAGTGTGTAGGGAGAACAGACACTTAGTCTGAGGAAAAGGGTCTAGATCAGAGTCTAGAACAGAGAACTTGAACTTGGAGTAGGAGCAGGGGCTCCGCACCCCGTGCAGCCCCCGGGCCGTCACCGGTCGGGTGTCAGCACCTGAGGCCTCAACAACCGGGATCGGGCACCATTACCACGGGTTCCAAAATACCCCGTGCCCCAAAACCTCACAGCCGGTTCACTGGTACCGAAGCTGGCAGCAGTTCACCTCTGCTACGCGAACCAGAAGAGTGGAGGAGCAGCTTCACAGGAGCACCCCACCACCAGCCAACTTCCAGTCGTCTAACCAGCGGTGTACCCACTGAGGGACCCAAGGCTCCCCAAAACATCCACAACGTACAACTTGGATAGGGCATTGAAGCAGCCTCCCCGTACCCGATCTGGTATTCCTGGGCGACAATGGCAAAGCACTTGGCTAGAATGGAGGAACACTTACGGATCTCTGAGGGACACTATCACTGCTGAGTCCACCCGGTCCACTATCCGTAAACTGTATGCCATGTACTGCCTGCTGGTTACAGTAAAGACCCGTTGCAGAGACTTTCTGTGTCCGTGCTTCATTATGAACTGTCCGTCCGCACTACAAGGTAACCGCAGCTGCCGCACAACATCTTAAGCAGCTCCAGCCTCCGGGGATCACCGCTCAGCCTGTGGGGAGCGTTCCATCTTGCTGCTGTCCATCCCCCGGAGGTTCCGCAGCGTCGGTAACGATTACTGAAACTACTCATAGGTGGCGTCACGAATAAATTAAACCCATTTAATCTGTTCCTACAAGACGTCTTCAACTGTTGATCTGCACTCCAGCGTTTACTCGCACGAGTCCAATGCAAATCAATGGCAAACGCTGACAAAACTAGGATTGCCATTGATTTGCATTAGACTCGGCTACTGTGCCAGTGATAGCAGGGAAACTCGCAAAGTAACTGCTGTTACATTGCGAGCCGAGTCCAGCTGTCTTCTCTGTGCAGCTCCAGGGTCCTAGAGCCCGCCTGCTCACAGACATGATGTAGCAGAGCTGAGTTTGTTCTCAGTCTGCTCATTCCCTGTGCATAGACATCTATATCTATGCACAGGGGATGTAGCAGAGAGGACATCGCGTTTTGGACTACGTCGGACAGAAGAGGATTTTTTTAATTAAAGATGGAGTCCCTAATGGCTTTTTTTTTTTATTTCAAATAAAAAATTTTCTCCGTGTTGTGTTTTTTTAACCCTTTATTGGAGATTCTTAGTGGCTGGGTCAAACGTGCCCTGACATTAAGAATCTCGGGCTTAATACCAGCTTGTATAACAAAGCTGGTATTAACCCCTTTATTACCCAGCGTGCCACCGCCACCAGGGCCGCTGGAAGATCGGGGTTCAGCGCCAGAGGATGGCGCTTCAATGAACGTGCCATCTTCTGGGGCGGCTGCGGGCTGCAATTTGCAGCGGGGGGTGCCCAGAAAGCTTGGGCATCCCTGCGCTGCGGATTCCAGCCCCCAGCTGCTTAGCTGTACCTGGCTAGACATAGAAATTGCGCGGAGCCCCACGCATTTTTTTTTATTATTTCATGAATTTCAGAGTCAGAGAGTTCAGAGTCAGAGTCAGAGTCTCAGAGTCGTCCAGAGTCAGAGTCTCAGAGGTCATCAGAGTCAGAGTCTCAGAGTCAGAGTCTCAGAGTCGAGTCTCAGAGTCAGAGTCTCAGAGTCAGAGTTCAGAGTAGTCAGAGTCAGAGTCGAGAAGTCTCATAGTCAGAGTCATTCAGAGTCAGATTTCAGAGTCAGAGTCTCAGAGTCAGAGTCTCAGAGTCAGAGTCCAGAGTCAGAGTCTCAGAGTCAGTCAGAGTCTAGAGTCAGAGTTCAGAGTCAGAGTCTCAGAGTCAGAGTCTCAGAGTCAGAGTCTCAGAGTCAGAGTCAGAGTCTCAGAGTCAGAGTCAGAGTCTCAGAGTCAGAGTCTCAGAGTCCAGAGTCTCAGAGTCTCAGAGTCAGAGTCAGAGTCTCAGAGTCAGAGTCAGAGTCTCAGAGTCAGAGTCAGAGTCTCAGAGTCAGAGTCAGAGTCTCAGAGTCAGAGTCTCAGAGTCAGAGTCTCAGAGTCAGAGTCTCAGAGTCAGAGTCTCAGAGTCAGATCTCAGAGTCAGAGTCTCAGAGTCAGAGTCAAAGTCTCAAGTCCGAGTCTCAGAGTCAGAGTCTCAGAGTCAGAGTCTCAGAGTCAGAGTCTCAGAGTCACAGAGTCTCAGAGTCAGAGTCTCAGAGTCAGAGTCTCAGAGTCAGAGTCTCAGAGTCAGAGTCTCAGAGCAGAGTCTCAGAGTCAGAGTCTCAGAGTCAGAGTCTCAGAGTTCAGAGTCTCAGAGTCAGAGTCAGAGCTCTACCTAGAGTCAGAGTCTCAGAGTCAGAGTCAGAGTTCAGAGTCAGAGTCTCAGAGTCAGAGTCTCAGAGTCAGAGTCTCAGAGTCAGAGTCTCAGAGTCAGAGTCTCAGAGTCAGAGTCAGAGTCTCAGAGTCAAGTCTCAGAGTCAGAGTCTCAGAGGCAGAGTGTCAGAGTCAGAATCTCAGAGTCAGAGTCTCAGAGTCAGAGTCAGAGTCTCAGAGTCAGAGTTTCAGAGTCAGAGTTTCAGAGTCAGAGTCTCAGAATCTCAGAGTCAGAGTTTCAGAGTCAGAGTTTCAGAGTCTCAGAGTCAGAGTCTCAGAGTCAGAATCTCAGAATTTCATGAAATAATTTAAAAAAAAATGCGTGGGGCTCCGCGCAATTTCTATGTCTAGCCAGGTACAGCTAAGCAGCTGGGGGCTGGAATCCGCAGCGACAGGGATGCCCAAGCTTTCTGGGCACCCCCCGCTGCAAATTGCAGCCCGCAGCCGCCCCAGAAGATGGAGCGTTCATTGAAGCGCCATCCTCTGGCGCTGAACCCCGCTCTTCCAGCGGCCCTGGTGGCGGTGGCACGCTGAGTAATAATACAAAGCTGGCCCTAACCTCTTTATCAGCTGGCCCTAAGCCCGAAATTTATGGCGGTCACGCCAATATTAGACATGACCGCCATGAATTTCTATTAAATTGTTTTAAAAAAAACACAACACAGAGAAATTTTTTTATTAGAAATAAAAAAAAAAAGCCATTAGGGACTCCATCTTTAATTAAAAAAATCCTCTTCCGTCCGACGCAGTCCAAAACGCGATGTCCTCTCTGCTACATCCCCTGTGCATAGATATAGATGTCTATGCACATGGAATGAGCAGACTGAGAACAAACTCAGCTCTGCTACATCAGGCAGCAGGCAGGCTCTAGGACCCTGGAGCTGCGGCAGCCAGCACACAGAGCAGACAGGACTCTTATCTGTGCGAGTTTCCCAGCTTCCCAGTGATTACTTGCAAAGTAAACGAGTCCAATGCAAATAAATGGCAAAACTAGGATTGCTTCAGGCTGAAGCTTCCGAGACACATCTGCGATTTGTAAATCTCACACTACTCGCTATTACTCGCTTCCCCATTCATTAACATTGGACTCGCTAGACTCGCAACGAGTAGCGAGTCCTGTGCTCGGACTTGCTTGAGTCAAGCGATTCCGAGTAATTTAGGATTCGTTTATCACTAGTTCCTACGTAACGTCTTTGTAGTCTGGATCGTTTGACGGGTCAATATGAAACAAATATATTTACATTCAAATGAAGAATATTTACATTACTACTGCTAATCCCCCTCCAGGCGCTAATCATCTTTATACCGAGCTGGAACCTGACACTAAGCGCTACGCATGGACCTATGCAATACCGGGATACTTCTCCGTGTGGTGCTAGGTAACACTAGAGTGTCTGTCTGTGGGTCCCCTGGCACCGCTCCCCAGCTCACCTTCCCTGGTTCTCAATCCTCTGCTGCTCTGCCGGTTGGGCATCCGGCATCCAGGCATGCTGTGTCTCGGAGCCATCGCCGGGTCCCCTTACTGTCTGCCGGTCAGCAGGTTCGCACACCCGCACACTACAATGAGTAGTGCAATGAGTGATGCACTGGGCACGGCCACGCTCCTCCCCTGTGAATCTAGGGGCCGGCACGGCTCAGCCTGACATATCCCATGGCCAATTGCTGTCCATCCTCCAGTATATCAGGCCACCTCCACTGATGAGAAGTGCCTGATTATTGTGTTAGTAAGCTTCTGCTTCTCTGACTGTTAGTCAGGCCCACATCGTGCTCTCCTCCGGTGGAACCGGTTCCAGCTCTTTTAGCCTCGGGCTCTGATCCTTCTTAGCCTTACCGTAGTATAAGCTAACCCTACGCGCCGCCCCCCTGGTACTAGCAGCTGTGGTATTTAGACCCCATGGGCTTGCACCTGACAAACCCTGTATGGGGGTTGGATAAACTAGGACCAGCTCACCCAGGGGAGTTTGGTACCATGACCCAGTGGGTCCACTCTAGGGTACCTCCCCCCGGAAGCGTGACAGTCTGATTCTGTTGCGTCAGCTGCTTGTGAAATGGCTGCACTATTGTCTGGTGCTAATGGTTCTGGTGGGGCAGCAAGAACACTCTGACTCACCAGGGGGCTGACAGGCTCTTGCTCGATCCGGGACGGCCCTTCTGACACCCAATCTTCATCTTGCAGAGTCCTGGCAGGTGGCTGTGTCACTGGTATCGGGAAGGTCAACACAGGGATCACAATAGCTCCATTGATATGGGTCCAATCCTTGGTGAAGTCACCCAGTACGGTGTGGATCATCTCTTCTTTGGCTGCCTCTGGTACAGGTGTTGGCAAGACCAGTTCAGGGCCTCTCAGCTGCTCGGGGCACCGTTTTAAGTGATCTCTGGAGAGAATGGCTGAAGTTTCTCCCACATCCCGGCTAATGAGGCAAACCTTTGGAGGGTCCAGGTGAGATGGCATCACAGTGTAGGGTTTGACCTTCCACTGGTTGTTTAGTTTATGAACCCATCGTTTACGCTTCAGGACTTTGCTCTCCGGGTTCCAGAGGGCCGGTTGGTGCATTTTGATTGTACACCCCCTCCTGCTTCTCCCGAGCCTGGGCCAGGTTCTTCTCCACACACTCTTGCACCTGGCGATACCTCTGTTGGCGCTCAGTATCGCAGTCCTTCTCCAGGAGGTTACTGTCAGGGGTCAGCACCCCATTTTCCAGGTCAATGGGCAGCTCGCCCGGTCTGGCTCTCATCAAGTGAGCGGGACTGAAATTAGTGGAGTTTACTGGGATGTTATTGTACATATCCACTAAATCGGGCAGCTTCTCTAGCCACAGTTCCTCTCTTCTAGCAGAAGTGTCTTCAGTAAATCCATTACGATCTGATTCATTTTTTCACACAGACCGTTGTTCTGCGGATGATAAGGCGTAGTCCTGATCTTCTTACAACCATAGAGGCTGCTGAATTCCAGGAATATTTCTGCTTCGAAGGCCGGGCTTTGATCGGTCAGTACCCACTCCGGGTAGCCATGGGGCCTACAGGAGTGCATCTGGAAGGCTTGTGCAGCAGTTCTTGCTGTCAGGTCTTTCATGGGCACCACCACTAGGAATCGGGAGTAATGGTGCACTATCTTGAGGGCATAGACATAGCCGGACCGGCTTGGGGTCAACTTCACGTGGTCCAAGGCTACTAGCTCAAGGGGCTGTTTGGTGACGATAGGTTATAATGGGGCCCTCTGGCTGGCACGTCCATTCTGCGGAGACTACAAGGGCCGCAGTCTCTGCACCAGGCCTCGATGGTAGGCCTCATGCCAATCCAATAGAAGCTTCCACGTAGCATAGCTTCCAACTTCTTCCACCCAAAGTGTCCAGCCCTGTCAAGGTAGACTTCCAGAACCATCCGAGCATCCCTCTTTGGGATCACTGTCTGCCATACAAGCTCTTGAGTCCTGGGGTTGATATGCCGCCAACACAGTTTACCGGCGTAGAGAAACAGTCTACCCTTATCTGTCCACAGTTGCAATGATTAGGCTGGGGCCTCTGGGCCTGGGTGTACACCGGCTCTTTGTAGTAAGTCCTTAACTAGACTTACAGCTGGATCACTACCCTGCATCTCTGCCCAGTTGTGGTGGGGCAATGGGTCGATGGTGATCTCTTGCTTCCTGGGCCGCTAACTCTTTACCTCGTGGGAGCACTGGGACACAGCTTTGCAGTGAAAGGCCGACCGCTCTACCTCTTCCGGGTCTTCATCTTCCTGGAAATGGGGCATTCTGGACAGAGCATCTGCGATAGCATTCTTGCGCCCAGCCCGCTACTTGATGGTGAAGCTATAATTGGAAAGTTTGGCCATCCAACACTGCTCAATGGCACCCAACTTAGCGGTTTCCAAGTGAGTCAAGGGGTTGTTGTCGGTGTAGATAGTGAATTTCGCAGTTGCCAGGTAGTACTTAAATCTCTCAGTCACAGCCCACACCACAGCTAGAAACTCTAGCTTGAAAGTGTTGTAGTTATCGGAATTGCTCTCGGTAGGCCGGAGCTTCCTGCTGGCGTAGGCGATCACTCTTTCCTTGTTCTTCTGCATCTGCAACAACACGGCCCCTATCCCCACATTGCTAGCATCGGTGTATAAGATGCTCTCTTTTGTGCTGTACTTAGGGCCGCTTTACACACACCAACTTCTGTGACCAACTTCTGAACAGATCAATGGTTGCAGTGAAATCATGGAAAAATTGTTCCATTTTGTGGCTGTGTACAAATGGAATAATGTGTCCATGATTTCACTGCAACCAGAGATCTGTTCAGAAGTTGGTGACAGAAGTTGGTGTGTGTAAAGTGGCCCTAATGGCCACTTTACACACACCAACTTATCTGTCCAACTTCTGACCAACTTACTGGTTGCAGTGAAATCATGGACACATTGCTCCATTTTGTGGCTGTGTACAAATGGAACAATGTGTCCATGATTTCACTGCAACCAGTAAGTTGGTCAGAAGTTGGACAGATAAGTTGGTGTGTGTAAAGTGGCCCTTAGTGTGGTTTGTCTTTTCAGTAATTTCCCTGACCCAACATCACCCCTTACACTTATTTGATACACACCCAAGAACAGTCAAACGATTCTAAATCAGTGGCTTTTATACCTGTGATGCATCATATGTTGTCTACTTACTCAAATGCCAGTGTGGTCTCAGATATGTTGGGGAAACCACCCAGCGTATCCGAGACAGGATCAGTAAGCATAAATTGACCATCATATATATAAAACCCGAAGGCCACTTCCTGTGGAATCTGGCCAACTTCCGTGACGGCCTGCGCCCTGTGTCACAGACCGGAACCGGAAGTTCCAGACCCACGAGCGGTGAGCGCGCTCACCGCGAGCCGCTGTCAAACCTGTCAAACCTGAATAGCGGCTCGCAGTGGGCGCTAAAGCGCCACCGCAACCCCCACACAGAGCCGTGTGCTCCCACCCAGGGCCGCACCGTCCACTGGACAGTGTGAGCCCTGAGTCCAGAGCGCCGGCAGCCAGGGGAGCGGCATCACATAAGGGGGCGGCGCCACCAACATCAGCGGCGGCCTCAGCAGAGACGGACGCTGTAAGAGGGCGCGCGCCCTGTGGCACTGTAGAGCGGACGCTGCAGGGCCGGCGGGGCTGACACCGGCCTCCGATCGGCTCAGGCGGCAGGGTGGCTACATGCACCCTCCCACCAACATCCGGGAACCGGCCCGCACCGGCCCGCCCCACACTCCAATGTGCGGCCTCCGCCGGCACCGCCCACTCTCCTCCTCCATCAGGGACCACACAGCCCCGCCGACAGCCCGGTGCGTGTTCTGCCTCCCCTCTCCTTGTGCCCCCCCAGCCTCCCCTCTCCTGTGCCCCCCAGCCTCCCCTCTCCTGTGCCCCCCCAGCCTCCCCTCTCCTGTGCCCCACTCCACCTCCCCTCTCCTGTGCTCTCCCCCAGCCTCCCCTCTCCTGTGCCCCCCAGCCTCCCCCTCTCCTGTGCCCCCGTGCCTCCCCTTTCCTGTGCCCCCCACCTCCCTTCCTGTGCCCCCCCAGCCTCCCTCTCCTGTGCCCCCACCTCCCCTTCCTGTGCCCCCGCCAGCCTCCCCTCTCCTGTGCCCCCCAGCCTCCCCTCTCCTGTGCCCCCCAGCCTCCCCTCTCCTGTGCCCCCCAGCCTCCCCTCTCCTGTGCCCCCAGCCTATCCTCCCCTCTTCCTGTGCCCCCACTCCCTTCTCCCCCTTTCCTGTGCCCCCCCAGCCTCCCCTCTCCTGTGCCCCCCCAGCCTCCCCTCTCCTGTGCCCCCCCAGCCTCCCCTCTTCCTGTGCCCCCCCAGCCTCCCCTTTCCTGTGCCCCCTGCCTCCCTTTCCTGTGCCCCCCCCAGCCTCCCTTTCCTTGCCCTCCCCAGCCTCCCCTTCCTGTGCCCCCAGCCTCCCCTCTCCTGTGCCCCCCCAGCCTCCCTCCTCTCCTGTGCCCTCCAGCCTCCCTCTCCTGTCCTCCCCCCAGCCCTCCCTCTTCTGTGCCCCCCAGCCTCTCCTCCTGCTCTCCTTGCCCTCCAGCCTCCGCTCTCTCTCTGCCCTCCGCTCTCTCCAGCCTCCCTCTCCTTCCCAGCCTCCGCTCTCCCCTCCCTCCGCCTCCCCTCCCAGCTCTCCCCGCTCCTCCCCTGCTCCGCTCTCCCCGCTCCTCCGCTCTCCCTCTGCCTAGCCTCCGCTCTCCTCAGCCTCCCCTCCTCTCCTCCGCCTCCGCTCTCCCTGCCTCCGCTCTCCTCTGCCTCCCTCTCACCTCCGCTCTCCCCTGCCTCCGCTCTCTCTCCACTCTCCGCCTCTCCCTGCCTCCGCTCCTTCTCCGCCTCCGCTCTTCTCGCCTCCGCCTCCTCTGCTCCCCCCGCCTCCGCTTCTCCCTGCCTCCCTCCGCTCTCCCTCCTGCCTCCGCTCTCCTCTGCCTCCCTTCCGCCTCCGCCTCCGCCTCGCCTCCCGCTCTTCCTCCTGCCTCGCTCTCCGCCTCTCAGTCCGCTCTCTCCCCCTCCGCTCTCCCTGCTCCTCTCTCCCACCTCCGCTCTCCGCCTCCCCCGCTCTCGCCTCCTCTTCCCACCTCCGCTCTCCTCTGCCCTCCACCTCCCTCCTCCGCTCTCCCTCCCCTCCCCTGCCTCTCGCTCTCCCCTGCCTCCGCCTCCTGCTCTCCCCTGCCTCCGCTCTCCCCCTGCCTCCGTCCCCGCTCTCCCCTGCCTCCCGCCTCCTCCACGCCTCCCCGCTCGCTCTTTCCCCTCCGCTCCTCCTGCTCCTCCTCCAGCCTTCCCGCCTCCTCTCTCCCTGCCTCCGCTCTCCCTCTGCCCTCCTCCCGCATCTCCCTCTCTCCGCCTCCGCTCTCCCTGCCTCCCTCCCCTCCTCCCCTCCTCCGCTCTCCCCTGCCTCCGCTCTCCCCTGCCTCCGCTCTCCCCTGCCTCGCTCTCCCCCTCGCTCTCCTCCGCTCTCCAGCCTCCGCTCTCTCCTGCCCTCCTCCAGCCTCCGCTCTCACTCCTCTCCTCCAGCCTCCGCTCTCCTCTGCCTCCGCTCTCCCCTCCCTCCGCTCTCCCCCTCCTCCCATGCCTCCGCTCTCCTCTCCCTCCCCTGCCTCCGCCTCTCCATGCTCCGCCTCCTCCCTCTGCCCTCACTCCGCCTCCTCCTCCTCCAGCCTCCCTCTCTCCTGCCTCCCTCCCCTCCTCCTCCCCGCTCGCTCTCCTCTCGCCTCCTCTCCAGCCTCCGCTCCCGCTCTCCCCTGCCTCCGCTCTCCCCTGCCTCCGCTCTCCCCCTCCTCTGCTCCCCTCCAGCCTCCTCGCTCTCCTCGCCGCTCCTCCGCTCTCTCCCTCAGCCTCCGCTCTCTCTCCGCCTCCGCTCTCCTCCTGCCTCCCGCTCTCTCGCCTCCTGCCTGCCCTCCTGCCTCCGCTCCTCCCCTGCCCTCTCCGCCTCCGCCTCTCCCCTGCCTCCGCTCTCCCTGCCTCGCCTCCTCCGCCTCGCCCTCCCCTGCCTCCGCTCTCCCGCCTCCTCCTCCCCCGCTCTCCTCCTGCCTCGCCGCTCTTCTCCCCTCCCTCGCCTCTCGCCTCCCGCTCTTCCCCCCTCCGCTCTCTCTCCCGCCTCCGCTCTCCCGCCTCCGCTCTCCCCTGCCTCCGCTCTTCCTCTGCCTCCGCTCGCTCTCCCCTGCCTCCGCTCTCCGCCTCCCTCTTCTCCAGCCTCCGCTCTCTCCAGCCTCCTCTCGCTCTGCCCCCTGCCTCCGCTCTCCCTGCCTCCCGCCTTCTCCAGCCTCCGCTCTTCTCCAGCCTCCGCTCTCCCCTGCCTCCGCTCTTCCCTCCCTCCGCTCCTCCCATGCCTCCGCTCTCCCTGCCTCCGCCTCCCTGCCTCCGCTCTTCCCCTGCCCCCGCTCTCCCCTGCCTCCGCTCTTCTCCCTGCCGCTCTCTCCAGCCTCCGCTCTTCTCCAGCCTCCGCTTTCCCCTGCCGCCTCCTCTGCCCCTCCGCCTCCGCTCTCCCCTGCCTCCCGCTCTCCGCCTCCCGCTCTCCAGCCTCCGCTCTCCACCCTGCCTTCTCCAGCCTCCCTCTCCCTGCCCCCCAGCCTCTCCGCTCTCCCCCTGCCTCCGCTCTCCCTGCCTCCGTCTCTCCCTGCCTCCGTCTCATCCCCTGCCTACCCTCCCTGCTCTCCCCTCCCCTGCTCCGCTCTCCCAGCCTCCCGCTCTCTCCGCCTCCCCCTCTCCGCCTCCCTCTCTCCAGCTCCGCTCTCCTCCCCTCCCTCCCCTCGCTCTCCCCTGCCTCCGCTCTCCCAGCCTCCGCTCTTCTCCGCCTCCGCTCTTCCTCCGCCTCCGCTCTCCCGCCTCCGCTCTTTCCGCCTCCGCTCTCTCCTCGCCTCCTCTCTCCAGCCTCGCTCTTCTCCTGCCTCGCTCTCCTCCTGCCTCCCTCTCCCTGCCCTCCAGCCTCCGCTCTCCCGCCTCCGCTCTCCCGCCTCCGCTCTCCCTCGCTCCGCTCTCCCGCCTCGCTCTCCCCTGCCTCCGCTCTCTCCGCCCCTGCCTCCGCCTCCGCCTCCTCTGCTCCAGCCTCCGCTCTCCTCCCTCCTCCGCTCTCCCTGCTCCGCTCTCCCGCCTCCGCTCTCCCCTGCCTCGCTCTCCGCTCCTCCCTCTCCTGCCTCCGCTCTTCTCCAGCCTCCGCTCTTCTCCAGCCTCCGCTCTCTCCAGCTCCTCTCTCCAGCCTCCGCTCTCCCCTGCCTCCGCTCTCCCCTGCCTCCCTCTCCCTCCTCCGCTCTCTCCGCCTCCGCTCTCTCCGCCTCCGCTCTCTCCTCCTCCGCTCTCCACCTCCTCCGCTCTCGCCTCCGCTCTCCCGCCTCCGCTCTCCCTGCCTCGCTCGCTCCCCCTAGCCTCCGCTCTCCCTCTGCCCCGCTCTCCCCTGCCTCCGCTCTCCCCTGCCCTCCCCCTCCTCGCCTCCCAGCCTCCGCTCTTCTCCGCCTCCCGCTCTCCTCTGCCCCAGCCTCCGCTCTCCTCTGCCCCCAGCCTCCGCTCTCCTCTGCCCTCCCCCTCCGCCTCTCACCTCCTCGCTCTCCCTGCCCTCCTCTCCGCTCTCCCCTCTCCGCTCTCTCCCTCCGCCTCGCTCCGCTCTCCCTCCTAGCCCCGCTCTCCTGCCCTCCACCTCTCCCTCCTCGCTCTCTCCAGCCTCCGCTCTCTCCACCTCCCCTCCCAGCCTCCAGCTCTCTCTCCTCCTGCCTCCGCTCTCCTCTGCCCTCCAGCCTCCGCTCTCCCTCCTCCTCCCTCTCCTCCTGCCTCCGCTCTCCCTCTGCCTCCGCTCTCCCCTGCCTCCGCTCTCCCCAGCCTCCGCTCTCCCCGCCCCCGCTCTCCTCTCCCTACCTCCGCTCTCTCCCCTCGCCTCCTCTCCCTCTGCCCTCCGCTCTCCTCCCCCGCCTCCGCTCTTCTCCAGCCCTCCTGCTCTCCTCTGCCCTCCAGCCCTCCGCTCTCCCCTGCCTCCGCCTCCCTCTCCCCTGCCTCCGCTCTCCCACTCGCCTCCCGCCTCCCCTACTGCCCTGCTCCGCCTCTCCCTGCCTCCGCTCTTCTCCAGCCTCCGCTCTTCTCCAGCCTCCGCTCTTCTCCAGCCTCCGCTCTTCTCCAGCCTCCGCTCTCCTCTGCCTCCGCTCTCCCCTGCCCTCCAGCCTCCGCTCTCCCCTGCCTCCGCTCTTCTCCAGCCTCCGCTCTTCTCCAGCCTTCGCTCTTCTCCAGCCTCCGCTCTTCTCCAGCCTCCGCTCTTCTCCAGCCTCCGCTCTCCGCTGCCTCCGCTCTCCCCTGCCCCCCAGCCTCCGCTCTCCCCTGCCTCCGCTCTCCCCTGCCTCCGCTCTCCCCTAACCCCTTCCTCCTCTAACCCCTCCAGTTTCTGCCTCCTCCGTCCTCTGCCTCCTCCCTCCTCTGCCCCCTCCAGCCTCTGCTGCACTCACTGCTGACCACTGAGCCACCGCACTCACTGCTGACACTGAGCCATCGCACTCACTGCTGACCACTGAGCCACCGCACTCACTGCTGACCACTGAGCCGCCTGTATACACACAATTAATTTCACAGCACTCCCCTATTACTAAATAAACTATATATAGATTCTAGACTACCCGATTCTTTAGAATCGGGCCACCATCTAGTCATGTGTAAAAAAAATACTTTTATCCATCCCAGCCGATTTTGTTGAAAAAAATCACTCTCTCTATGAAGGCCACTTCACACACACAGATATCTGAGTCCAATATCTGAACAGATCTCTGGTTGCAGTGAAATCATGGATACATTGTTCCATTTTGTGGCTGTGTACAACATGGAGCAATGTATTTCACTGCAACCAGAGATCTGTTCAGATATTGGACTCAGATATCTGTGTGTGTGAAGTGGCCTTCAGTCAATTCCATATAATTGAGCACATCCCATAGCCCAGGAGCAGTGGTAATAGGATACAAAAATTAAAAGAAAGAGAATCCTATTGGATATGCCACCTGAAGACCCTACACCCACTGGGCCTCAATAGAGAACATGAAATATCGTAGTAAAAACATAGAGGGTATATACCCTCACTAGTAGAATTAACATCAACTGGGCATATGGGATTTATGTCTTAATATTCTGCCAAATGTTATACCACAACTATCTATAGTACTTTTTAAATAAGGTATATATTTTTACTCAAGCTGAAACGTTGCAGGATTTGTGATATTAACATATATCCCATGATTACGTAATCTGGTACTAATATGTCACTCTCTTCTCCAGGCAGGACCAAGAGGGTAGTATACTGTGCTAAATACTCTATCCCGTTCTGTGCACCGCCATCAGCATGTATCTCCAGGCACTGCACTGCACGTTGCAGTGGATTGAAGCACTTTCACTATGAATACAATCCCAGCTGCCAAGCAATTACCCCTAGGCATAAAAGTACAATCCGACTCCTTCCTGATAATCACTCCTCCCATGTGTGGCATCGGAGCTTGCTCAGAGCACACCTGGGACTTTTCCCCAAGCAACATGGCGGCACAGTCCGACCACACATGGGTAATGACCACTTTCGGTTTGCAGTGACACACTTCCGGTCACATGGTACACACGGCCCAATCAAGGATCGCTCCATAAGATAAATAGCTGCAGTTCATAGCACAACACGCTCCTGACCTCCATACGCCCCCCCACCCCCCCCACCCCACAGATGGACACAGGTATTTGCTGCACTGCTATTTCATCTATTCTACCTACAACCAGCCTGCCACAGCTGCAATCTTTATCTTGACATCTTCTCTCCTGAATTCTAGGGGAGAGAGCCACAGGCCAGCGATAACAAAACTACCTGGTATGTACTTTCTCTGTCTTTAACCTCCCTGGCGTTACGAATAATTCTGGAATTTTATGCTAAAAGCGTTACATTTTTTTTTTTTGGAAATTTTGTGTTATGTACAGTAGGGCTGCAATTCTTAATAAGTACCTGATCAAAGAAGACTCTAGTAGACCTCTCAGATGTGATAAAGTTCGAAACATAAAATCATGAATTATAATTAAATAAATAATAACATTTTATTCAATAATCTTATACCTGGCGGTATGATTATGTCAGGATTTTTGTACTAAGGGTACTTTCACACTAGCGTTTTTTTGTAAATCGCGGCAGATGCGGTGAAAATAACCAATCTGCCGCGCTTACCGCATAACCGCGACACAGTTGTGGCAAGCCCCATGCAATGTCTATGGGGCTTGCGGTAAGGGTGGGGCAGGTGCGGCAAGTGCGGTTTCAGCACTTGTGGCAGGTGCGGGCGCGAAAAAAAAACGCGGTCAGCCGCGTTTTTTTTGCAGCCGCACCTGCTGCAAGTGCCGATACCGCACTTGCCGCATCTGCGGCAAGCCCCCATAGACATTCCATGGGGCTTGCGGCAACTGTGCCGCAGGTGTCGCGGTAATGCGGTAATCGCGGCAGATTCGTTTTTTCACCGCATCTGCCGCGATTTACAAAAACCGCTGATGTGAAAGCAGCCTAAATGCGGTACCATTTTTTTTCATAACAAATTTCTTTTATTGGCCGAAATGTTATACTTTTTTTTTTTTCCCACCCAGTTCCGCCTCCAATGAGCCGCTGCGGCTCACAGACACGGAACCAGGAAGTCATATGAGGCATCCGAAGGAGCTCTCACCGGCAATCGCAGCGGGGACATCGCTGGATGTCCCTGTGACAGAGGAGGGGAGGGTAACTGAGGGAAGCATCCAGCTTTCCTTGGGTGTTCCCGCCCCTCTTGCTCGTCTGCAGCCCAGGCTCTACCCTAACACCCTAGCCCTAACGGCCCCGTCACATGGGGCGACGGGGCTGGAGATGTCAGCGGTGAATGGCGGGGGCGTGCATGCTCTCGCCGCCCCCGCCACCAGCGCCGTCCCCCGTTTAGACGGGGCGACTCCTCCAGCCCCGTGTCGGCAACCTCTAGGGCGACAACCCCGGCGGCGATGCAGGACAATGGGAGCCTATGGCTCCCATCGCCTGACAGGTTACTGCCGCCCGGTTACCGGTGTGCACATCGCCCCATGATGGTCGCCAGGTTTCACAGCACTGCTGTGAAACCAGGCGACCGGCCGGGACCGGCAACATCGCCCCTTTACATGTGGCGACGTAGGGGCGATGACGCCGGCAATAGGCCACGCCCCCACGTCTCCACATGAATGGGCAGCGATATCGCCCCCTTACCCTAATGATGCTGTCACACCTGGTGACGTCGCTAGCGACATCGCCGAAAAAGTGACGTATCAGCGATGTCCTCCCGTAAACCTGTCAACCGGCGACCTGCGGTAAGGCTGGATCGCGCCGTGTGACATCGCCAGAGCGATGTTGGCTGCGATCCAGCCTATGCCGCAGCGTTGCTGCGGATCGCTCGCTGGGCTGAGCCCAGCCCAGCGGCCGATGTCACCGCCCGCATCGCTGCGGTGTCGCCGGCCGCAGCGATGCTGTGTGACAGCTGGCCAGCGATGTCGGAAGCAAGCGGGCACCCGCGCATCGCTTCCGACATCGCTGGCCAGATCGGGCTGTGTGACAGCACCATAACAATAGCCCTAACCCTAGCCCTAACCCTAAGCCTAGCCCTAACCCTAGCTCTGGAGAAGGGTGCCATATCACTCACACGGCGCCGGCGGCAACTGGCAGGTAAGACCCGATGCCCCAGCCCCCTCCCCCCGGCTCTGACAGCACCCCGGTCCTCAGCAGCAGGAGCAGGGGCAGGCAGCGGTGCTCCCCCGCCGGCACAGCACAGGGAGCAGGGGCGGCCGGCGGTGCTCCCCGCCTCCGCAGCACCAGGAGCAGGAGCGGGTGGCGGTGCTCCCCCGCCGGCACGGCACAGGGAGCAGGAGCGGGTGGTGGTGCTCCCCGCCGGCACAGCACAGGGAGCAGGGGCGGGCGGCGGTGCTCCCCGCCTCCGCAGCACCGGGAGCAGGAGCGGGTGGCGGTGCTCCCCCGCCGGCACAGCACAGGGAGCAGGGGCCGCGGGTGCAGTGACCGCGGGTGCAGGGCACAGATGGCACCCGCGGCTGGAGCAGGGGCCGCGGGTGCTGGCCACAGAGGGCACCCGCGGCTGCAGTGACCGTGGGTGCAGGGCACAGATGGCACCCGCGGCTGGAGCAGGGCCCGCGGGTGCTGGCCACAGAGGGCACCCGCGGCTGCAGTGACCGCGGGTGCAGGGCACAGATGGCACCCGCGGCTGGAGCAGGGGCTGCGGGTGCTGGCCACAGAGGGCACCCGCGGCTGGAGCAGGGGCCGCGGGTGCAGTGACCGCGGGTGCAGGGCACAGATGGCACCCGCGGCTGGAGCAGGGGCCGCGGGTGCTGGCCACAGAGGGCACCCGCGGCTGCAGTGACCGCGGGTGCAGGGCATAGATGGCACCCGCGGCTGGAGCAGGGGCCGCGGGTGCTGGCCACAGAGGGCACCCGCGGCTGGAGCAGGGGCCGCGGGTGCAGTGACCGCGGGTGCAGGGCACAGATGGCACCCGCGGCTGGAGCAGGGGCCGCGGGTGCTGGCCACAGAGGGCACCCGCGGCTGCAGTGACCGCGGGTGCAGGGCACAGATGGCACCCGCGGCTGGAGCAGGGGCTGCGGGTGCTGGCCACAGAGGGCACCCGCGGCTGGAGCAGGGGCCGCGGGTGCAGTGACCGCGGGTGCAGGGCACAGATGGCACCCGCGGCTGGAGCAGGGGCCGCGGGTGCTGGCCACAGAGGGCACCCGCGGCTGCAGTGACCGCGGGTGCAGGGCACAGATGGCACCCGCGGCTGGAGCAGGGGCCGCGGGTGCTGGCCACAGAGGGCACCCGCGGCTGGAGCAGGGGCCGCGGCTGCAGTGACCGCGGGTGCAGGGCGGAGATGGCACCCGCGGCTGGAGCAGGGGCCGCGGGTGCTGGCCACAGAGGGCACCCGCGGCTGGAGCAGGGGCCGCGGGTGCAGTGACCGCGGGTGCAGGGCACAGATGGCACCCGCGGCTGGAGCAGGGGCCGCGGGTGCTGGCCACAGAGGGCACCCGCGGCTGCAGTGACCGCGGGTGCTGGCCACAGATGGCAGGGCTCTGACAGCACTTCCCCCCCCCCCCCCCCCCTGCGGCCTCACACTGAGCAGCAGCAGCAGCCGCGAGTATTCCCGAGTGTGACTCGGGGTTACCGCTTCTATTAGTGAAAATTAACCCCGAGTTACACTCGGGAATACCGCTAGGAAGGTTAATTAAATCTGAGAAAGATCCACCTATAATCCTCACCTTTTCTTATATCCAGAAGGACCTTTTGGACCTATCCTACTACTAATAAAATACCCCCAACAGCACCTGCCTACATTGAAGATATAACTTAGTTACAGTAACTAATATGGGATATAGAATGAATGTACTAAGACCTCATATCTCACCCCTAGGCTACCAGGCAATAATGTTCTACCCTGAACAGGAATTCCTTTTCTTTCTTGCGCCTGGCAACCTGAGTGTAACAGGTGATCATTTTTTTTTTTTTTTTTCTCCTCCCTATATATCTTTTCATTCTAACATATCTTTGACTTTACCCTTATACCATCCATTCCTTTTCTTTCTCCAGTTCCAGCTACATATGAAAAATAGGTCTCATCCCCATAAAGTCAATCTGGCAATCTGTCTAACAAGGTACCTATATCTACTACTGTGGCGCCTCTGCGACCAGGGTGGCCACATGAGGAACTGCAGCCAAGCAGGTAGGAGACAGTCTGTGTAGCAAACACCTCCAAAGCACACACACATCCACTAGAGCACGACACCCAACCCGGAGCCTGGGACTCTAGACGGGCAAGGGGGGGTGGGGTTTAAAGGAAAGTGGGTGGGAAGGTAGGTCAGGTGACAGACCAGGAACATAAGGAGAACAGTAGGCAGAGGGAGTTAGTAGGCCAGTGGGTGCCGAGAAGCCAAGACCAGAGAGAAAGACACGTTTCCCGGAGGGATAGGGCTCCCTGGAGATGCAGAATCCACAGAGATGCAGATCCATGGAGAGAAAGCTCGTCCATAGCCCGTAGCCCAAGGGGAAGTAAGAACAGAGACTGGACCCGTACCACTGGGTCCGAGGATTATGGCAGCTATGACCGACTGCAGGCGGGAAAGGTTTGCCTTGTTGTACCCGGACAGTCACACTGGTTGGAAGGAGCCCGGTAAGCCCTTGAAAGATAGGTTTACCCCAGGCTAGGCTGAAACCAGAGTGTCGGGTCTGAGGGGGACTGCAGCTACACGCCGGCTCCCCAGACAAACCAACGGGGAACACTGATTCCACGTCAGGGTTCCTACTACACGGGTTGGAGGCTCAGCAACACTATAGGACTCGGCTTCCTGCTCATACACATAGGGGGAAGCCACACAAAGGGGCTGAGTTGCCGTCATACAATCCACAAGTAAGATCAGAGGAGTAACAAGCCTGAAAGGTTAAAGAGTAAAGGGTCTCAGGAAGATAGCCTGGCTGCAAAGGGTTCAGAGTGTCCGGAGTTACCTGTGGCAACTGTACTGTTTGAACTGAAGAACGTGTCAGTAAAACCTGGTGAACCCTGCTTCAGTCTTCCGTGTATGATTCCCGATATACAGAACTGTTCTATTTATATATTACCCTGTCAGGAGTAGCCCTGACCCGCGGCGGGCTCATCCACCTTGCTGCAGGATATGTTGAGCCCAGGCTTTGGGGTACTCGGGTGTCAGGCTGCAAGGGTTAACGCTCCTGTTGTCACGGGGAGTGGTGGCCGCGCCTGACCCCGTGTCCTGGGCCTATCTTCCAAAAAGGGGTTAATATTTACAGGGAATTATCTACAGTTTGTTGTGACGCCACCTGTAGTTTCTGGTGAGATGCGGCCACAGTCCGCCGGAGGTAGATGGTAGTGCGACTAGGGTAGTAGAGTCCTCCACAGGTAGGACTGGACCTTCGGGGCAGCATTCCTGGATGGAAACAAGTTAATTTAAAGAAAACAAGCAGAGTCCAAAGTCACTGTTCCTCCGGGTACTTTACTCATCTCAAAGCACTCACTGAGGATTCCACCCCAGGGCTAGGTCCTTCCCTGGAGGGATATCTGACTAGTCCCATGTTTGAGACTCTTAATCGAGGCTCCATGGACTCCATTTGCATATCCGGGTACTTTACTGTCATTTGCATCAATCGCATACAAAATTACAGTTCTGCACTCCTGATGGTATGAGGACAGATAGCTTAACGGGTGGCTGCAGGCAGATCCACAGGTGCGGGCTCCGGTGCCCAGTAAGCTGTCTGGGATGAACTTCCTCAAGTTCCTCCTCCCTTCAGGCTGTATGCGCCTGGGAAAGCTTCCTTTCTTTAAGCCCTCTCTTCTTCCTCCATTAAAGACCTAACAGGCCCAAACCATAGAGGCAAAGACCCCCTTGTTCCCCCTAGAGGTGGTTTTATTCCCTCCTGGGTAACCTCCCACCATGTAATCTAGTGTGGGAGTGCTGGTTAATGGGTGCCACCCACCTTCCAAGAATCCACCTGCAGCTGGAGTATCTACACCTCTTTTACGGGCGCAGTACCCCTCTGTGATGCCTGCTTGGCGGGGCATCACTCATCCATCCATCCTCCTGACAGAAGTACACTGCAGCGGTGGTCCCCTCATTGACGACAACCCGTGGGTGGCGTCACAACAACAATTTCCCTTGTAAATACCCCTTTTACTTGTGGGGCTCGGGATACAGTCCGGAGCTAGACTGCCGTGATATCCCCAGTAGATACCCCGGTCCGGTACAGAGTACCCCGTCCCAGTGGGCCACATACTACCATTCACTGAGGTATAAGCAGTTTCTTAGACTAATGCACCCCATATACATTTCTATGCTCCTTTCCAATAGGCACATAGTATATTCTAGAACTTTTTTCCAAACATAACAAAGGGGCTGTGAATACTACAGCACCAAGTAAGCAGGGCCGCATCATCACTAAGACAATATGAGCACTCTGCTCAGGCGGCGATGAGTCCCTGAAGACAGGGGGTGGCAGAGCGGCACCGCTCCTGCAGTCAGATTACATGCTGCTGTGCTACTGCAATCCTGTGTGTTGTCAGTGACTGTGTGGAGCAGCTGCGGTCGGGACTGGGGAGGGAGGAGGCTCCTGGCTGCTTTTACTTTCAATACAGCAGCAATTAGCTCTGCCTCCTCAGCATCCGCCCACTCCAGCCAGGGAGTGTGATGATTGGTCAGTCCAGCAGTCATTCTACATCTGCATCAAGTGACCCTGTGTTCATCGGGACTCCAGGTGCTGTATATGGGGGGCTCTGCTGTATGTGGGGGTGCTGAATATGGGTCTGGGGTACTGTATATGGGGGACTCTGCTGTATATGGGGGAGCTGTATATGGGGAGCTCTGTATATGGGGGGTGCTCTGCTGTATATGGAGGTGCTGTATATGGGGCAAAGGTGCTGTATATAGGGGAGCTCTGCTGTATATGGCTCTGCTGTATATGGGGGGCTCTGCTGTATATGGGAGGGGGAGCTCTGCTGAATATGGGGGTGCTCTGCTGTATATGGGGGTGCTGTATATGGGGGGCTCTGCTGTATGTGGGGTGCTGTTATTGGGGCTGGGGTGCAGTATATTGGAGGGGCTCTGCTGTATATGGGGCTGGGGTGCTGTATATTGGGGGGGGCTCTGCTGTATATGGGGCTGGGGTGCTCTGCTGTATATGGGAGGGGGTCTGCTGTATATGGGGGGCTCAGCTGTATATGGGGCTGGGGTGCTCTGCTGTATATGGGGGACTCGGCTGTATATGGGGCTGGGGTGCTGTATATGAGGGGGCTCTGCTGTATATGGGGGGTCTGCTGTATATGGGGCTGGGGTGCTGTATATGGGTGGACTCTGCTTACATGGGGCTGGGATGCTGTATATGGGGGCTCTGCTGTATGTGGGGGTGCTGTATATGGGGCTGGTGTGCTGTATATGGGGGGCTCTGCTGTATCTGGCGGGGCTCTGCTGTATGTGGAGGTGCTGAATATGGGGCTGGGGTGCTGTATATGGGGGGCTCTGCTGTATATTGGGGTGCTCTGCTGTACATGGGGCTGGGGTGCTGTATATGGGGGTGCTGTATATGGGGGTACTGTGCTGTTAATGGGGGTGCTGTATATCGGGCTCCTGTGCTGCATATGGGCGGTGCTATATTGTACATGAGGGTGCTGTATGGTATATGGAGGGTTATGGGGTGCATTATACTATATGGAGGACTATGAGGGATGCATTATAGTATTTGGAGGACTATGCATGGTGCATTATATTATATGGAGGGCTATGGCAGTGCTTTATAATATTTGCCGGTTTATGGGATGCATTGTCTATGGGGGTTCATTATATTATATGGAGGGCTATGGGGGTGTATTATAATATATGGAGCCAATTATACTATATGGAAGTCATTACAATATTTGGAGGGCTCTGTGGGGACAGGATAATACTTACAGGGCTATGATGGAGCCTTTATACTTTATGGGGGCTATTTGAGTGCTGTGTTGGGGTCTATTATACAGTGTGAAGAGGTTTAGGGACCATTATACTATAGGAGGGCTGTGAGTTGGTCACAGTTGGGATTATACAGTGCCAGAGTAGTTGGGGGGTACCGTATGTTATGTGTGGAGGGTCCTGTGGAGGAATTCACTGTGGGGGGATCATAGTGTTTGGGGGACACTTTTGGTGGCATCATACTTTATGGTGGCAATGAAAGATCAATTCTCCTGCCGGTTGGTTGTCACTTGTCTGTTATGATCCAATGACTTAGGAGTAACATAAAGAAGTCATTGGTAACTATACTGACCGTGACAGCTGACTCAATATCGCAACTAGAAGTAGCCGTGAGATGTAACTAACCATGCCCTAGACACCTCAACACAGCCAGAGAACTAGCTACCCCTAGAGATGAAAATAGGAAAAGCTATCTTGCTTCAGAGCAGAACCCCAAAAGAGCAGCAAGCTCCCAAAAGGTATTAACTGGGAAACAGGAGAGGAAAAGACACACACAGGCAGAATATAGTGTTCAGCAAAAGAGGCCACAATAGCTAGATAGTAAAGACAGTATAAAATACTATTGCGGTCAGTATTAAAATACTATCAAAAAATCTCCAACAGCAGATAGTGTCAAAAATTACCCTGAGTCCACTAAGACTCGCCACCCTTTATATCTGCAAAACATCTGTGAATCAAACAAGAATAAATAAGTACCAATACCAACAATACTGGAGATAGCAGATAACCGTGAATATCCATTTCTGTTCAGGAAGAAAACTTCCTGAGAGCAGGTAAACAAATATGCAGATTAAATTTCAAACCCACAACTCAGAACAAGACAAACTGAAAACAGATCCAGAAGCACACAACATATGCTCCACAAAGTAACAAAAACCTTTCACTTAGCTTGCAAGAATTTCAGCAGACCAGGAGAAACCAGGAAAAGGTGTGTACACCTCCAGGAACATTTACAACTGGCAAGGACTGATCAGCTTCAAACCACTATATACTCCAATCTGAACCTGACTGCCAATCATCAAGATCAGCTGTAGAACTCTCCAACACACAGCCAGCAGCATTACCAGCAACAACCACCGAAGGGAGCTCACAACCAGAATTCCTCCTTAAAGGGATCCTGTCACCTCCAAAATGCCTCCTAAGCTACCAAAACATGTCCCTGCAGCATCCTATCACTAATCTCACACTCCTTTTGTCTCCTAAAAGCATCCTGTGAAAGTGCAGAAAACCGTTTTAATACTTACTCATTAGGCATTATAATTAGCAGGGGCTATATTCTTTAGCCCTTAGGGCGTGTTGCTTTGCAGCCTGAATGATCTCACTCTCTGTCTGTGCTGCTGTGATGTAGAGCTGAAGGCAGGACTAATGATTTGCATTCTGTGAGTGACAGAAAGGGGGAGGGCAGAGCTTGCACAAGCAAAGCAAACAGACAGAGAGAGGGTGGATCCTGGAGCCTGCAAAACAACACGCCCTAAGGGCTAATGAATATAGCCCCTGTTAATTATAATCACTAATGAGTAAGTATTAAAACGTTTTTATGCACTTTCACAGGATGCTTTTAGGAGACAAAAAGAGTGTGAGATTAGTGATAATATGCTGCAGGGACATGTTTTGGTAGCTTAGGAGGCGTTCTGGAGGTGACCGGATCCCTTTAATGAATTCACAACACTTGTCCTTCTTCCTGCTCCCACATTGGGGGATGATGGGTGCTGCAGATGGATGATGTGGGCTGTAGGGGGAGATTGGGGGATGATGGGTGCTGCAGATGGATGATGGGGGTTGCAGGGGACATTGCAGGATGATGGAGGCTGCAGAAGAATGATGGAGACATCGGGGATGATGATGGCTGCAGATGGATGATGGGGGCTGCAGGGGGACATTGGGGGATGATGGAGGCTGCAGGCGAATATTGGGTATGATGGGGATATTGGGAGATGATGAGAGCTGCAGAAAGATGATGGGAGCTGCAGGCAGATATTGGGGTATGATGGGGGTTGCAGATGCATGATTGGGTCTGCAGGGGGACATTGGGGGATGATGGGGCTGCAGATGGATGATGGAGTCTGCAGGGGGACATTGGGGGATGATGGGGGCTGCAGAAGAATGATGTGGGCTGCAGGGGGATATTAGGGGATGACGGAGGATGCAGATGGATGAACGGGTCTGCAGGGGGATATTGGGGGATGATGGGGCTGCAGATGGATGATGGGTATATTTGGAGATTTTGGGGGCTGCAGATGGATGATGGAGGCTGACGAAGGATAATGGGGGCTGCGGGGAGATATTGGGGGAAGATGGTGGCTGCAGATGGATGACGAGCATATTGGGAGATAATGGGGACTGCAAAAGGATGATGTGGGCTGCAGGGGGACATTGGATAATGATGGAGGCTGCAGGGGTCATTGGGTGATGATGGAGGCTGCAGACGGATGAAGTGGGCTGCAGGGGGACATTGGGGGATAATGGAGGCTGCAGGGGGACACTGGGTGATTATGGAGGCTGCAGAAGGATGATGGAGGCTGCAGGGGGACATTGGGAGATGATGTAGGCTGCAGATAGATGATGGAGGCTGCAGGGGAACATTGGGGATGATGGGCGCTGAAGATGGATGATGGATAACACAGTTTGGTTATGCTGGTCTGTGATGACAATTACTGTACAGTATGTAATAAATGTGTATTTTTTTTGTTCATCAATAAATTCTTCATGGAGATAAGACATCCCCTGAAAATAAGACATTGCGCTTCTTTGGGGGCAAAAATGAATATAAGATGGTGTCTTATTTTCAGGGAAACAGGGTATTGGCTCCGGACAGCCCCGTGTGCAGCGCTTGTGATTGGCTAAGCATTTTGGGAGGAGGCGTGGTCTGTTGGGGAAAACACAACATTTTACCAGCTTAGTGCAGTGGCAACTTGTTGATGCTCAGACTGCAGGTTGTTGTATGTGTGGACGGGGCCGCATGGTAACATATCTGACTAGTCAGTGCCAGGCAGTGATCACATTGGAGTTGCCCAGAGTTTTGTAGGTGTGTGCCATAGATAATAGGTGGCAATCAGTGCTGCCACCTGTGCTATAAGGCTGTAGCCACCATTGTGTGACTGTAGCTTGTGCCAAGCTGCCATTGCCATTAATGTTCCTTATTCTGGATTATTCTATGTGATTCTTGCATGTGCGTGTGATGGTGCTGACGTCCTTGTGTTTGGGGGGGAGGGGCACCGTTTTAAAGCTCGCCTCAGGCAGCAGAGAGGCTAGGTTCACCCCTGCAAGTAAGTGTAAATAACAACTCCTTTAATACTTTCCCCTCTACACAGATATGCATATTGATTCAATCCTCTTCCATAGAGTGACAGAATTCATCCTATACCATTATTGAATCTCATCCCTCTTCATTTTGCCTTCCAGTGAGACACTTGAACCCTCTTCTCTCTTTGGATCTTCTTTATGTTCCCCATCCTACAAGCCCTCCCGTCTCTCCTCACATCCTGCATATTTTCACTTTCTCATCTCGCCCTATCCTTCTCTAAGCAATATATTCCTTCACTCATGGCCACTTTAAACGTCCCAACGTCGGTCCGATATTGGATACAACGCCGCGGGAGCGCACTTTTTCTGGGCAGAATTCCAAGATCGCATAGGAGATGTTACACAGCGCGATATCGGCAGGCAACGCCACAGCGATGTCTACACCTCCTTGTACGGCCGACCCAGGAATGACCATTTAACATGGGAGAGAATAGGGGACGTTGTACTTCACATCGTTGTTGGTTTTTTACACAGCCCGATCCAGCCATAACGTCAATCCAATATCGGGACGTTGGATAGCACGCTCATTTGATCCCCGATATCGTTTTGGCATCGTTCGTGCATCGTACTGGACATTTACACCATACAACGCACGAACAATATCGGGGCCAACGCACGAACCATTTGACTTTTTGTCGGAGTTGGACGCCTTTATTGGGACGTGTAAAGTGGTCATCACTCTTTTTCTGCCTTTCCTCTTTGTTTCCTTACATAGAACACCAAATATGGCACCTCACTATATGCACTCTCACTATTTTATTTTCACTTATCCCCGAAGCCATATATAGAACACCAGAGGCTCTAAACTATTACCCTATTTTTTTGCTATGTTATAATACTGTTATTGAAGAACTATGTGTAATACTCAGCTTTGTATGACTCTGTATATAGATTGTCTTCCTGACGAAGACTCGTGCCTGATCCGAAACGTCGTTTTTTTCTCTAGGAACCATCCACGACAGCATAGGAGGTTGCCTCTCCATGCCCTAATAAGGACAGGAAGCACAAGAGAGGTTAAAATGACCCTCCCACCTCCTACTAGCCAGTGTCTTTCCTTTTTCATGGAGAGGGTTTTTTTTCTCTCCTATGCTGCGGCGGCAGCAAGCTGCAGCATACCTTGGCTTTTGTGCCGGGTGGCTTTGGTTGGGCCCCTGCTCCTCGTCCAGCCGTCTCTCAGTCGTCCTCGGTGGTCCCTCTGCTGGGGGAGTCTGGCACCAGCCCTGGCCCTCCGGATCCCCTCTTGGGGTGAAGCGGGCCAGCAGCTCCCCGGTCGGCGGCCTCTTCCTTGAGCTGAGCCCGCCGTCCGCCTCCTGCCTGTGCACGCTGCCGCAGACCGGAAGTGACGCGAGCAGAATTTCCGGTCACGCGCTTCTACGGTGCGGAGCGCAGCACTTCCGGGTCCCATCAGGCGGGACCGGGTGTGGCGGCATGCGGGCTTGCCACCATGATCGGGGCCTGCCTGGACCTTGGGCAGGGGCTGTTTTGTTTTTTTTGCTGCTGCACTGGGGGCAGGCCTTTGAAGATATAAGGCTGCCCTGAAGACTTCTGAGGCCAGGTAAGCTGCATTCCGTCCTCGGTCATGTCTTCCTCTGCGTCTGCAGAGCCCCGTGCTCCCCTAGCCTCAGTGAGTTAGGGTGCAGGGGGGGTCCTTTGTGCTGCCTGAAGGGGGGAGCAGTGCTAATGGCAGCTTCTCTGTGCTTTTTTGTAGGGTGACAAGGATGCCCCCAAGAACGTTGCTGGGAAGTCTGCTAAGTGCCCTGTCTGTTCTAAGAAGTTCCCTCCGGGAGGGATGAGAAGCTTTGCCAGGGCTGTACCGACAAGATAGTGCGGGCTGAACACCCTAGTCTTGTGGATGATTTACGTGCCATGGTGCAGCAGGAGTTTCAAGCTTCCCTCGCCTCCCTGGTCCCATCCGGCCCCGTCCCTGGTCCTTCCCCTCCTAAGAAGTGGAAACTCCATGCTGGCCCTTCAAACTCAGAAGATGTCAGGGACTCGGTCTCTGAGGGCCCCGATGATGTCTCTGCCTCCTGGCAGTCGGACCTTTGCCGTTTCCTGTTCCCCTCTGAGGATATAGGTGACCTGATTGGTGCCATTAGGAGCACCATGGGTATGAAAGAGGAACAGGTCCATCCCTCGGTGCAGGATGTGATGTTTGCTGGTCTTCAGTCGGCCAAGCGTGTCGGGTTCCCAGTGCATTCCACCCTCAGGGATTTGATTACTCAGGAATGGGAATTCCCTGACCGCAGATCAAGGGGTGATCCGGGTCGGCATTTTCCCCTCGAGGACAATGACATTCACTGGAAGATCCCAAAGGTGGATGTGCAGGTTGCCCGTGTGGCAAAAAAGACTGCCCTCCCCTTTGAGGACACTTCCAAGTTGAGGGATCAGATGGATCGGAAGATTGAGAGCTTTATGAAGTGTTCATGGGAATGTTCCTCTGCCACCGTTCAGGCTAACATCGCCTCCACTTGTGTCTCCATGTCCCTGCTGAAGTGGTTGGATCAGTTGGAGTCCCACATTTCGCAGGGCACCCCTAGAGAAGAACTTCTCGATTCCCTTCCTCTCCTCCGGAAGGCTTCTTATTTCCTCGCTGATGCCTCAGCGGAATCGGTCTGCCTGGCTGCCAGGACCTCGGTGTTGTCCAACTCCGCCAGACGGGCATTATGGCTGAAGATGTGGAGCAGTGACACCACTTCTAAGATGCGGCTGTGCTCTCTGCCTTTCAAGGAGGACTTAGTGTTCGGCCCTGCGCTCGATGACATTCTGGACAAGGCCACAGACCGCAAGGCTCTTTGCAAACAGGCACCTGTGCGGAAGAGCTCCTTTAGTCCCCCGGTGCCTCAGGCCTCCCAGCCCAAGGGCAAGGGTAAAACCGGCAGGTGGAGTTATCAGAAGGGGCGAGGCAAGAATATCCTCATTCCTGCTCCTGCTCAGCAGCAGCATCCTCACCCCAACAAGCAGTGACTCGGTCCGGGTGGGGGGGCGACTCTCGACCTTTCTTCCCCAGGGGCGACAGATCACCGATTGCCAATGGGTTCTGAATGTAATTTCCGAGTGTCTGCTCATTGAGTTCGAGTCGCATCTTCCGCCAGGTCTTTGGGTCACTACCCTGCCCTCTCAGGGTGCCCAGGATCTTCTGTACTCAAAAGTACAGGAGTTCCTTCTCACACACGTCATTTCCTCTGTTCCCAGCCACGACGAGGAGATTGGTCACTATTCCCATCTGTTCCTGGTCAAGAAGCCGTCCGGGGACTCCCGGGTCATCATCAACCTGAAATGCCTCAGCGGTCACGTCAGATACCACCGTTTCAAGATGAAGTCCGTCCATACCGCGATTCCACTGATCAGGCTGCATCACCAGATGGCTACGATAGACCTGTCAGATGCGTACTTTCATGTGCTCATCCATCCTCGGCACAGGAAGTTCCTCAAGTTCACCATCCTGTACAAGGGAAACGTCCTCCATTTTCAATTCAATGTTCTCCCCTTCGGAATCTCCTCGGCTCCCCGAATATTCTCCAAAATCATGGCGGAGGTCGTGGTCTTCATTCGGGGTCACAGCATCTCCATTGTGCCTTATCTGGACGACTTCCTTCTCATTGCTTCGTCGCCTCAATCCCTCCAGAGCAGTGTGGAAGAGTCCCTGCATATTCTTCGGACCCTGGGTTGGATCCCCAACCTCCGGAAATCCCATCTGCAGCCCTCCTCCACGACACAACTCCTGGGGGTTTTACTAGATTCCGACCAGCAGGCTTCCGGACACTCACAGGTTGACCCTTCTGGCAAGATTTCCTCCCTGCGGCGTCGGGCATCTCCCACACTTCAGGACGCAATGTCGGTGCTGGGTTCCATGACGTCCTGCATCCCGTCTGTCATGTGGGCTCAGGCTCAATCTCTGGTCCTGCAGGCACATGTCCTGTCTTTTTGGGACAGGCTCCTTCGTCCATGAATCGTCAGGCTCGCCTCCCGGGTCCCGTCTCCTCATCCCTCTTCTGGTGGTTGGACTTCTGAAACCTGCAATGAGAGGTTTCATGGGATCAGGCTCCTCTAGTAACGCTTACTACGGATGCCAGCCAGAGGGGGTGGGGAGCCATGGTGGGTCCCACTCCGCTCCAGGGGGTCTGGAGTCTCTCCCTCAGTTCTCAGTCCTCCAATTTCTGGGAGCTGTCGAGGAAACCCTTCAGGCAGCTCAGACCAAACTCATGGGCTCTCACATCCTTGTCCACTCGGACAATGTCACCACTGTGGCTCACCTCCGGCACCAGGGTGGTACGAAGTCTAGGTCCCTGTCATCAGTGTCCTCCCGGATCTTCATTTGGGCCGAACAGTTCCTTCTGTCCCTCTCAGCCGTCCACCTGAAGTGGTCCCTGAACCTTCAGGTGGATTTTCTCAGCCACCAGGATGTCTACTTTGGGGAGTGGAGTCTGGACCAAGCTGTCTTTTGCTCCCTGGTCGCGAGATGGGGTACTCCGGCGATCGACCTCTTCACCCCCAGCACAAATCGGAAAGTTGAAACATATTTTTCCCTCAATCCTGGGGACGAGGCCGCGGGGGTGGACAACTTCTCCCAGTCGTGGGATTTTCCTCTGGCTTGCGCCTTTCCTTCTATTCCCCTCCTCGCACAAACTCTGCGGAAGGTCAGGGTGGACGGAGTCCCCACTATCCTGGTGGCCCCGCTTTGGCCCAGGAGAAGTTGGTACAATCTGATTGTGGCGCTCAAAGTCGAAGGTCCTGTCATCCTGAGTGAGGATCCCAGCCTGTTGTCTCAAGGTCCCCTGTTCCATCCGGATCCGCAGAAGCTCCACTTAGCTGCCTGGCTTCTGAAGCCCGGGTGCTGAGGGCTCAGGGCCTGTCTGAGAAGGTGCGGGGCACCCTACAGAAAAACCGCACACCTGTTACTAATGCGATTTATAATAAGATTTGGAAGAAGTTTACATCCTGGTGTGGCTCCTGTCCGCCTGATCCACTTCTGCCCAATCTCTCCCAGATTCTGGATTTTGTTCAGAATGGGTTGGACCTCGGTCTTAAACCCAGCATGCTTAAAGTTCAAGTTTCGGCTCTCAGTTCCATGTGTGATGCTGATTTGGCAAATCACCGGTGGATTGATTGCTTCATGGTGTCAGCTATTCGTATTTGTCCTCATACTAGGGTCAGTACACCCTCCTGGGAATTCACTGTTGTCCTCACTGGACTTTCATGGGCTCCCTATGAACCTCTTTCGTCCTGTGACCTCTGGCGGTTGTCTCACAAGACAGCGTTTTTGGTGGTAATTACTTCTGCCCGACATGTGGGGGAGCTACAGGCTTTATCCATTTGAGACCCGTACCTCACCATCCGGGATGACTGCATTGTCCTTCAACTGGATCCTTCGTTCCTCCCCAAGTTGGTCTCAGACTTCCATCACTCTCAATCGATTGTTCTTCCATCCTTCTGTCAGCATCCCCGGAACCCTAAAGGTACCGTCACACGCGGCAATAATGCTAGGCAATTTCACTGGCAATTTGCTGGTTGCAGTGAAATCATGGACACATTGTTCCATTTGTACACAGAAACAAAATAGAATACTGTGTCCATGATTTCACTGCAACCAGCAAATTGCCAGTGAAATTGCCTAGCAATATTGCCGCATGTGACAGTACCTTAAGGAGGAAGAGTTCCATGCTTTGGATGTCCGGCATACTGTATTCCCTTATCTTGACGTGTCGGCGCCCTGGCGCGTCGATCACAATCTCTTTGTTGAGCCCTTTGGTCAACGTAAGGGCAAGAAGGTGTCCAAAAGCACTATTGCCAATTGGATTAAGAAAGCCTTTACGGAATGCTACCTTTCCCAGCAACTGCAAGCGCCTTCAGGGTTTACTGCCCATTCCATCCGGTCCACCTCTGTCTCTTGGGCTGAATGGGCAGGGGCTTCTCCTGAGCAGATCTGCAAGGCTGCTACCTGGTCATCCCTGCATACTTTCGTGAAACACTACCATCTGGACCTAGATTCTAGTAGGGATTTGGCTTTTGGCAGGAAGGTCCTGAAGGCTGTAGTCCCACCCTAGGTATTTATTCGTTGGTATTCCTCCTATGCTGTCGTGGATGGTTCCTAGAGAAAATAGAATTATTCTTACCGTTAATTCGGTTTCTAGGCTACCTTCCATGACAGCACCTAATTCCCTCCCTTTTATACATTGTATTTTTCCTGGAATGTTTTGCTCTATTTTCTTGTTTACTCTCATGCTATGGTTCTTTGTAAGACACTGGCTAGATAGGTGGGGGGTGGGAGGGTCCTTTTAACCTCTCTTGTGCTTCCTGCCCCTATTAGGGCATGGAGAGGCAACCTCCTATGCTGTCGTGGGAGGTATCCTAGAAACGGTAAGAATAATCTATTTTTGGAAACTACACACTTGTGTGTGCCAGGGCTTAAACTATATACTGTTTGCCTCATATGAAAGCATGGTCCAAGTAGACAGAGGCATGCCCATAGCCTGCTTCATATGAGAAAGCTACGACCTAGTAGCCAGAAGAACGCTTATAGCCTGCTCCATAATAAAGCTAGTACCTAGTAGACAGAGGAGTGCCCTGAGCCTGCTTCATATGAGAAAACTATTTCCTAGTAGATGGAGGAGCAGGGGCGGACCGTAACCCCCGGGGGCCCTGGTGCAGGAGAGGACCGGGGGGGCGGGGCTACTGGCCGTCGGCGCGGCCCGGGGGGAGGGGTTCTGCTGGCCATCGGCGCGGCCCAGAAAGGGGGGGGAGGGTGCCGCTGGGAGCCGCACTGAGCCGCAGGGAGCCGCAGGCGCGATGCTCTCCTACCTGGGAGCCGCGCGGAAGTATTCTAGGAGCCAGAGGAGCAGAGGAGAGGAGGGGCGGGATCAGGCAGGGGAAGCAGGAAGCTCTCTGCTTCCCTTGCCTGACCCTCCTCTCCTCCGGCGGCGGCTTGCGGGGGTCGGCTGGGGGCCCCCCTCCAGGCTTGAAGGGGCCCCCAGCCGGTCGGGGCCCTGGTGCAGCTGCACCAGCTGCACCAGTGTAGTTCCGCCCCTGCGGAGGAGCACCCATAGGCTGTTTCATAAGAAAGCTAGGACCTAGTAGCCAGTGGAGTTCCTATAGCAGGGGTCTCAAACTCGCGGCCCCTGGGCCGCATGCGGCCTGCCACGCTCCCCAGTGTGGCCCGGGGCACCATGAAAGAAAAAAGCATGCCCCGGGCCATTATACATGGAGCTGCCGCGGTACCGCTTTACTGTGACTTACGGGTACCGCCGGCTCAAACAAGTGCCTTCGCGCATGTACATTCACGCAAGCAGGCGGCCGGTGGACCAATCAGAAGCCTCCTGTGACGTCACAGGAGGCTTCTGATTGGTCCGCCGGCCGCCTGCTTTCATGAATGTACAGGCGCGAAGGCACTTGTTTGAGCTGAGCCGGCGGTACCCGGAAGTCACAGTAAAGCGGTACCGCAGCGGCTCCATGTATAATGAGCCCGGGGCATCAGGTGTGTATGAGTGAGTGTATTTGTGTGTATATGTGAGTGTATTTGTGTGTATATGTGTGAGTATTTGTGTGTATATGTGAGTGAGTGTGTATTTGTGTGAGTATTTGTGTGTATATATGAGTGAGTGTGTGAATGTATTTGTGTGTATATGTGAGAGTGTGTGAGTGTATTTGTGTGTATATGTGTGAGTATTTGTGTGTATATGTGAGTGAGTGTGTATTTGTGTGTATATGTGAGTGAGTGTGTATGTGTATATGTGTGAGTGTATGTGTGTGTGAATATTTCTGAGTGAGTGTGCATATGTGTGTGTATATGAGGGAGTGTGTATATGTGTGTGTGTGTGTGTATATTTGTGTGTGAGTGTATGTATATGTGTGAGTGTATTCCTGCGCCGCCCGAGCGGCACATCGCCGGTGGCTGGTGCCTCCTGCTGGGTGCAGGCTGGTGCCGGCTGCCGGGTGCAGGCTGGTGCCACGTGCTAGCTGGTGCCGGTTGCTGGGTGGTAGTTGGTGCCGGCTGCTGCTGGCAAGCGGGAGACTGGGAGCCACAGAGGAAGGAGCTGCCGGAAAGAGAAGAGTGGAGTCAGGTAAGGCGCTGTTACAGCCGAAGATAGCAGCCTGGGGGGGAGGGGAATGTGACCGCTGAAAGTGCCTAGGGCAGCAGATACTCCAAATATGGCCCTATGTAAGTGTGTCAATGTGTGAGTGTGTATGTGTTTGTGTGAATATGTCTGAGGATATAAGTGTGTATGTATGTGAGTGTGTGTGAATGTGCGGGTGTGTATATATGGGCTGGTCCACACATACACACTGCAAGCAGCATTTCCCTGTGCACTCGGGATAAGCGGACAGTAGGCAGCCTGCTGTATGAACTGGTTACCACGATTCACATCGGGTAACCAGTGACAGCGTCTGCTGAAAGCAGCCGCATACACGCACCTGGGCTTCTCTGTCAAAACCTAAGCATTTAGCGCAGAAGCGCTAAATACTGAAAGCGCAGGTGTGTGGACAAGCCCTATGTGAGTGTGTGAGTGTGTGTGAGCGAGAGAACAAAAAGAACAGAGACCACGACATTACTACAAGATGACAAGGGAGGGAACATTACTAAAAGATTGGGACATTACTACAAAATGGGGACCAGGATGGGGCATTACTACACGTATGGACCAGGGAGGAACATTACTACAAGTTGGAGACCAGGATGGGGACATTACTACAAGATGGGGATATTACTACAAGACGGGGATCAGGATGGGGACATTACAACATGATGAGGACCAGGATGGGAGTCATTATTATGGGATGGGGACCAGGATGGGGCATTACTACACATATGGATCAGGGAGGAACATTACTTCAAGAAGGGGACCAGGAAGGGGACATTAGTGCCAGACGGGGAGCAGTATTGCGGACATTAATATACAATTGGGACCAGTATTATTATTATTATTATAATTTATTTATATAGCGCCATTAGGTTCCATGGCGCTTTACATGAGGATGAGGGAGACAAGAACAAGTACACTAAATCTAGGCGATCAGGACGTACAGGTACAGGAGGGGCAGGGACCCTGTCCACGAGGGCTCCAGTATGGGGACATTACTAAAAGAAGGGGATCAGGAAGGGGATAATAGTACCAGACGGGGAGCAGTATGGGGGACATTAATATACAAAGGGGACCAGTATGGAGACATTACTATAAGAAGGGGATCAGGATGGGGACATTACTACAAGAAGGGGATCAGGATGGGGACATTACTACAAGACGGGGACCAGTTTGGGGGACATTAATATACAATGGGGACCAG
Source organism: Allobates femoralis (assembly GCA_033576535.1). Taxonomy (NCBI): domain Eukaryota; kingdom Metazoa; phylum Chordata; class Amphibia; order Anura; family Aromobatidae; genus Allobates; species Allobates femoralis. The sequence goes on along the minus strand of JARQOC010000009.1, from coordinate 119,447,675 downwards.
TATGGGGACATTACTACATAAAGGAGATTAGGGTGAGGACATTCCTACAAGAAGATCAGAATTTGTACTTTACTAGATTGAGCAAAAAATTATGGTATTGCTAAAATGTCACTTAGGGTACCGTTACACGTCGCAACATTGCATGCAATTTCACTGGCAATTTGCTGGTTGCAGTGAAATCATGGACACATTGTTACATTTGTACACAGCAAGAAAATAGAACAATGTGTCCATGATTTCACTGCAACCAGCAAATTGCCTGTGAAATTACATGCAATGTTGCGACGTGTAACGGTACCCTTAGTCCTACAAGCAATGCGGCCCCCCCATATCAATTTTTTCTACGTGCGGCCCACCAACCCAACCGAGTTTGAGACCCCTGGCCTATAGCCTCCTCTGTATGAGAAAGCTAAGACTTAGTAGCCAGAGGAGCGCCCATAGCCTTCTTTATGAAAAAGCTGGGACTTAGTAGATGGAGGAGTGCCCATAGCCTGCTTCATGGGAAAGCTGAAATTTATTAGACAAAGAAGCGGCCATAGCCTGCTTCATATGAAAAGGCTAGGTCCTAGCAGACAGAGGAGCGCCCATAGCCTGATTAACATGAGAAAGGTAGAACCCAGTAGAAAGGAGCGCCAATAGCCTGATTCATGAGAACTAGGACCTGGTAGACTGAGGAGCGCCCATAGCCTGCTTCATATTAGAAAGCTAGGACCTAGTTAAAAGGAGCAGCCATAGCCTGCTTCATGAGAAAGCTATGACCTAGTGGCTGGAGGAGCGCCCATAGCCTGTTTCATATGACAAAGCCATGTCCTAGTAGACGGAGGAGTGCCCATAGCCTGCTACATATGAGAAAGCTAGGAACTAATAGGAAGGAGCGAACATAGCCTAATTGATGAGAAAGCTAGGACCTAGTAGACGGAGGAGCTCCCATTGCCTGCTTCATATGAAAAAGGCAAGATCCAAGTAGACAGAAGAGCGCACATAGCCTGCTTCAAATTAGAAAGGTACGAGGCCTGCTTCATATGAGAGCACTATTTCCTAGTAGATGTAGGAGCGCCCATAGGCTGTTTCATGAGAAAGCTAGGACCTAGTAGCTAGAGGAGTGCGGAAATCCTACTCCATATGAGTGGAGGTGGTGTACTGTGTATGTCCTGAGTCCAGTAACCTCTGATCCTTAGACAGCGGACCTCAAGGGTAAAATGACTGATCTTTTTACTACCCTTTGGGAAATTGTTTCCAAGTCAGTACCTTATCACTACTACTACTGCCCAGGGTGTATAGGTCCAGTTGTCTTCTTTTCAAATTGTTTGTAATGGATATCAATGGATATGTACTATATATGTAGGTTGATAATGCTATAACACATTGCCGTGTGCAATATATAACCCTAGAATACTGTAACTTAGTAAATTGCTGACTGTACATAAAGTGAGATACCTAGAGATGATGTTTTCTATGGGTTAAAAACCAGGTTTTCAACACTGTCGAAAGTTGCTTAATCTGCATATACTTGGAGATCCTCCATTGATACTGGTACTAGGTGGACTCTTTCAAATGTTGTTTGTAAAGCACTTTGTGTCTTGTGATTCCATGTTTTTGTAATATGCAAGAAAACAAAAACAAGGGGCGCATGTGTAGGCATACCTGGTGGTAGCGGATATTAGATTAGGAGAGTGCCTACAGGCCACTCACCTCAATGGGTTGTGCACCTCTGCACAACTCCAGTGTCAGGCGCCTGGATCTTTGGATCCCTTGCGGGTTGTAGCGTCTCCTCGCTGCTGGCGGTGTTATTCATGTCTCTTCCGATTCCGGTCAGGTAATCGGGCGAGCGGTGACATCACCGCAGGCCCTACTGCTTTGTATCAGCGTTGCCAGGGGAGTTTTGAGGATCCCAGAGCTGCTCCTGCAGCCGATCCCTCAGAGAGGGAATAAGGCAATAAACAGACAAATGTGGCAGTCTTTTTAGGAGTGCTGGGGCTTGATGGGCAGAAATTACAACTCTCAGTGAGTAAGTGTACAAACCTTTATTTGCCCCTTTCTACCCACGATGCGTTTCGACAGGGTGCCTGTCTTTATCAGGTGGAGTGTTTTCCTCCACCTGATGAAGACAGGCACCCTGTCAAAACGTGTTGTGGATAATAAAGAGCAAATAAAGGTTTGTAAACTTACTAAATGAGAGTTGTAATTTCTGCACATCAAGCCCCAGCGCTCCTAAAAAGACCGCCACATTTGTCTGTCTATGTTTTTGTAATATGTCATGTAGCACTTTTCCTGTGTAAAAAAAAAAAAAAAAAAGTTTTTAATATATCACTGTAAGTAACTTTTTCATAAACTAAAGGATTTTGATATGTTTTTTGCACGAAAATATTAATGTATTTATTTGGAGGTGCAATATACAAGTTCCCCAAGAACCTAAGATGTTGAGGCTGAACCTTATGTTTTTGCTTTATATGACAAAGCTAGGAGCTAGAAGACAAAGGAGAGCTCAAAGCCTGCTTCATGAGAAGCCCATAGCCTTCTTCATATGAGAAAGTTATTTCCTAGTAGACGGAAAAGTGCGCATAGTCTGTTTCATGAGAAAAATAAGACTTAGTAGCCATAGGAGAGCCAAATCCTACTCAATATGAGAAAGCTAGGTCTCAGTAGATGTAGGAGAACCCATAGGCTGCTTCATGAGAAAGGTAGGAGCTAGTAGCTGGAGGTCTGCCCATAGCCTTCTTCATGAAAAAGCTAGGACCTACTAGACTTGGGGGCACCCATAGCCTGCTTCATGAGAAGGCTAAGACCTAGTAGACAGAGAAATGCCCATAGCCTGCTTCTTATGAGAAACCTAGGACCAAGTAAAAAGTAGCATCCATAGCCTGCTTCTTGAGAAATCTATGATCTAGTAGACATAGGAATGCCCATAGCCTGCTTTATATGAGAAATCTAGGTCCTAGAAGATGTAGAAGCACCAATATTAGAAAGGTAGGACCTAATAGAAAGGAGCGCTAATAGCATGCTTCATAAGAAACTAGGACCTGGTAGACGGAGCTAAGCTAGGACTTAGAAGAAAGGAGCGCCCATAGCCTGCTTCATGAAAAAGCTATGGCCTAGTGGCTGGAGGAGCACCCATAGCCTGCTTTATATGAGACAGCTACTTCCTAGTAGACGTAGGAGCGTTCATAGCCTTCTTCATGAAAAAGCTAGGACCTAGTAAAAGGAGGAGTGCCCATAGGCTGCTTTATGAGAAATCTAGGAGCTAGAATACGGACGATCACCCATAGTCTGCTTCATATGAGAAAGCTCATTCCTAGTAGACTGAGGAGCGCCCATAGCCTGTTTCATGAGAAAGCTAGGACCTAATAGCCAAAGAAATTCCCATAGCCTGCTCCATATGAGAAAGCTAGGACCTAGTAGACGTTGGAGCGCCCATAGCCTTCTTCATGAAAAAGCTAGGACCTAGTAGACGGAGGAGCGCCCATAGCCTGCTACATAAAAAAGCTGGGACCTAGTAGACGGAGGAGTGACCATAGCCTGTTTTACATGAAAAATCTAGGTCCCAGTAGATGGAGGAGCACCCATTGCCTGCTTCATATGAGAAAGCTAGGACCTAGTAAAGAAGGAGTGTCTATAGCTGCTTCATGAGAAATCTAGGACTTAGTAGACGGATGAGCACCCATAGCCTGCCTTATATGAGACAGCTAGAATCTAGTATAAAGGAGCATTCATATTCTGCTTCATGAGAAAGTTAGGACCTCGTAGATGCAGGAGCACTGTCATGGTGTAGTGAGAATGCTGATGAGGGAATGGCAGTTATGGGCAGGGTGACCAGGGAAGACTAGTCTGACCCTAGTTTAGGAACCCTGAATGGCCCTGATCCCGAAGGTATCTGAGGCGGTCGACAGGGTATGGGGTACCTATCAAATTTTCATTTTCCCACATGTTATGACTTACTCTCTGTACCTGAGTGGTGGGTGTCCTAGATTGACACATGTTGACCTAGGTATTTCTGATGTAGGGTCTGTGAGAGTGGGTCTATGTGTAACTGGTTAACTGGACAACAGTCTACGACTACCTGATCTCACAGTAGAAATGGCAGGTACACCGATTGCAGGATTCTCTGGATCCGGTACAACGGGTGGTTCTTGTACTCTTGACACTTCTACTGCTTGTGGAAACATTAAAGTTGGGCCAATCCGCTGGTAGTTCTCCAATGAGTGTCTGGACTGTCTTTGGCTTCTCTTTCTCTTCTGGCTCTGGACAAGGTACATTTTCTTCTGGTTGCAGCTGTTGAGGGCACTTCTTCAGAGGGATCCAAGATGGCCACCTGCTAAGGACGCATCTCAGGGAGCTCCACACTGTCTCTCAGGATCCGAGGCATCCTGCCCCTAGAGAGCCGAGCAACGGCCTGGACTGGACCTGGTGACGTCCCCTGGACACTGAGGACTACTAGAGAGCTGGTATTGTGGAGCCCTGGTCCCTAGAGGAGCCCTTGGGAGGGATTCGTCTGACTTCCCCCCCTATACATGAGACTGAGCTGCACACGGTGCCTAGGAGCAGCCTGACCCCCTGATCGTGTACCTGAGAAGCCCTGCTGCCAACCCCGTCCCCGGAGGGAGAGGGAGAGAAGCGGCGGCGGAGCTGCGATCGGGGAGAGACGGGCCAACGCAGCAGGTGAAGCACCTTCCCGCCAGCCGCCATTAGTGAGAGGCCCGCGTTCCCCACGGTCTCTCTGATCCCTGATGCCCCCCCTTCCTCCGTACACTAACTGTCAGACACCTATTTCCACCTGCGGTGTGGGATTACTGAGGGTGAGGAGGAGCAGATCGGCGGTTGGTAGGGAGGACTGTACATCCAGGCAGCGGTGATATCGCGGAGGTCTCCACTAGCTGAGCTGCAGTGGATTAGCGGCGAGACGGCGCTGGAGTGTGTGACTGAGGGAGCTGAAGCGAACATTGAGTTAAATTTACTACCAAAGCATCTAAGACACCAGCAAAATCAGGAGGCCACACTACCCAAGCAGACCTGGTGCCTTATCACTAAAGACCATCAAAATGTGGGTGGTAAAACAAGGTTCACTCACCTAGCCCAGTTGTGTGACCCACAACTGGTTTGAAGGCAAAGGATTATATTTGGCTGCTGCAGGACCTCCACCGACCACTCACATGTGGAACGACCATCAAAGGATTGGGAAAACAAGGTGTGTTACAGTCCGCGCTGCCAAGTCATCAGGGATATCCCTGAGGAAGGTGCCAGGTGGGGCACCGAAACGCGTTGGAGTAGAAGAATAAAGAATAAGAATCTGCTTTATGAAACTCTGACTCTCATGTGAGTTTTCTTGGACTTGGGCAGCGCGGACCGTGACACACCTTTTTTTCCCATCATCTTCTTGAAGTTATATTTAGTTCTATATATAAAGTTTTGGAGTTTATACATTAAATAGCTATTTAACTCCCGGGTCCTTGACCCCCCTCACCCCCCATCAATACCTCGACAGACTTTCATATATCCGAGGATTGCTGACCTTGTCTATAATGCAATTAAGGTTGTCAGTATTTCATATTGTTTATATGTATGTTATGTTTACCTACTATGTATTCTTTTTCCATCCCACCCCTCAGATCTCTTTTTCCCGCTACCCCTACTACCTGACTTCAGTTTTGCTCCGACCTGATGCAACGTGGATGATCCACGGCCGAAAATGCTACTCGATTATCAAACACCATGACATCAAACCGTAAGTCGTTCCGCATTGTCTCCAATAATGCACATGGCTTCAATTCACCCATACCTCGCTCACAGACATTGCAACACTTTAAAAGATCTAAATATGATATCTTATTTTTGCAAGAAAACACATTTCCAGGAAGAGAAATCGCCCTCCTTTGAAAAATGCTTCTATGACAAATGGTACCATGCTTATACCCTCATAAAGGGAGCCAGAGGAGTGGCGATCGCCCTAGCCAAATATATCCCCTTTTTGTTGCAAGAGAGTTTGATTGACTTGGAGGGCAGATATATATTCATTAAGGGCTCGATTGGAGGCAATGTGGTAACCCTAGGAAACCTATACGCACCTAACACCCGACACCTGAAGTGGTTCAAAAAAGTTATGAACAAATTAAATTTATTTAAAGAAGGCACCGTATTATTAGGAGGCGACTTAAATGTTGCCCTCAAACCTACCTTAGACACATCGTCCGGGAAAAGCAATATTTCAAAACTAGACCTACTGAATATACAGACTTTATTACAGACTGCGGAACTGATAGACGTATGGAGGTATTTACACCCGAGAGATAAGACATACACGTATTATTCTCACCCCCACAAAACCTACCACAGACTTGATTACATTTTAATTTCACAATATATACTACCAAGGACGTCAAATGTAGATATTCTCCCAGCACTTTACTCAGATCACGCTATGATAACTCTAACTCTTGAACTACAGAAACCTCTCTCAAACTTTAGAACTTGGAGACTGAATGAGACTTTATTACAATCAACCGAAACTAGTCGCAATAGCTTTTTGTTTCCAATTATGCTGGCGGTGTGAACAGGCTCTGTGTGCAGGACTCATCTGTGTTATAATTAATTGCCTCTTGCCATGCAAGAGATGGAGTTCCCGCCTCTCTCTGGGCCCTGCACACATAGCCCCGTCACCTTCATTCCACTTCAGACACAGGTCATGCTGGCTCCTGCTTACTGGTAAGTATTCACACCAGTCAGGTTTTTTATACAACAGTTAGGACCGCGTCTGAGATGGGTACACTTTGAAGATAGTGACGTGGCTTAAAATAACTTTTTCTGCGCAAAAAAACGGATTAACTAAGTACCCTGTATTTGTTATACCATTTTTATACTGCACTTGCATTTTAATATTTTTACTGCAGTGTACTGTTGTTTTTTGTCGCAATAGCTTTTTGTTTCCAATTATGCTGGCGGTGTGAACAGGCTCTTACAGACCTGTTCTCTGTGTGCAGGACTCATCTGTGTTACAACCGAAACTAGAGCCAAAATCCAGACAGTAATATCTGACTACTTTTCTTTTAATGCTACACCTGAAACAGACCCGACGACGGTCTGGGAGGCACATAAAGCTACAATTCGTGGCCAATTAATCTCAATAGCTTCTTACCTTAACAAAAAGACACGGAGTGAACTGAAGACGATTTATAAAGGTATTGCTACACTAGAGCTTGAACACCAGCGGACACATTCACCTGATAAACTCGTCCAGCTAACTAACCTTAGACAACAACTTAAAGATATTTTAAATAGACAAGCTGCCAAATATTACTCCAACTGGAAAAATCCCTTGATGGTCCATGGAGATAAAGCCTCTAAATTAATGATGTTGCTGATCAAAAAACGCCAGGCACGTACATTTCAAGTTGTAGGGAAGAAAATGGTGTATCACAATCCGCGCTGCCAGAATCATTCGCTCCGAAAGTAATGCACATGAAGATGGAACTTCACAATAACTCCTTGATTGCCTCCTACGCGTTTCGGTGCCCTCCTGGCACCTTCCTCAGGGATCCCTGAGGAAGGTGCCAGGAGGGCACCGAAACGCGTAGGAGGCAATCAAGGAGTTATTGTGAAGTTCCATCTTCATGTGCATTACTTTCGAAGCGAATGATTCTGGCAGCGCGGATTGTGATACACCATTTTCTTCCCTACAACTTGATGTGTCTCCACACTTGAGTGGACGGTGGAAATCCTGCAGCAGCCATCTGGTAATAAGCATTGAATACGCCTTCAAGCCAGTTGTGGGTGACACAACTGTCTCAGGTGAGTGAATCCCCTTTTTACTCAGTGCCATAGTGATAGGGCACTATTGCGCCTCTTGTTCCCCCTCCTTCTTTTATTAGGCACGTACATTTATCCACAAGATAAAGTTGAAAGATGGTCAGACGACACAAAATTTCGATTTGATAACCACAACCTTCTTATCATTTTATAAGGAACTATACCAATTGAATCTTCATGAACCGGAAGCAATAAAAATTCAAAGATCAGCAAAAATTGACTCTTACCTCACCTCCTTGTACTTGCCACAATTGAACGAAGCCCAACGAACCCAGCTAACTAAGCCATTTGATTTGTATGAGGTCCAGTCCATCCTGTCGAGAAGCCCCGGCGGTAAATCAGCTGGACCAGATGGTTTTACCCCAGCATATTGCAAAACTTTTATGCAAAGTTTAGGCCCACACCTACTCAACATGTGCAATGCGGTGCTCTCTGGCAGTTCCCTGCCCCCTCAGTCTCTAGAGGCACACATTTCACTTATCCATAAAGAGGGCAAGGACCCAACACTCTGTGGGAGCTACCGGCCCATCTCTTTACTGAACGTAGACCTAAAAATTTATGCAAGTTTGCTAGCCAAACGTTTAGCGGAGGTGGTCCCTCATTTAGTTTCCCTGGAGCAGACGGGCTTTGTACTGGGGAGGGAGGGGAAAGACAACGCCAGCAGGGTACTGCATTTGCTACAACACGCTAGAGTAAACAAGGCCCCACTGGTCTTAATAGGCACAGATGCTGAGAAAGCGTTCGACAGGGTGGACTGGACATTTTTGCGACATAAACTTACGGCATTTAATTTTCCACTAACATTGATAGAGGCTATTTTTAAAATGTACCATCTGCCTTCGGCAAGACTACGCATAAACAATTTGCTATCAGATCCCTTCCTGATACAAAATGGCACGAGGCAGGGGTGTCCCTTGTCGCCGCTGCTTTTTGTGCTCACAATGGAACCGTTCTTACGCAATATTCAATTGAGCACAGAGATAGAAGGAGTGGTGACACAGAAGTTCTATCATAAGTCCGCGGCATTTGCCGACAACTTGTTGGTTGTTCTCTCTAATCCTGACAAGGGCATCCCTGCTTTCCTACGTATTCTGGAGCCGTATGGTCATCTCTCCGGATATAAAATCAACCCGACTAAGTCGGAGGCATTGAGTATCAATATTTCCAAAGCCAAAATTGATCAATTTAAATCCGAATACCGTTCACTTGGCTCCAAAAGTTTATCACTTATCTAGGAGTAAAGATAGGCCGAACAGCTAAAGACCTACTGGACCTGAATGTATTGCCCTTGCTATACAGAGCAGTAGCTGAGGTGAAAACTTGGCGAGCACCCTATTTGTCATGGCTAGGGAGGAAAAATATGCTGAAGAGTTTAATTTTACCCAAATTTCTCTATATATTCCAAATGCTTCCAATTAGAATCCTCATATGGATACTTGCTAAAATCCGCACCTTTTTCTTTAACTTTATCTGGAGCAATAAACGAGCATGAATCAACACATCCACTTTATCCCTCCCAAGACATAAAGGAGGTATGGGGGCTCCAGATATCGTTAAGTATTATGAAGCTACCATGCTTTCCAGAGTAGTGGACTGGATCAGAGACCCATCTAACAAGCTGTGGTTGCGGATTGAAAATTCATTATCTCAGCTTCCTCTGAGAACTATGGCCTTACTGCCGGACCTTGTAGATGGGTCTCGAACTCCACGAAATGAATTGACACAAGCAGTACTATACACATGGAAGAAAGTCTACCATAAAATGACTCCCTCAATACCACCTATCCTCACGGTACAAGACATTATTGAATGTGTAATTCCCTCACCCAGGACACAATTAGGCAACAGTACAGATTCTGAGACACCACGACCTACACCAATAGACAAATTATTTTTGGACGGAGCCTTACTAGCACTCACTGAAATTAAATCTGAAGGCCCTCTAATGAATATCTCGTTTATGCAATACAATAGCCTGAAAAGCTATCTCACCAAACGCATGCGGACCTCGGACCTATCTAGATCCCTCACCTACTTTGAACAAATGTGTACACAATCCCAACCACCCATACGAACCTTATCTAAATTATATCAGCTCCTGATACAGGAAACTGCCCACATTAAGCGAGCCTACCTAGGCCTATAAGAAAAAAATTTAGCAATTTCATTCACAGAGTCGCAGATCGCTCAGATCTATAAGAGATCACATGGTCCTTCACCATGTGTGAAGCTACAAGAAAATTCGATTAAGGTGATCACTCAATGGTATTGTACGCCACTTCAATTACACACCTGGAATTCCTTGGTATCGGAAGCGTGCTGGAGATGCAACATGGAAAAGGGCACATATTTACACCATTGGTGGAGTTGCCCGGTAATTCAAAAATACTGGGAAATGGTGTCGAGGGTGATCTATGAAGTATTGGAGAGAGACGTGGATCTGTCACCACAAACAGTCTTACTAAATTTGCAGTTATGGACCCCACACCTGCTAGATTGGCCAACAATATCTTGGCGGCTGCCAAGGCCCTGGTACCACTGCACTGGAATTCCTCACTTATCCCTTCCAAGACCCGACTATTACGAGAGATTGATCTGATATACAGAGCAGCTGAACTGGCAGCCCCTTCTTATGGATCATTTTCTCTCTTTGAAAAGACGTGGACCCGCTGGTTGTGGTACAGATATACGCCATCCTTTGCCAAGATGCTCACTCTTTTCTAACGATAAATGAATACTTAAACTATTAATGCCATAAACGTTCGGCTTTGGATCCAATATCCCCAAAATATTCCTTTGTAGCAGCACCCTGTTTATCACGGAGCAAGAGAAGTCACTAGATTTCCCCTCTTATATCCCCTTCTTTAATCCCACTTTGTCCCCTCTATCCCCCACTTTGTCTTTTTATAATCCAATTTGTTCTGATACAGTACTTTTCGATCTGGACCAGGAAAACCTCTAACCTTAATGAGACAAACATTGACCGTGGAACTGCTGGCCCAGACTTCCCATTTTCTACCTACTTTATTTACATGTACTGTATATTGTATAGGTTTTCTTACTACTATGTACTTTTATACTTTACTATATGTAAATGTCGTTTATTTGTATGTTTATATTTTTTTTCTTTCAATAAAAAGAACATTAAAAGAAAGAAAAGGGCACTTCTTCAAATGATCTCTGGACACTGTTGCAGTTGTTTCACCATTGTCCTTGCTGATTAAACAGGTTTTCTGGGGGGTGTGGCCTGGCAGCTCATGGCGGAGGCTGCTTAATCCAGGAGCTCCTGGATCCCAGGGCACTAAAGCGGCAATAAATCATCCTTCTGCAGTGCTGTGACCTTCTGACCCACAGTAATCTGCGGCTGAAGTCCATCTGCATCGATGGGAAAGATAAAATCATAGCAGCCCCTCATGCCCAAGCGGGTATCAGACTTTTTCATCTCAGGCCGTCCTTCTTCTAAGAGCTCATCCAATATGGCCCCCCCCCCCCTCCCCTCATGCAGCCTCTGCTTCCTGCCGAGAAAACCCGGCACAAGCACCATCTGTCTCTTCCCAGGCAGCAGAGGGTCCCATCACTCATTCCCTCATGAGAGAAATGCTCTCAGAGCTCCGCTCCTCCATACAGGAGGATAGACAAGGCGCAGTGGCCGACTTAAAGAGGGAGGTGGTGGATCTGGGCTCCCGCACAGACCACCTAGAGTCTAAGATGACTGAACTTATCCGGTCTTATAATTCTCTCCTGGACAATCACGATACCTTACAGCAAGTACTGGAGAAGGTTCAGACTAAGAACTGCGACCTGGAGGATCGGCACTGGCGTAACAATGTCCGACTCCGAGGCGTCGCCGAAACGATCCGCTCGTCTGATATGCGTTCCCTTCTCTAAGACTGCATGGCGTCTTTGCTTCCAGAGTTGGACAGGCGCGATCTTAAAATAGATTGCATTCATCGGGTCCCTAAACCTCCTGGTATCCGCGCAGATCTTCCTTGCGACGTCCTAGCGAGAGTTCATTTTTACGAAACTAAGGATGACTTTTTATTATTATTATTATTTATTTATATAGCATCTTTAGGTTCCATGGCGCTTTACATGAGGATAAAGGAGACAAGAACAAGTACACTAAATCTAGGCGATCGGGACATACAGGTACAGGAGGGGCAGGGACCCTGTCCACGAGGGCTCACAGTCTACGAGGGGCGGGTGAGGATACAGTAGGATGGGGGAATGTCAGGTATGGGGCGGTCGCCTGGGTCTCATGGCAGGTTGTAGGCTAGACGGAATAGGTGAGTCTTCAGGTGACACTTGAAGCTTCTCAGGGTAGGAGAGTGTCTGACGTGTTGGGGCAGGGAGTTCCAGAGTAAGGCAGATGCCCGAGAGAAGTCCTGGACGTGGTTGTGCGAAGAGGTGATGAGGGGGGAGCAGAGGAAGAGTTCTTGGGAGGAGCGGAGGTTGCAAGCCCTCAGGAAGGCCCCTACACTTCCAGAACATTTTGCTGGGATAGCTGTTTTTCCTGACCAATCACCGGGCATCCTTGCACTACGATGTGCCTACAAGCCGTATACAACGCTGTTGAGAGAAAAGAAGATCGTTTATAAATGGGGCCACCCGACCAAACTGATTGTACGTAAGGACGACGTCTCTCATGTGTGCCTCCTACCAGCTCAGGCCGAAAAGCTGCTGATTGACTGGGGCCTCCTATCCGAACCGGCACGTCCGACTTCAACGCGTTCCCGCCCGGAATGCTCCCACGATGAAAACGCCGCGGAAGGAAGCTAGACCCGAAGTGGGACGTTGCCTGAACGCTTGAGGCTGCTGAGAATGTTTCTTTTTTCACTTTGCCCTGGGATCTTTTTTCCTGGGCCCTTTTGACTCCCAGGCTTTTCCCTTGTCTCTTCTCCTCTGCTCTTAATCCTCCTTTTCATCATTCTGATTCCCCTCTCTTTACCTCTTCTTTCTGACTCTCTTTGCTCCCTCCCTCTCCCTGCTCTCCCCCTTCCCCTCTCTTTTCCCCATAGCACCTTACGCTCCATACTCCCTTCTCTCTTTCCTCTCATCTCCCTCCAATCCTACCTCTTATACCTCCACTTCTCCCCTACTCCTGTTTCTCTCCTTTCCTCCACCTCTTACTTGGATTGTTGCCCCACTGAGCGTATTTTTCGCTCTGGGTTGGCCACTCTAAGGCCTCCATTTGTACCCCCCCTTGTGAGGGAGCTGTTTTCTATTTTGGTTCTTTTTTTCCCTGCATGGGTACCATGCTGGTGGTTCTTCTGAATTTTACTGTCTTTGTTTTCCCCTCAGCTTCTTCATTTTTTTCTTCCTCCCTATCCAGCATCCTTTATTATTATGTATTCATAGTGAGTATATTTTCTGCATTTACCCTATTGTTTTCACTATGCCGATTGTTGCTTTATCTTTGAATGTAAACGGATTGAACTCCCTCCAGAAGCGTGCTTTGCTCCACGGACAGCTGCACAAGTCTCGCCCTGACACAGTCTTCCTACAGGAGACGCACCTTCTGGGGGAGGATAATCACATGGTTGCGTCACATTTTTACCCACATCAATTCTTTGCCAATGCCCCTACTAAGAAGGCTGGGGTAGCCATTTTTATCTGCTCCAGTCTTGTTTTTGAACTGATTAAGGTGATCTCTGATCCTGAAGGTAGATTTGTCCTGATCACCTGTCGCCTTAATAATGTGGTGTACTCCCTTTCTGTCTATTCCCCGAATGTGCGACAAGCTAAATTCATTAGAGGTCTCTTAGAAGAATTATCGTCTTCTCTTATAAAAATAAATAATAAATCAAATAAAATCTTTATTTATATAGCACCAACATATTCCGCAGCGCTTTACAATACAGTGGGTAATAGATGAAAATACAAAGTATAATGAAGTAAGAGAATACACAATACAATAATTGCAGTAGAGAAAGAAAACAGTACAATAATAGGAAACAATACAATAAGTATAAAATCAATGTAAAAAATACAATAGATAAAACAAAAAATAAAGGTGACCCTGCTCAAGAGCTTACAATCTACAAAGAGATAGGGGTTATACAAAGTACAGGGGCTTATCACACTAATGGTCCAGGCATCTTGAGGAAATGGGGGATAGAACTAAAGTTGCATGAATGGTCACCAGACAATCTGTGTAGACATTTTTGGTTTGGTGGAATTTAAAGAAGAGTTATGTCGAGAGAGCTAGTGAATGGGCTATGTACAGTACAAAGGATTTTTGTTAGGGAGCATGATAGGCCGCCTTGAAAAGATGTGTTATTAGTGAGCATCTGAGGCCATGCAAGTTGTGGATGGTCTTGATTTCTTGGGGTAGAGCATTCCAGAGAATTGGTGCGGCTCGTGAGAAGTCTTGGAGCCGGGAGTGGGAGGATCGGATTAGTGCAGATGTTAGTCGAAGGTCATTTGTAGAACGTAGAGAACGGGTGGGGTGATAGACAGAGATGAGGGAGGAGATGTAGGGGGGCGCTGCATTGTGAAGAGCTTTGTGGGTGAGAACAAGCAATTTGAACTTTATCCTGCAGTGTATAGGCAGCCAATGCAATGACTGGCACAGAGCGGAGGCATCTGAGTAACGATTGGCCAGGTAGGTCATCCTGGCTGCTGCATTAAGGATGGACTGTAGAGGGGAGAGTTTATAGAGGGGGAGGCCAATTAACAGAGAATTGCAATAATCAAGGCGGGAGTGGATTAGGGCCACGGTGAGGGTTTTAGTTGTTTCCATGGTGAGAAAGGGGCAGACTCTAGAGATGTGACACCCAGACAGCGAGCCTGCTGCCTAGAAGTTATCGTGGTACCACACACTGAGAGAGAGATGTCAGATTTAGGGAGGTTAGTGGAGGGCGGGAGCAAAATAAGTTCAGTGTTGGAGAGGTTGAGTTTTAAATAGAGAGCCGACATGATGTTGGAAGCAGCAGCTAGACAGTCATTGGTGTTCTTTAACACCGCTGGGTAAGGTTAGGAGCTGAAGTGTATAATTTTGTGTCGTCAGCATACAGATGGTACTGGAAGCCAAATCTGCTGATGATGTGTCCAATCGGGGCTGTGTAGAGAGAGAAGAGAAGAGGTCCAAGGACTGAACCCTGAGGGACCCCAATAGTGAGAGGAAGAGGGGGGTAAGTAGACCCAGCAAATGATACACTGAAAGAGCGGTCAGAAAGCTAGGAGGAGAGCCAGGAGAGAGCGGTGTCCTTTATACCAATGGAGTGCCACATAGAGAGTAGGAGATGGTGGTCAACAGTGTCAAAAGCTGCAGAGAGATCTAGAAGAATAAGCAGAGAGTGGTCGCCATTACGTTTTGCTGTCAGTAGGTCATTGGTCACTTTGATGAGGGCAGTTTCTGTAGAGTGAAGGGGGCGGAAGCCAGACTGTAATGGATCTAGAAGAGAGTGAGCAGAGAGGTAATGGGTGAGGCAGGAATAGACCAGGCGCTCCAGGAGTTTAGAGATGAGAGGGAGGTTGGAGACTGGTCTGTAGTTATTTGTGCAGGATGGGTCGCAAGAAGCTTTCTTTAATAATGGAGTAATGATCAAGTGTTTGAAGGAGGAGGGGAAGATGCCAGAAGAGAGGGAGAGGTTGAAGATTTTGGTTAGGTGTGTGGTGATGACCGAACGGAGAGACTGAAGTAGGTGTGATGGGATGGGGTCAGTGGTGCATATAGTGGGACGAGAAGAAGAGAGGAGCTTGGCAACCTCTTCTTCTGTAACTGGATCAAATGTGGAGAGTGAGCTGGAGGAGATGTGGGGAAGAATGGGAGTGTCAGCGCTTGGAGGCGGGGAGCTGATTTCCTGGCGGATGTTGTCTATTTTCTCCATAAAGTAAGAGGCCAGATCATCAGCACAGAGGTCGGTGATGGGGGCCTGCACTTTAGAACTGAGGAGAGAGTGAAAGGTGTCAGAGTTTTTTTGGATTGTTAGATAGTGAGGAAATCAGGGTGGTGGAGTAGGTTTGTTTGGCAAGGTGAAGGGCGGAGTTGTAAGTTTTTAGCATGAATTTATAATGGATAAAGTCTTCTGGTGAGCGAGTTTTCCTCCATAGGCGTTCAGCACTCCTAGAGCATCGCTGGAGAAATCAAGTTTGTGATGTGAGCCAGGGCTGTTTTGGTCTATGTTTGGAGGTTCTGAAGGTGAGGGGCGCGATTTGGTCCAGGGTGCTTTTGAGAGTGTTATTATAGTGATTTACTGCCAGATCTGGACAGGAGAATGAGGAGATTGGGGACAGTGATGAGATGAGGGAGTCTGTGAGTGCATGAGGGTTAATGGCCGTAGGCTGTGGTGAGTGAGGGTTAGTAAGTGAGAAGGAGAGAATGTTGTGGTCGGAGAGAAGAGGCGAGTTATCTAAGGAGGAGGTAGAGCAGAGCCGGGTAAGGATCAGGTCAAGGGTGTTGCCACCCTTGTGTGTCTCAGAGGTTGAGAGCTGTGAGAGGCCAAGAGTAGTAGTTAGAGATAGGAGCTGGGATGCAGATAAGGAGATGGGGCTGTTTATGGGGATGTTAAAGTCTCCCAGAATGAGGGTTGGTAATTCTGAGGACATGAAGTGTATCATCCATGCAGAGAAATGGTCGAGGAACTGTGTAAGTGACCCTGGGGGGCGGTATACCACCACTACTCTGAGGGGAAGGGGCTGGAATAGCCTAATGTTGTGAACCTCAAAAGAGGGGAATGAGAGTGATGGGGCTGGAGGGATGACCTGGAAAGTACATTGTGGGGACAGGAGTAAGCCAACTCCACCACCATGTCTATTCCCAGGTCTCGGGGAATGAGAGAAATGTAAGCCATCATAAGAAATAGCAGCAGGGGAAGCAGTGTCTGAATCCTGGATCCAGGTTTCAGTGAGAGCCAGGAGGTTGAGAGAATTAGTGAGAAAGTAGTTATGAATGAAGGGAAGTTTGTTGCATACAGACCGTGGATTCCAGAGAGCGCAATTAAAAGAGGGAGATGAAGGTGTGAAGGTGATATTAATATTGTTAGTGAGGTTTCTGTGTGAGGTGGGAGAGGGGTTGAAGTTAGCAGAGGGTGGACCTGGGTTGGGAGAGATATCACCTGAGAGGAGCAGCAATAAAAAGAGAAAGAGCAGATAGTTTTTGGAATTAGGACATGATTTATTATGACAAACTTTAAAATATGATGGGCTGAGAGTCTTCAGTACACTGAAGATAGCATGGAGCTGTACATCGAGTAGGGCAGGAGAGAGGGGCTGATGTGAATGAGTGGTGATGGAGGGGGGATAGGGTGATAAAAGTTGGTGGTGAGAGCACATAAGAAAACAAACAGTGAAATAAAAGACATAGTAAAGATTAATAGTGAATGGAGTTATACACAGTGTTAGAGGGACACTCAATGTCATTGCCTTCCAGTCGCACCACATGGACAGCAGAGATGAGTGGAGGACTGTGCAGTTGCACGAACCGCTGTTATTTTAAGTATTGAAGACATTGAAAACAGACATTGAAGTAAAGGACATGATAAAAAAAAAAATTGTAAAGTAAAGACAGTTTGGTGGGTTTTGCTGGTACCTTCTAGTTACTTCTGTGGTATTTCTGGGATATTTCTGATGTGACACTTAAAAATGTCACACTTTAATAATGTCATATCTGACCAAGGTCATGTCTGACATGCTCCATTCAACTTATACCATTCAAATGACCAAGAAATGAGTTCAGGTGAGAGAAGGGAGGAGGAGGGAGCAGGAGGACAGCTCACAGCAGGGAGTAATTAACACAATGCAGTTAAGAGAACATTTGGCTAGCATTAAAGCTGCACAAAAAGACATGTTCAAATGGAGGGAGAATAATAGGTGTAAGAAGCAAAGACTTATCAATATGCAAAAACTAAATTTGAAGTATGATACATGGAATTGTAATCAGGGAAATAACAGCAGCGTACCTGTTAACACAGAGGGAGAGGAGTACATAGGATTCTAGGGTGCAGTGGGTATTCTGGGTTCGCAGTTCAGGTGTACCCGTTAACACAGAGGGAGAGGAGTACATAGGATTCTAGGGTGCAGTGAGTATTCTGGGTTCACAGTTCAGACGTACCTGTGGATGAAAGCAGATGGATCAGGACATGATCAGCATGATGGAGAATACACTGTTCTGGGATATTTCTGATGTGACACTTAAAAATGTCACACTATAATAATGTCATATCTGACCAAGGTCATGTCTGACCTGCTCCATTCAACTTATACCATTCATATGGACACAGATTAATAGTAGGAGAGTTCAATGCCCCCTATCCAAATCTCTTGACTGCTCCTCCCCTTCGGACTATAGGACGGACCTCTCTCCTACTGTGTCGTCTTTTCATTTACATGACATATGGAGATACCTACATAGCACAGAACGAGACTACACTTTTTTTTTCCCACGTTTTAAGACATTTAGCAGAATTGACTTTTTTTGGTTAATGACTCTTTACTTCCCCTATATCTAGACACCTCAATTGATCTTATTACCTGGTCGGACCACGCCCCTATACTACTTTCTTTGGACGACTCCCTCTCCCCCTCCCCACACTCCCATTGGACCCTCAATGAGCGCCTTTTGACATCCACAGCCTTTTCTGACGAGATCTCCAGTCATGTAAAGGACTATTTCTGCCTCAATGGCATGAATGACATTTCTTCTGAAACTTTGTGGTTTGCCCACAAGGCAGTCCTCCGGGGACATTTTATTAAGCTGGCAGCACATTCTAAGAAATTACATAATGAAGCCCTAAACTCCCTTCTTCTCACTATTAAACGGTTAGAGGGCGTATACACTACTACGCCTTCCCCTGCTGTTCTTGCGGACCTCCTCTGTACCCGGAACCAGTTACGCACCCTACTTCTTTCCAAGGTTGAACATAGTCTCAAAAAACACAGATCAGCATATTATGGCATGGAGGATAGGGCGGGTGCTCTCTTGGCCCGCAGAGTAAAAAAGGCTGAGGCCCGACGTAAAATCCTGTATATCCTCTCTCCTAATGGGGAAACGGTTCGCAACCCGATTTTAATAGCTGAGTAATTCAAACTATTTTTCAGCGACCTCTACAATTTGAACTCCGACCCTGAAATGCCCCAACCCTCCCTGGACATTATTCATGCCTTCTTGGCAAAAGCCAAGCTCCCGGCCCTCTCGCGGGCGCAACAGGACTTTCTGAACTCCCCTTTTTCTTTGGAAGAGGTTCTGAGAATAATTAGATCTTCTAAGAAACACTCATCCCCGGGCCCCAATGGGTTCCCCTATTAATATTACCACTCCTTGGCGACCCTCTTAGCCCTTTCTCTTCTCAAGCTATTTCAAAACTGGCAACGGGTGGGGACTATCAGACCTGAAGGCCTTTCGGCTGCAATTTCAACCATTCTCAAACCTGATAAATCTCCCTCTCTCCCTGGTAAGTACCGTCCCATCGCGCTCCTAAATTGTGACGAAGTTATATGCAAAGCTGCTAGCGGAACGTCTCAAGAGAGTTCTCCCCCTCTCTGATTGCCCCTTACCAGGTGGGTTTTATCCCTGGCAGACAGGCAAGAGATGCTACGAGGAGGGTAATAGATCTTTTAGAGATCTTAGAGGGGGGAGGAACCCCCGGTGCACTCATCTCTTTAGACGCAGAGAAAGCGTTCGATCGGGTGCACTGGGGGTACCTGGCCGCGGTCCTTGAAAAATTTGGGATCCAAGGCAGCATTAAGACTGCCATACTGGCTCTATACTCTAACCCGTCTGCGGTGGTGAGGGTGGGTTGATTCTCCTCCTCTCCCTTCAGTATCACCAACGGGACGTGTCAGGGTTGCCCCCTCTCCCCTCTCATTTTCGCTCTTGTGATGGAGCCTCTGGCAGCTATTATTCGTACCCATCCTGACTTCTCGGGTGTTAGGGTCGGCCCTGTGGACCACAGGATTTCACTGTATGCTGACGATGTCCTCCTCTCGTGTACTCACCGTTAACCTCCTTCCCCGCGTTGATATCAGTTCTCCACGAATTTTCCGCTGCATCGTTTTATAAAGTATATCTAACTAAATCTTCGGTTTTCCCGATTAATATTCCCCCCTCTATGCAACAAATGCATCGTAATTGATTTCCCTTTCTTTGGTCTCAGGAGGGCTTTTGGTACCAGGGGATCCGCATTACCACATTAAAACATATTGTCAGCACCAACTGTGACGCTCTCCTGACTAGCCTTAAAGACACATTCGCTCATTATAACTCGCTGCAACTTTCCTGGATGGCTAAAATCCAAACTGTAGAGATGATGGCACTGCCCAAAATTCTTTACCTTTTGAGATGCATCCCCTTAACCTTCCCCCGCAAATTCCTCAATTTATTCCAAGTGATCCTGGCACTGTTTATTTGGAGTGGGAAACCCCATAGAATAGCGATGTCGACACTTACTCTCCCGTGCTCCACTGGCGGACTGGGAGTGCCGGATATTGCGGCCTATTACTTGGCAATATCTTTGGACGTAGCTAAGATGTATTGGTCGGAGTCTCCCCAATCTATGTGGCTCCAAATTGAATCTTGGTTTGCCCCCATAGATCTGCCAGGATTATGTTGGAAATGACCCTTTTACGCAAGTCTCCCCCTCAGGGATTACTCTTCACCATGCGGGCGGTTTTGGGTGTCTGGGCGAAACTAGCAAACTCACACTTCACATTTCTCTTCTGCTACATTTCTTTATCGGCGCTCGAGGCACTGATTGGAGATCTCTCTTTGTCAGCTTGGAGGTCGAGAGGTGTCCCATCGCTACATGACCTCCTGGACGAAGATAGGATACTGCCCTTTGCATCTCTCCAACCTAAATACTCCCTCTCACCCACTACTATTTTTGACTATCTCCGACTTTGCTGCTTCCTCTACTCTACTATGATACCTGTCTTTGACCTCTCCCTGATTAGTCTCCCCCTACAGGCTCTTTTCAAACAAACATCCCCCTCACAGCGAGGTGTATCCATTATCTACAGGGCACTGCTTGCCCTTCGCTCCCGATATAAGCTATCATATATGTCCAGATGGGAAGCTAGACTGGGTATCACATGCTCACCGAAGCAATGGCAGGCGACATCAGGACATGCAGCCCGTTTTACTACCTGTGTTGGGCAAATAGAACAGTCAAAGAAATTGATGCTCGACTGGTACTTGACCCCGGCTCGCATGGCCAAGTTTGGCGGGCAAAGACCCCCGACATCAGCATCTTGCTGGAGGGGATGCTCCTCCCCAGGCTCAGAAAGTCATATATGGTGGTCCTGCTCGAAGTTGACAACGTTCTGGACGGGAGTGGGCTCTCTCCTCTCGTCTCTGACGGGACTCCCCCTTGTCTTGCAGGCCCCATTGGCGCTTTTAAGCATTGACTTAGACACCTACCCCCACACCTTAACACCGATCATGACTAATGCACTAATAACTGCTCGCTTAACTATAGCCTCTCATTGGCGATCCTCTGTACTGCCTACTGTGGCAGAAGTAGTCACCCGCCTGAACTAACACTTCTCTTATGAGGTGATGCTGGCCCGTGACCAGAGACACAGAACAAAAATTTTTTGGGTGGGATCCGTGGATATCTTCTGGGCATAACACAGTGACTCTCCCTCCTTATGTTTTCAGTTGTGTAACTCCTATATATGGTTTGTAATGATTGTATGCTCTCTCTCACTTTATACTTATTAGCTGGATGCTGATTTCCCTCTCCCCCCCCCCCCCTCCCCATGTTATTGTTACCCTTTTTGGCCCGTTGTGGGCGCATGTTGTTTAATTGTATTTTGTTATTACTCCAATAAAAAACAAATGGTTTAAAAAAAAACAAAAAAACAGGTTTTCTGGTTATCAAAACTGGATGGTAACACAGTGTATGGTTCTTTTTCCCATTGATCATCTAGTTTGTGTAATCTTCTTTTTCTTTTCAAAACCAATTCACCAGGTGTTAAGGGCATTCCTTGCGCACTTTTGTTGAAGTTGGTTTCTTGTCTTCCTCTAGATTTCTCCAGACTTCTCTCAACGCATTCTTGGATTTTCTGGTATTGTTCTTTCCTTCTAGTATCCCAATTTTCATCTGCAGTATCTGTTTCAGGAACTACTATGCTTATTTCGAAATCTACTGGCAATTTTCCTGGTCTTGCTCTCATGAGGTATGCAAGGGTACAATTTGTTGAGCTTACTGGGATGTTGTTGTAGATGTCAACTAGATCTGGTAACTTCTCTGGCCATTGGTTTCGTTCTTCTAAAGGCATAGTTTTCAGCATTTCAATTACCACGTGATTCATCTTTTCACACATTCCATTAGTTTGAGGATGGTAAGACGTGGTGTGTATTTTCCTGCATCCCTATAGGCGACAGAATTCTTGAAATATTTCAGCTTCAAAGGCAGGTCCTTGGTCTGTCAATACCTGGTCTGGATAACCATGGGGTCTGCAGAAATAAGCTTGAAATGTTCTTGCTGCTGTCTCAGCTGTTAAATCTTTTACCGGAGCTAACACAACGAATCTGGAATAGTGGTCTACCACGGTAAGAGCATAGGTGTAGCCTGATTTGCTGGGTGCGAGTTTGACATGATCTAAGGCTACCAGTTCTAATGGTTGTTTGGAGATGATAGGCTTGAGTGGTGCTTTCTGGCTGTTACGGTCTCTTCTTCTTAATGAGCATGGTCCACAGTTTTTACACCATCTCTCTATGGAGGCTCTCATGCTGATCTAATCTCTCACGTAACAGTATTTCCAGTTTTCTCCATCCAAAGTGTCCCAATCCGTCGTGGTACGCTTCCAATACCATTTGGACATCTCTCTTTGGCACCACAACTTGCCATACCATTTCATGTGTTCTTGGGTTGATGTACCGTCTGCACAGTTGACCTTGATAGATGAATAACCTGCTTCTTTCTTTCCACAAGTGTTGGGCCTCTAGTGGAGCATTCTTTTCAACTTTGGAATCCGGTTGGGTTATCACCTTCTTTACCAGGCTCACTGCCGGATCACTGTCTTAAGTTTCCTTCCATCCATATTAGGGCAATGGGTTTAGTTCCACTGTCTGACTGCTCTGGTAGATGCGATCTTCAGCGATTTTCCATTTTCTACTTTTATGGAAAGCTGGGAGTTCTATTTCCTCTAAGTCATCCTCTTCTTCTTCGATCCCTTGTAGATGTACTTGAGGGTTTCTGGAGAGGGCATCAGCATTTGCGTTGTTGCGGCCTGTTCGATATTTGATAATAAAGTCCTAGTTCGATAGTTGAGCCATCCAACGTTGTTCCAATGCACCAAGCTTCGCGGTATCCAGATATGTTATTGGGTTATTATCCATGAAGAGGGTAAACATTGAAGCTGCGAGGTAATACTTGAATCTTTCTGTTATAGCCCAGACCAAGGACAGGAACTCCAACTTAAAGGAACTGTAGTTTTCCGGGTTCCTCTCAGTGGGTCGAAGTTTTCTGCTGGCCTAGGAAATTACTCGCTCTCTACCATCTTGAATCTGGGAAAGGACTGCTCCAAGGCCTACATTGCTTGCATCGGTGTAAAGGACGAATGGTAGGTTATAACCGGGGTAAGCCAGGATTTCCTCACCAGTCAGAGCCTGCTTCATCTTTTGGAAGGAATTTTCTTGTTCTTCTCCCCATTCCAATGGTGGCTCTGAAGATCTTCTCTTCTTAGATTGGCCTACCAGAAGATCTTGTAGGGGCGCTGCCATCTTTGTGTAGCCCTTAATGAATCTTCTACAGTACCTAACCAAACCTAAAAACTGACGTACCTCGGTGACGGTGAATGGTCTCTGCCAATCCTGGATAGCTGTTACTTTTTCCAGGTCTGGTGCTACTCCATCTGCGCTGACCACGTGTCCCAGGTATTGGACTTTAGGATTCAGCTGGTGAAATTTAGATGGTTTGAGCTTCATCCCGTACTTTGCTAAAGCCTCGAATACCTCTGCCAGGTGTTCTAGGTGTTCTTGGTAGGTTTTGGAAAACACGATAACGTCGTCCAGATATAAGAGCACTGTCACGAAGTTCCGGTGTCCCAAGCAACTTTCCATGATTCTTTGAAACGTTCCTGGTGCATTGCATAACCCGAATGGCATGCTGTTGAATTCGCATAGTCCCATTGGCGTTGTGAATGCAGTCTTCTCTCGGTTTTCTTCTGCAACAGAGACCTGCCAATACCCACTAGTGAGATCTAATGTGGAGAAATAATTAGCAGTCTTTAATGCAGTAAGAGACTCCTCTATTCAGGGTAACGGGTAAGCATCCTTGTGAGTGATCTTATTGACCTCCCTGTAATCCACACCCATCCTCATTGTGCTATCCTTCTTTCTGACTAGGACTAAAGGGGCTGCCCAGGGACTACAGCTATCTCTTATAACCCCGGCTTCCTTCATGTCCCTCAGCATCTCTTTGGCATATTGGTAGTGACCTAGTGGAATGGGTCGGTGTCTCAACTTAATTGGGGGATGATCTCCTGTGGGTATGCGATGGTGTACCCCTTTAATCCTCCCAAAATCTAATGGATGCTTACTAAATATTTGCTTGAACTCCTGCGCTACCCGGTAAACTCCGTGCTTCTGGTGAGAAGGGGTGGCATCAGTGCCTACATGCAACTGCTGACACCACTCCACTAGCTGTCCTTTACAGTTGTTATCCTCCGCCTGGTTAGATGAGGAAACAATTCCCACTGTCTATATGTTGTCGTCACAAACAGTATACAGCTTTGCTACAGTAGCATACCGGGGTAGCTTTGTTTCCTCTTCTCTGCAATTTAATACACGGATTGGTACTCGTCCCTTGCGTACATCCACTACCCCTCTGGCTGTCAGTAGTGTAGGTCTGTGCTCTGAAAATACCGGCTCTACAACTGCGTGGTATTCCTGTCCCCTGCGACCTATCGCTGCTCGACACCATATCATCATCTCGCTTTTTGGTGGTAGTACAATGGGAACTGGGTCTGTTACACGCACACTGCCAATTTCTCCCCCAGACAGATTTACCTGTTGCTTGTGGATGAGGGCTCGCATCTCTCTTTGGATGACTCTTGTCCGTCCATAACCAGCAGTCTCAGCAATCTGTCAGAGTAAAAACAACACTTCTCCAAAGCAGTTTTCTTTTTTTTTTTCAGTAAATATGTTTATTATTTTTCAAATGGACATAAAGGAGAAAAAGATAACAATTCTAACAAAAAGAATTACACAGCCATACATAGTCTAGGGTGTAGCAGAAATCGCATTCCATTGCCAAAGCAAGACCCCGGCATCAATTTCTAACGGCCGTGACACATATAATTATCCAATTATATCACATTATAAAGAAACATTAAATTAAATGGAAGCAGTTTCTCACTGTACAACAGCCAACTAAACATCACCAGCATCCCTGCAGACCATAAAGTAGGGGCGGAAAAGAAGGGAGAGGGTGGGAGGGAAGGGGAAGCCTGGTTGACCAAGCTCAAGAAGGAACAGAGGACTGCAATAGCCAGTCCACAAACTCCGGACTCTCCTTAAAAGAATGCCAGAGAAACCATGTGCTGCCCCTGTCTGATCCAGTGCCATGATCATCGGCCATCAGAGACTCAATACGACTCAGTTTATTCATCTCAGCTATCCACTCCAGCGTGGAAGGGACCTCAGTCGACCTCCAATGTCTAGGAATGACAGCTCTAGCCGCCAATAAACAGAACCTCAAAATTACCCTCTTTACTGAGGATACAAAGGTAGGAATCAAGGACAGGAGGGCAATCTGGGGGAAGGCTCATGATATACCCCAGACATCAGGTGAAAGGCCTTAAAGACCAGACCCCAGAAGGGTTGGAGGAGATCGCACGACCACCAGATATGGAGCATAGAGCCCCTCTCCATCCCACATCTCCAGCAAGCATCTGAGACTCCTTGGTCAAGCCTGTGGAGGAAAGTGGGGCAACGGTACCAACGTGTTAACATTTTGTAGTTCCGTTCTTAAGCAGCACATGAGACCGTCATTTTATGAGCGAGTACAAAGATTTTTTGGCGATCAGTCTCAGATAAGGTGATCTTCAGATCTCTCTCCCAAGCCTCCATTTATCCAAGAGGGTCGGACACCAACCCAGCCAGGACCAGGACATAGAGCATAAAGACCACATGGGAAGGGCCCTCAGATGAGAGCATCAGCAACTCAAATGGTGTCGGAACCCCCAAAGGAATCCCCGAGAGGTAATCCTGAATCTGGGCGAACTCCATCCACGAGAGCGGTGTCCCACTGGTTCGGTCCCGGAGCCCCCCCCCACGCCAGAGAGCCCCGCAAGTCTATCTACGACCTGTCCTAGGCATATCCGGTCACGTACCGACCAACACAAAAAGCTTGATCTAGCCATCGCAGGGGGAAACGCAGGGTTGTCAAACAAGGGACTCCGCCTACCCGGTCTGGAGGTCAGCTTCAATTTACAGTTAATCTTATCCCAATGTCTTAGAACCGTCCGAGTGAGTGGGACCAACTCTGCCACAGGAGGGCGCGAGGCCCTGTCAAGCCAGGGAAGTCAGTACAGAGATATAGGGGAAAGGAGACCCTCCAGGGTCACCCATTGTTTATGGACACTATTAAACCTCCAATCCACTAGTGTAGAAAGCAAAACTGCATGATAGTATTTTTTGAAATCGGGGAGACCCGCCCCCCTTACTCTTGGGTCTAGTCAAAATTGAAAATCTGATCCGCGGTCTTCCGCTTCCCCAGATAAAATTATTTACCGCCAATTGCAGACGTCGGTAAAAACTATCCGGAATATTTATCGGTGCAGTTTGGAAAAGATATAAAAACCTGGGCAAAATGTCCATTTTAATGTGTCCAAACCAAGAATGTCGAGGTTTGTCATATTTCGCCAGGTCCAGGATCGTCCTCCTCAGAAGTGGGACATAATTTAGCTCATAAATTTCACTCAAATCCGTAGGAATCAGCACACCCAAGTATTTAAGTGCAGAGGTTTTCTACTTAAAAGAAAAGGACGCCTGGAGCCGCGACACTAGGTCACCAGACAGGGCCAAAGCAGTTTTCAATGACATTTGTACCAATTACCATGTAGGGGTATTTTTCATTTGGATTGTCTTCTACCACAAACAACCCTTGGTCTTTTAATTCCTCCCTCCCCAACTTTATTGTAGCTTCTATGTACCCCACCTGTTTTTGTGGTTGTCCATTAGCTGCAATAATATAGAAATTGGGATTTGGGGGTTCAAGATCGCTATCAGACCAAAATTGTTTGTAAAGGATATGTGGGATCGTAATGACCAGTAGGGCCGACATGGGGATGCCTTGTAGCGTAATGATGAGGTACGGACGGCCTCCCACGTACCATTTACGCCAGTCATTTGGGCCCAGCTGCTCTACTCCTGGGGGCTGGCCCTCTGGCCCAGGAATTTCGTGTTTAAAGGACAACCTCTTGCAAAGTGGCCCAGTTTCTTGCATCGCAGGCAGATGGCTTGTCCTGAAGAATCCATGTAGTCCCTGGCTCTGCGTTGGAATAGTGCATTGGTCCCCTGAACGGGCGACTTGTTGGTCCCCTCCATGGGCGACATGGGTCTACATAGGAATGGTACGTTAGTCCCTTGCACGGACGACTTGGTCTTCCTCCGCACCCATGGGACATCCTCAGGGCTATCAGCTAGTTGGATTTTGTTTGGTGGTGGTGCTCCAGGCATGGTTTGCGAGAGCTTTAATACATAGTCCATGTTTTTGGTTAACTGCAGCACCTGGTTACGCATGTCATCATCTGCTACAGCTTGACTTTCTGCTTTTGCAGGTTCTGTAGAAACAGGTTTAAAGTCTATGGGAGAGGAATTAACCTGCCAGGATTGGATTGCAGATTCTGCAGGCACTGGATCTCTTAACACGGTTATAGCACAATCTTTTAAGTCATTAAAGTTCACAGTTGGGTGATCCAATACCCACATATGTACCTGTTGGCAGTGGTAGTCTGACCTCAATCCCTCTGTAAACTGTTCTGCAAGCATTTTATCCTCTTCCAATACACTTGCCGGGTCTACCTGTTTTAAGGACCGGAGTGCCCCTTGTAAACGGAGGGCATAGTCTCTGATGGTATCCTATGGTCTCTGTTTACACTGGTAGAACAGCATTCTCAACTCAGACTGTGTGCGTTTTTCTAAAACAAGTTTTAAAGGGATCCTGTCACCCCCAAAACACCTCTAAAGCTATTAAAAGCTGTCCCTAGAGCATAGTAACACTTACCCTACACTCCTTTTAGCTCCTAAAAGCATCTACTGAGAATGAAGATAAACGTTATTACAGTACCTCATTAGTGATTATAATTAGTGACTATGGTATGCATAGTCACCCAGCCAGGCTCTACCTCTTCATGATAACACGCCTCAATAGGCGTGATCTTTATCTCTGATTCAAATGCGACGCCTCCCCGCTCTGTCATGCGTCAGCCGTGCTGCAGTGGGGCTGTGTGACGCGAATCGCGTCATTTCCGGCGCCGGGTGACGTATTACACCCGCGCCGCTCTGTTTGCTTCAAGCCCCGCACTGCGCATGCATACCATAGTCACTAATTACAATCACTAATGAGGTACTGTAATAACGTTTATCTTCATTCTCAGTAGATGCTTATAGGAGCTAAAAGGAGTGTAGGGTAAGTGTTACTATGCTCTAGGGACAGCTTTTAATAGCTTTAGAGGAGTTTTGGGGGTGACAGGATCCCTTTAACTTATCAAACACTTTAGCAGCAGAGTCCCTGTCAGCATGACTCCAGGACTCAACCTCTATCTCCGCTGCGCCTGTTAATTGTCCCAGCACAACGGTGGCTCGCTGCTTCTGTGTCATCGTATACATGTCCAGTATTGCACACATCTTTTGCTTAAATGCTTTTAACGTACCGGGTTTGCCTTCATATGTTGGTAACCATTTGGCACCTGGTATATACGGCAAGGCTATCAGCATTATTTGGGCTGCTGCTCTGGGTGCTGCATTCCGGGCATCTCCCCTGTCGGGGACCTGTACATCATCCGAGTCACTCATGATGGGGCCCCCCAGTTAATCGCTGCCAACCGGTGAGATGAAACGAACTTTCCCGGTCATCGGCGGCTCTGCAGAGGGAGTGGAGCACCTTGAGTATTTATGGAACAGGGAGCTGTGCTTCGCGAATCTCCAGCAAAGTCAAGGGGCGGGGCTTATTTTCCCGCTCAATTTCTGTAATGGCGGCCCAATTTTACAGTACATAAACGGTTAATAAAGTTCAGTTCTTGGCATGCAGTACCCGGTTTTACCGGGCACGGGATCCTGTTCGTGATGCCAGGATTAAGGCGGCCGACAGGGTATGGGGTACTCGGGTACCGGGGCTGATGGCGGCTTTGATGGGGAATCACGGCTGGTCGATCCCCGATGCCATGCCCTGGACCCTCAATGACTGGGAACGGTGGGGGGGGGATAAGGGGATTGTTAAAGTGACGCCACCTATGGTACCTGGTAACGGGTATACCAGCGCTGCAGCCGGGTGCAGCAGAGTGTGGTACAGCTCCCCACAGGTGCAGTTTTACCTCAGAGCAGCGGGGATGGATGAGGGGAGTAGTAGTTAAGTCTTTGCTGACACAGTGGTGAATTGCGGCGGTTAGACAGGCACACAGACACACAGGGATTCTTGTTTCGGAACCTTTCACTGATGAAAGGGTAAAAGGTACAGTCCAGAGTATTAACCAGGTCCCCGGTGCAACTTGGTACTTCCACCTTAGAAAGTTATGAGGCCTCCTCTGTTTTTGTGCTCTGTGGTGTGGGGTAAGGCCTGCCTGAGCCTGAACCCACCACTTCTTCTCCCTCTCTGGGCTTTGCTCTAAACTGACAATGAAGTCCTTCTGCGGGGTCCCTGTTTCTCCTATGGTCCCTGATCTTTTGCTTGGTCAGTTTTAGCGTCTCTTACTGGCTCTCCTCAGGGCTGAACTACTCCTGAGTCTTCCGGGCTTTTGCTGTAGCTCTAAATGCATAAAGGTAAACAGAGATGCATAAAGTGCATGTACACTAATGCCAGAAGCCTCACCAACAAAATGGAGGAATCAGAATTGATTTTGTTGGAAAACGATTATGACATGGTGGGGATATCGGAGACATGGCTAGACGAGAGCCATGACTGGTCTGTGAAATTACAGGGCTATAGTCTGTTCAGAAATGGCCGTACAAATAAGCAAGGGGGAGGTGTATGTTTATACGTAAAATCATCCTTAAAACTCATCCTGCGTGATAATATAGGTGAATCTAATGGAAATGTAGAGTCTCTGTGGGTGGAGATAAGGGGAGGGGGAAAAAATAATAAATTACTGATAGGGGTTTGTTGTAAGTCCCCAACAATAATGGAAGTGGAGGAGAATATCCTCATAAAGCAAATAGATGAACCAGTGACTCAGGGGGAAGTCATTATTATGGGGGACTTCAACTACCCTGAAATACATTGGGGAACAGAAACCTGCAGTTCTAGCAAAGGTGATAGGTTTTTGACAACTATGAGAGACAATTACCTTTCACAACTGGTTCAGGACCCAACAAGAAGGGGGGCACTGCTAGACCTAATATTAACCAACAGGCCAGACCGCATATCAAATATACGGGTTGGAGATCACTTGGGTAATAGCGATCATAAAATAATACGTTTTCAAGTATCCTTTAATAAGATGTGTAGTAGAGGGGCTACAAGGACACTAAACTTCAGGAAGGCAAATTTCCAACGGTTGAGAGATGATCTTAGTGCAATAGTGCAATAAACTGGGATGATGTCCTGAGACATAAAAGTACACAAAGCAAATGGAGAGACGTTTATTAGCATCATGAATAGGACCTGCGCACAATATATACCCTATGGGAATAAGCATGCTAGAAATAGGGGGAAACCACTATGGCTAAATAAGGCTCTAAGGAGCACAATAAGTGACAAAAAGAAAGCATTTAGGGGATTAAAGCAAGTAGGTAGTGATGAGGCATTAAATAAATACAGAAAATTAAATAACATTTGTAAAAAGCAAATCAAGGCAGCAAAGATTGAGACAGAGAGACTCATTGCCAGAGAAAGTAAAAATAATCCCAACATATTTTTTAACTACATAAATAGTAAGAAACTAAAAAATGATTATGTTGGCCCCTTTAAAAATAGTCTGGGTGAAATGGTGGATGAGGATGAGGAAAAAGCCAATGTGCTAAATGACTTTTTTTCAACAGTATTTACACAAGAAAATCCCAGACAATATGATCAGTGATAACAAAAACTCTCAATTAAATGTCACCTGCTTAACCTAGCAGGAAGTACGGCATCGTCTAAAAATCACTAAAATTGACAAATCCCGGATGGGATACACCCCAGAGTTCTGCAGAAATTAAGTACTGTCATAGATAGACCATTATTTTTAATAGTTAAAGATTCCATAATAACAGGGTCTGTACCACAGGACTGGCGCATAGCAAATGTGGTGCCAATATTCAAAAAGGGGACAAAAACTGAACTTGGAAATTATAGGCCAGTAAGCTTAACCTCTACTGTGGGTAAATTCCTAGAGGGTTTTCTAAGAGATGCTATACTGGAGTATCTGAAGAAAAATAACCTCATGAGCCAATATCAACATTGTTTTACGAGGGACCGTTCCTGTCAAACTAATCTGATAAACTTCTATGAAGAAATAAGTTCTGGACTGGACCAAAGAAATGCAGTGGATGTGGTGTATATGGACTTTTCAAAAGCTTTCAATACAGTGCCACACAAAAGGTTGATACATAAAATGAGAGCAATGGGGATATGGGAAAATATGTGTAAGTGGGTTAAGAACTGGCGTAGTGATAAGAATCAAAGGGTGGTTATTAATGGAACACACTCAGAATCAGTCACAGTTAACAGTGGGGTACCACAGGGGTCAGTGTTGGGCCCGCTTCTATTTAATATATTTATTAATGACCTTGTAGGGGGCATACAGAGTAGAATCTCAATATTTGCAGATGACACTAAACTCTGCAGGGTAATCAATACAGAGGAGGACAATTTTATATTACAGGAGGATTTATGTAAACTAGAAGCTTGGGCTGATAAATGGCAAATGAGCTTTAATGGGGATAAATGTAAGGTCATGCACTTGGGCAGAGGAAACAAAAGGTATAATTATGTGCTTAATTGTAAAACACTGGGCAAAACTATCTCTGAAAAAGACCTTGGTGTATGGGTAGATGAGAAACTCACATTTAGTGGCCAGTGTCAGGCAGCGGCTGCAAAGGCAAATAAAATAATGGGATGCATTAAAAGAGGCATAGATGCTCATGAGGAGAACATAATTTTACCTTTATACAAGTCACTAGTGCGACCACATTTAGAATACTGTGTACAATTCTGGTCTCCGGTGTATAGGAAAGACATAGCTGAACTAGAGCGGGTGCAGAGAAGAGCGACCAAGGTTATTAGAGGACTGAGGGGTCTGCAATACCAAGACAGGTTATTAAACTTGGGGTTATTTAGCTTGGAAAACGAAGGCTTAGGGGTGATCTTATAATAATGTATAAATATATGAGGAGACAGTACAGAGACCTTTCTAATGATCTCTTTACTCTTAGGCCTGAGACGGGGACAAGGGGCATCCTCTACGTCTGGAGGAAAGAAGGTTTAATCATAATCACAGACGTGGATTCTTTACTGTAAGAGCAGTGAGACTATGGAACTCTCTGCCACATGATGTTGTAATGAGTGAGTCACTACTAACATTTAAGAAGGGCCTGGATGCCTTTCTTGAAAACTATAATATTACCAGTTATATATACTAAATTCTTTGATAGGGCGTTGATCCAGGGAACTAGTCTGATTGCCATATCTGGAGTCAGGAAGGAATTTTTTCCCCCAATGTGGAGCTAGTGTTGCCACATGGTTTTTTTTTGCCTTCCTATGGATCAACATGTTAGGCTATGGGTTGAACTAAAGTCTTCCCTCAACCTTAAAAACTATGTTACTATGTAAATGCTGGCAGCGTTGGACTCCGGTGTCCGGGTGTACTAAAGGGCTGTAGTAACTGGTTCACTTTTCTTAGTTCCCTTCTTTCTTCACTTGCCTCCGACCCTTTCCCTAGGGTGCGCACAGCGGTCAGTGGTCCCCCTGGCCTGGATCTCTCCCAGTGACCAGCTCCTCACTCTCCTCACACACTAACTGGAACTCAATACAGGGACTGACTGACTCCTCCCCTCAGACCTGAATGTTCTTAAAGAGGAACTGACTTAAGGCAGCTAGTAGAGCTCCCCCTTCAAGTCTGGGGTGGAAGGTGTGGTGTGATGTGTGAACCAAGGGGTAATTCCCTCCTTGCATCGGTGGATCCTGTGGCAATCCCCCGCAGGGGTGCCACATATCTCTGATCAGCTCCTCAGTGTATCCAGGACTGTGCTGGCCACCATGAATGATGCTCAAATAAGGTGAAGTTTGTGTGTGGTCAGGAGGCATTTACAGTGTGAATGTAGCAGAGGTGAGTGTGTACTAGGTGTATGGCAATTAGGTGAAGGTTATGTGTGGGGTCAGGAGGGATTTACAGTGTGAATGTAGCAGAGGCGAGTGTGTACTAGGTGCATGGAGCGGAGCCGTATGTGTACTAGGTGCATGGAGCGGAGCCGCGTGCATACGAGGTGTACGGAGCGGAGCCGCGTGCGTACGAGGTGTACGGAGCGGAGCCGCGTGCGTACGAGGTGTACGGAGCGGAGCCACGTGCGTACTAGGTGCATGGAGCGGAGCCGCGTGCGTACGAGGTGTACGGAGCGGAGCCGCGTGCGTACGAGGTGTACGGAGCGGAGCCGCGTGCGTACGAGGTGTACGGAGCGGAGCCACATGCGTACGAGGTGTAGGGAGCGGTGCCGCGTGCGTACGAGGTGTACGGAGCGGTGCCGCGTGCGTACAAAGTATGTGTACCAGTGGTAGCCCCCCGCGGATTCCGCTCCTATAGTCCCAGCCGCCTTTGCCAGCAGCATTCTTCTCCAGAGTCTCTTCTGCCGCTGTCTGCATTCTGCAGCTCAGCATGGAGGGGCACGATGTTGTCATGACTGTGCTGATATGTGCAGAGCGACCGGAGGAGACCGGAGCAGAGAGAAGAAAGGTGAGGAGAAAGAGAGATCCAGATGGCCAGAAACTCCGCTTGGCTGTGGTGCCACCCATAATGCAGTGTGGCTCCATTGAGCTGCTTGCATTATTTGTGTGCTTGAGAATGCTTGTGTATATGCCAAGCATCCTCAGACGCACAAAAATGCAACATTTTGCATTTGAAGGGTATTTTTAAAAAGCGCAAGTGAATGCAAACGCATTTTAGCCCGCTCCTAACAACGTGTAATATACTCGCTGTCAGAAACAGCTCTTGCTGGTTTCGGCAGGTCACTGTTCCTGTAAGGCTGCCTTCACATAGGCGTTTTTTTAAAAATGTGGCAGTTGCGGTAAAAAAAAACCTGCATCTGCCGCATTTTCCGTCTAGCAGCTGCACGTTTGCGGCAAGCCCCATGCATTGTCTATGGGGCTTGCGGTAAGTGTGCGGCAATAAAGAGAATTTTGTTTACGTACCGTAAATTCTTTTTTCTTTAATCATCAATGGGAGACCCAGACAATGGGGTTTAGGGCACTGCCCTCCGGAGGTCACACTAGGTACTACAAGTTTGTAGACACCGCCTCCTCCGCTTATAAACCCCTACCGCAGGGAACATCCTCAGTTTGGTCTACAAGCTGCGAGGAGGAAATAAACCACACCCGAAACATCGGGAAGAATGCCGTACACAAAACGGTTCAACAACCCGGCAAACACTGTCTCAACAGAGAACAGAGCAAATGCAAAACATGCAAAGGAACAACTGGGTGGGTGCTGGGTCTCCCATTGATGATTAAAGAAAAAAGAATTTACGGTACGTAAACAAAATTCTCTTTTTTCTGGTCATCATAATGGGAGACCCAGACAATGGGGATGTCCTAAAGCAATACCCCAGGGCGGGAAGAGTTCCTCAACAAGACGGAAAACACATGGTTCCCTTTAAAGGTGGGCAACCGCCGCCTGGAGAACCCGCCTGCCCAAATTCGCATCCGCAGAGGCATGGGCATGCACCATATAGTGCTTAGAGAAAGTGTGCAGGCTGGACCAAGTGGCCGCCTGACACACCTGTAGAGCAGACGCTCTATGTCGCAAGGCCCAGGAGGCACCTACAGCTCTAGTAGAGTGTGCCTTCAAACCCACCGGGAGAGGCAAACCAGAAGACCGGTAAGCCTCCTGAATGGGAGCCTTGATCCATCTGGCCAAGGTCGACTTCGAAGCCGTGGACCCCTTACAGCGACCCATCGTGAGGACAAATAAGGAATCCGAACTCCTAAAGGAGGCGGTCCTGGACACATAAATGCGTACAGCCCTCACGAGATCCAGAGTATGGAGGTCGCGCTCAACCTGATGAACGGGAGCGGGGCAAAATGATGGGAGAACAATCTCCTGGTTTAGGTGAAACGTTGAAACCACCTTCGGCAAGAATTCTGGCCGTGGGCGCAACACCACCTTGTCTTGGTGAACCACCAGAAAGGGTGACTTGCACGAAAGTGCAGCCAATTCTGAGACCCATCTCAGGGACGTAATTGCCACCAGAAAGACCACTTTCTGGGACAGACGAGAGAGAGAGATGTCTCTCAGTGGCTCAAACGGCGGTTTCTGCAGAGCCGCCAGGACCATGTTGAGGTCCCAAGGGTCCAGAGGTCGCCTGTAAGGCGGAACCACCCGAGCTACCCCCTGCAGAAATAGGCGGACCTTCGGCAGGAGCGCCAAGCGCCTGTCAAACAGCACTGAAAGTGCTGATACTTGACCTTTCAGAGAGCCAAGGGATAATCCCAACTCCAACCCCGACTGTAGGAAAGCCAACAATGTCGGGATGGACAATGGCCACGGTGAGCGTCCACCAGAGGCACACCAGGAGAAAAAGATTTTCCACGTTCTGTGGTATATCTTCCTGGAGACAGGTTTCCTAGCCCTATTCATAGTGGCAACCACTGTAGGAGAGAATCCTCTGGACGTCAGCAGCCAGGCCTCAAGAGCCATGCAGTCAATCTGAGGGCCCTGGAATTGAGGTGGAAGAATGGGCCTTGCGCGAGTAGATCTGCGCGTTCTGGAAGAGCCCACCGGTGTCCGCCTGACAGTTGCCACAGGTCCGGGTACCAGGACCTCCTGGGCCAATCTGGAGCCACTAGAATGGCTACTCTGCATTCCATCCTGATTTTCCACAGGACCCTGGGAATCAGAGCCAGAGGCGGGAACACATATGGCATCTGGAAGCTGGACCAACTCAGGATCAGGGCATCCGCCCCCAGAGACTGAGGATCCCACGATCTTGCCATGTATTGGGGCACCTGATGATTCAGCCGTGAGGCCATCAGATCCACGTCCGGAGTGCCCCATCTGCCGCAGATGTCCTGGAAGACGTCTGGATGTAGAGACCACTCTCCGGCGTCCATCCCCTGCCGGCTCAGGTAGTCGGCCTCCCAGTTCTCGACCCCTGGGATGTGAACTGCGGAGATCAGGCAGCCGTTTTCCTCCACCCAGGCTAGAATGCGGTGGACTTCGGCGAGGGCCTGAGCACTTCTGGTCCCTCCCTGATGATTTATGTAGGCGACGGCCGTCGCATTGTCGGACTGCACCCGAATGGGGTGTCCTGACAGGAATTTCTGAAACGCCAGGAGCGCCAGATAGACCGCCTTGATCTCCAGCACGTTGATCTGCAATGCCGACTCCGACTGAGTCCAGAGGCCTTGAGCCCTGTGGTGCAAGAACACCGCACCCCAGCCCTTCAGACTGGCGTCTGTGGTCACCACTAACCATGACGGTTTTAGGAAGGACCGGCCTCGTGACAGGTGACGTGGCTGGAGCCACCACTGTAGGGAGTCCCTGGTCGGTTGTGACAGTGTCACCAGCCGATTCAGCGAGATCGTCCTCTTGTCCCATCTGTGAAGAATCTCCAGCTGGAGAGGACGGAGGCGAAACTGTGCGAACGGCACCGCCTCTATCGCCGCTACCATGCGTCCCACCAGTCTCATCAATACCCGTAGGGATGAGTGTGGTGACAGGAGGACTGCTTGTACTCCTGATTGGATCGCCATCTGTTTGACTCGTGGCAGAGACACCAGGGCTGAGGCTGTGTTGAAGTCCATGCCCAGATATGTCAAAGACTGGGTCGGAACTAGCGTTGACTTCTGAATATTGAGGAGCCAACCGAACTGTTCCAGAGACCGCATGGTCACATCCAGGCTCTCTTGACAGAGGTGTTCTGATGGCGCCCTGACCAGCAGGTCGTCTAAATAGGGAATGACGGCATGTCCCTGCATGTGCAGGAGAGCCATCATGGAAGCCATCACTTTTGTGAACACCCGCGGTGCCGAGGCCAACCCGAACGGCAGCGCCACAAATTGGAAGCGTTCTTCCCCCACTGCGAATCGCAACCAGCGCTGATGAGCCGGTGCAATGGGTACGTGAAGGTAAGCGTCTCTGATATCTATGGACGCTAGGAAGTCCCCCTGTGACACAGCTGCGATCACGGAGCGCAGTGATTCCATAAGGAACTTCCGAACCAACACGTGATGGTTGAACAACTTCAGGTCCAGTACTGGGCGGAAGGATCCGTCCTTCTTCGGGACGATAAAGAGGTTGGAGTAAAAACCCCTGAACCTCTCTCCGGAAGGTACCGGGACCACCACTCCGTCTCTGCGGAGACCCTCCAACACCTGGTAAAAAGCCTGAGCTTTTTCTGGTGACGGGACCGACCGATGGAATCGGGATATCGGTTTTGACGTCAGCTCTATCCTGTACCCTCGCGAGATCACGTCTCGAACCCACTGATCTTGAACGTGAAGCAGCCACTTGTCCTGAAAGTGAGACAAGCGGCCCCCCACCTGTGGGGAGGCAGGATGAGAGAGCGAGTCATGTAGAGGCGGGTTTGGGGGTGGCAGCTGCCGCCCCCGCCGGCTTCTTTGGACGACTCTTAGAGCGCCACTGGGAAGCGGGCTTTCCCCCTCGGTCCGTGCGAGCGGACGGTGCTGATGACTGCGAGCTGGAACGAAAGGACCACTGTTTTGGGTTCCTTTTAACAGTACACCGTGGCTTAGGCTTATTCTGCGGTATCTTAGACTCAGCAGAATCCTTAATTAGCTTGTCCAGTTCGGTGCCAAAAAGCCTGTCACCAGCAAACGGAAGATTCTGCAAAATCTTCTTGGATGTGGCATCTGAGTCCCAAAGACGCAGCCACAACAATCTGCGGATCGCTATAGCATTGGCCGAAGCCACGGCTGAGCGAGTGGCAGTTTCCAGAGTCGCCGTCCTGGCGTAGTCCGCATAGGCCCTTGCTCTTTCGGTAAGTGCTAGGACCTCTGGACTGGATCTTGCCATGTCAGAGATACCATCCAAGCAGGTAGTAATCGCTTGTAAGGTCCAGACTGTGGCAAAATTAGGGGCAAATGAAGACCCCACAGCCTCATAGGAAGACTTGGCGAGCTGCTCGACCTGTCTATCCGTCGCATCCTTCAGTGAGGAGCTATCAGAGGCAGAGAAAAGGGAGCGTGCAGCAATCCTGGTCATGGAAGCGTCCACCTTCGGGGACTGCGACCACTCCTGAAGCACCTCCTGGGGGAAGGGGAAGCGATTGTCCTTGGTTTTACGGACATAACGCCGCCCAGGATGTAACCTGGGAGCTCTAACCACCCTTCCAAAATTAGTGTGGTCCATGAAGGAGCCACTTGGTCTAGCCTCAGGCCGCAGCCATTGATAGACCTCCTTCGGGTGCACCGTCACCTCCTCAGGGGGTGTCACGAGACGTAAAGTCTCGTTGATAGAGGACACCAGATCCTCCACCCCGTCTGGTGGTTCAGATACAGACACAGACCCAAAATTTGAACCCCCATCATCGTCCTCACCAACAGAGGAACGCTCCTCCTCAGAGAGAGCCTGGAGCTCGGGTGACTCCTCACGACGAGCCCGCTTAAGGGGTCTCACAGCAGAAGAGGGAGACACCCGGGGGTAACTGGACGGAGTAGCTGGGCTATCCAGTCTCCTATTAAGTGCCTCCAGGGATTGCGACATGGAGGACAGCTGAGACAACAGATTTTCATTGATCTTATTCTGAGTCTCCCATGGCCCTGAGATCACCTGAACCTCAGGGTATAGCACCGGAGCTGCTGACTCAACAGTGCCAGCCCGGGCCTCTGGGTGTCCGCAGTTATTGCAGGACCCCTCCACCAGTGTTCCATTGCATGTAGCACAGGTAATGGTGGTCTCTGCCGCCCTAGCAGCACGCTTCCCGGCTGAGGACATCGCCACAGTAGGGGAAGATAAGCCAAAATGCAGACAACAAAAACCGGGAGTCCCGGTGGCTTACCGACCGCAGTAAAGCGGTATGAAGAAGCGGTGCGTGTGTGTGACCTCCGCGACTGTTTCCGGTCTC
Source organism: Allobates femoralis (assembly GCA_033576535.1). Taxonomy (NCBI): domain Eukaryota; kingdom Metazoa; phylum Chordata; class Amphibia; order Anura; family Aromobatidae; genus Allobates; species Allobates femoralis. The sequence continues at coordinate 119,408,497 of JARQOC010000009.1, read as the reverse complement.
CCCTCTTGGAGTGCAGGCGCACGCTGTATACAAATCCCAACCGGGAAGTGAGGGTAAAGATGGCCGCCGACAGTGAAACTGTGGGCGGCGCCGAAGACACGCGGGAAACACACACACACGCCCATCGATGACGTCACCGCACGGGCTGCTTCCCATCCTCCAAGCAGCCTCAGCATGAGGGAGCCGGAGCCCGCAGCGCGGGAAAAAGTGTAATAAGTTATACACAGGCTGCATGTACAAACAGACATTTGCAGCTCACGGCCTCAGCCCCTGTGACACACAGGGCGGTCAGCCAGGGTGACCCCAGCACAGGGTACACCCGCAGAACCGCGGACCCGAGGGTAACGCGCGGTCTGAGTGTCATGAAACACATGAAGTGCCAGACACTACCCCCAGGCACACAGGAGACACTGAGTGCCTCAGTGCCGGTCCGGTCTGTAAGCACCATTTAGGGAGGCCTCGGACGGGGGTGCAGCACCAGTCCGGAGTGTAAGCACCATTTAGGGAGGCCTCGGACTGGGCTGGCTCCAGTCCGGTCTGTAAGCACCATTTAGGGAGGCCTCGGACGGAGCGGAGCTGTGCCAGGCTCCCATCTCCCACTCTCCAGAGCCCCCCAGAGAGGGATGGAAAGGAGCGCAACAGCGTACCGGGAGAACACAAAGTGTCCAGGCTCTAGGCCTTCCGGTACCTCCACCAGCGTGTTCCACAAGGGTGAGCGGGGAGGCTGTCGCAGGTCCCGACTGGAACCTTTTTACCTTGTCTTCAGACGCCATCACGTAAGCTGTGAGAATGCAGTGAAGTGCAAGCAAAGCGTGATCCTCCGAGCACACTAAGTTAAAAACTGAGGATGTTCCCTGCGGTAGGGGTTTATAAGCGGAGGAGGCGGTGTCTACAAACTTGTAGTACCTAGTGTGACCTCCGGAGGTCAGTGCCCTAAACCCCATTGTCTGGGTCTCCCATTATGATGACCAGAAAATATATATATATTATATATAGTCCGCGATATGTACTTAAAGGGGGCCCACTGAGGCCTTTTCGCCCGGGGCCCACAGAAACCTGGAGCCGGCCCTGGCTCATAGCCTGCTTCATATGAGAAACCTAGGTCCTAGTAGAGAAAGGAGTGCTCATAGCTGGCTTCATATGAGAGAGCTAGGTCCTAGAAGACGAAGGAGCGCCCATAGCTTGCTTCATTTGAAAAAGCTAGAACCTAGTAGACGGACGAGCACCCATAGCCTGCTTCATATGAGAAATGTAGGACCTAGTAAATGGAGGAGCGCCCATAGCCTGCTTCATATGAGAAAGTTGGATCTAGTAGAAAGGATCGCACCTAGCCTGCTTCTTGAGAAAGTTAGGACCTAGTATTTGGAGGAGCACCCATAGCCTGCCTAATATGAGAAAGCTAGGTCCTAGTGTAAAGGTGCGCCCATAGCCTTCTTCATATGAGAAAGTTATTTCCTAGTGGACGAAGGAGTGCCCATAGGCTGTTTAATGAGAAAGCTAGGACCTAGTAGCCAGAAGAGTGCCAATCTCCTGGATCTCCTCCTACCTAACGGACAGGACCTTCAGTGTCACTCACTCTCACACCTCCTCCTCGCCCCACCCCCTCTCTGTAGGTGTTCCTCAAGGCTCGGTCCTGGGACCACTACTCTTCTCCATTTATACCCTCGGCCTAGGCAATCTCATCGAGTCTCACGGACTCCAATACCACCTCTACGCTGACGATACCCAACTCTATCTGTCTGGCCCTGATATCTCCTCCCTTTTATCCAAAATCCCTCCATGCCTATCCGCCATTGCATCCTTCTTTTCTACCCGTTTCCTAAAACTCAACATGGACAAGACCGAATTTATCGTCTTTCCCCGGAACAACCCCGCCCCGCACCCTGACCTATCTATCACCGTCAATGACTGCACACTCTCACCCCTCCCCCACACCAAGTGCCTCTGGGTAATCCTAGACTCCTCCCTCTCCTTCAAGCCCCACATCCAAGCCCTCGCCACCTCCTGCCGACTCCAATTAAAAAACATTGCCCACATTGGCTCCTTCCTTGACCACAACACAGCCAAGACACTTGTCCACGCCCTCGTCATCTCCCGCCTGGACTACTGTAACCTCCTGTTCACCGGTCTCCCTGCCACCTCCCTCGCACCTCTCCGCACCATCCTCAACTCGGCTGCCCGACTCATCCACCTATCTCCCCGTTACTCCCCCGCCTCCCCCCTCCGCCGAGCCCTCCACTGGCTCCCCATCCCCCAGCGATCTCGCTTCAAAACCCTAACCCTGACCTACAAGGCCATACACAACCTGTCCCCTCCCTACATCTCTGACCTAGTCTCCCGCTACCTCCCCTCACGCAACTTGCGCTCCTCTCAGGAACTCCTTCTCTCAACCCCCCGCATTTCCACCTCCCACAACCGCACACAAGACTTTTCTCGTGCTTCCAGCAGACTCTGGAACTCCCTCCCCCACCACATCAGACACTCCCCTACCCTGAGAACCTTCAAGAAAAACCTGAAGACCCACCTCTTCCTACAAGCCTACAGCACCCACTGAGACCCAATCCACTGCACCATCTCACCTCTCCCCCTCCTACTGTCTCCCTCCCCACCCCCTCTAGACTGTGAGCCCTCGCGGACAGGATCCCTGGCCCTATTGTACCCGTACGATTGTTTTGTCGATTTGTTGTCGTTTTTCGACCACTTGTCTTTGTCTACCCTCTAACTTGTACAGTGCCATGTATCCTAATAGCGCTATATAAATACCTAATAATAATAATAACAATAGCCTGCTCTATATGAGAAAGCTAGGACCTAGTAGACGGAGAAGTGCTTGTGGAGCCCCTGCGACCAGGAGGCCACAAAGAGAAGTGCAGCCAGATAAGGCAAGATAGTTGACAAAACACCCACATGGATGCACACACCGACCCTACGCCTAGGGCTCTAGGTTAGGCAAGGGGTAGCAGGTGTTAAGAGAAGTGGGTGGAGTGTAGAGCAGCATTGACAAAGTGGGTGGAGAGACCAACACTAGAAAAACCCGGGAGCACACAGTTAGGGGCAGTAGGAAAAAGTAGTGAGAGTCTTCCCAGGAGGTTTTGGGTTCTCTGGAGGCGCAGAATCCCGTGAGGCATAGCCGCGAGGAGAGAAAGCCCACTCCATAGCCTGGAGGAGAAGGGAAGGAGAGAGAGAGACTGAAAGATACCCCACAACTGAAGGAAAGTGGGAGGACAAGGGCCCAGTAGCCACACACAGCTTACCGGAGGAACCCACAGTGACAGACAGAAGGAGCCTGGTGTGCCCAAATATCTGAACCTGGGACACTTGAGGCTAGGCCACGACCATAGAACCGGCTCTGAAGAGGTGACCGGGTATAATCCAGACTGTAATCACGAGACACACCGGTGTGGAGCAGGTGCTTTATGACCTGCAGCCTAACTTTCCACCATGGTCTAAGAACACAGTCATCATACTAGGACTGGTGACCCTGACTGACATTCACCCGTGAGTCCGCGACAACCAGACTGAACCTGTGGGTGAGGTACTACGTTGAGACTGAGAGGCCTGAGAGGACTTAGAGGGAGCAATGCGGAGGAGCCACCTGAGCTGCACAGTCTAGTAATCCGGAGCAGTGCTGTAGTCTTTAAGTGTGACTAAAGAACTGTTAACTGTGTAAACTGCTGTTGAAAGACCAAGTAAAGTACCCAGTAAGCTCATCACTCCCTGAGACTGTTTACTTCCAGCGTCGCAGTAAAGTCCCGCCTGAGGAGCCACAGACTGTCATCCCTGCACACTGACTGGAGAGCTGCAGCTTTGAAGTGCACTACACCCGGTACAATCCCTCACCAGGCCCATCCATCCACCACTACTCCTGTTCTGGGGACCCTCAGTCCTACCAGAGGAGGGCTTACCATCCACCCTGCCCCAAGTCACCATCCCCAGCAGGAATACGGCAGCGGTGGTTCTACTAACCACATACCCCGGGTGGCGTCACGACAAAATCCCGTATAAATACTCCCTTTTTGGACTGATCCCAGGCCATGGGACCTGGTCACAACTACTGTGATACCCCAGAGAGACAGTGCCGACCCAGTTCCCGAGTACCCCATAGCCTGGGGGTGCATCAGCTTTCTGGCGTCACAAACAGGTTACCGTGCCCGTTAAAACCGGGTACTGTGTGCCGAAAAGAGTTTATTAGCCGATGAATAAATGTGGTATAATAATAGTAAGCGCTGAGAGCTAAAACAGGATACACAATGCTCTTAAATATATTACCTTTGAGTTTTATTCATTCAACAAATAAAAGCCCTCCTGCCACAACGCGTTTCGACGCTGACTGCGTCTTCCTCAAGTGGATGTCAGGCTAATGATTGCTCCTACTATATATATCTTATTACAGCCAATCATTAACGAAGGGGAAAAGAGTTTATTGAACTTGTGTTTGGACTATGTAAACGAATCCCCATAATGGCGGCCTAAAAAGACTGACGCCATGTGTTTAGCGCGGGGCGTGCCAGTGCCCCTCATCATGGGCCGAGCCAGCCAGGAGTGGGAAAAGAAGATCCCGCCCCTGCCATCCTTCGCTCCGGGGTAGAACAATGCCAATCAAAATGATGTAACCCCACCTGGGGGCGGGTCGGCCGACAGCGTGGCAAGAATCAGCGACACCTCAGGAAAGGAAGAGGAGAACGTGGTGAGCGGCGGCCATTACTGTATGTAGACCTCCGGACGGAAGCAGAAGAGTACCTGGAGATGGATACTAGTAGGGGGATATTGAGACTGATCCCAATGGGCCCACGGCAGCGAGGAGCGGTGGAGGAACCCGGGCGCAGCAAGAGTCCCAGAGAGGGAGCGGCACCCAGACGGGTGGTCACAGCCCAGAATCCCAGCCTGCAGGAGAGTGCGCAGGGCCGGTGTAAATGAACGATCTATTGGGGGCCTTGGAGGAGAGTTGCCCGGGCCTGCCAGAACCGATTATTCCAGCGCCCTCAACGCAGGAGGTGAGCGGGGAGATAATGAGATGCTGGTGGCAGAATAGGGGAGCAAATCTGATGGGCTTCCCCAGCGCAGTAGAGGCCAGTGAAGGAGGCCAAGTTGAGATTCTACCGTGGAAAGTGCCACAGAAGGAAGATCAGAAGAAGGACTGAGCTGTACCTGCACAGCTTTTGAGTGAGTGAGAATGTGATGTTTTCCTTGTTGTCCACATCCTTTTCCTGAATGTGTGTGTAGATTCCCCCCCCCATTGTTTAATAATGTTTTAAAAGAACTTTGTGGTCATGGACTGTGATTGACCCGGACTTGAAGTGTATATAGTTTGAGTACCTTGTGTGCTCCCTATTGGTTTTATAGTAAAGCTTTTATCAGAGAATAGAATAATGAATAGCACTTTGTAGTCTTGAAAATAATGCAGAATAGTGAGCATTTGAACTTTTGAATTGGACTCATGAGAATGTTGAGCATTTTTTGTGAACTTTAACTTTCTGAACTTTTATCATTTGCGGTAGAGCCGTAGACTAGTGCTGTTATGCCACAGAACACTCTGAAAAAGACAACCCGTGTGACTAAGGGGGTGAGGAGAGAGTGGCGTAAAGTGCTTTTTACGGAGATTGAGACCTTGGCCACATTATGCAGTTACCCGAGGGCCAAGAGGCCTACAGCACTTACGGCCAGAGAAGAGGCCCCAGTTAAAATGTACATAGTTAATTTATAATGCAACATTCAAGATCGTGCCTCCCGGAAGGGAAGAAATGTTAAAAGTGTTATTGTTCTGCATTAAAAAAAAAATAATTGAGTTTACTGTGGTATCGCTCAGCATGAGGACGCACTGAGATTTAGCTCCGGGGGAATGTGGCGCCCCTGCGACCAGGTGGCCACAAAGGGAAGTGCAGCCAGGTAAGGCAAGATAGTTGACAAAACACCCACAGGACTAGGACTCTAGGTTGGGCAAGGGGTAGCAGGTGTTAAGTGCATGGAGTGTAGAGCAGCATTGACAAAGTAGGTGAAGAGACCAACACTAGAAAAACAAGGGAACACACATATAGGGTATGTGCGCACTGGCCGGGTTATGGCCGTTTTATCAGCGGAAACCGCCGGTCGGTTTTCATTAGTTTTATGTTAATCCAAACCGGCGTTTGGATTAACATTAAAACCAATGAAAACCGACGCCCGCTGTGCACACACCGGCGGTTTACACAGGCTCATCTGTTGCTAAACCGCAGGTTTCCCAGCGGTTTAGCAAAGAATGAGCATGTTCTATAAACCGCCGGTTCTTCAGCGGCTGCAAGCAGAATCATGTGCTGCTTCCAGCCGCTGCAGAACCGCCGGCGAGAACACGCTGTGCAACCGCCCGGCTCCCGCCCGTCACCCGCCCGGCTCCCGCCGCATATACCCGCCAGGAAGCCGGTGGACGGCTCCGGAGCTTCCTGGCGGGTCCGCCCAGCTGCCGCCGACAAACCCGCCGGTAAGTGTGCACTTACCCTTAGGGACAGTAGGAAGAAGAACAGAACAGAGGAGAAGTAATGAGAGAGTCTTCCCAGGAGGTTTTGGGTTCCCTGGAGGCGCAGAATCCCGTGAGGCATAGCCGCGAGGAGAGAAAGCCCACTCCATAGCCTACAGGTGATGGGAAGGAGAGAAGACTGAAAGACGACCCCACAGCTGAAGGAAGGTTGGAGGACAAGGGCCCGGCATCCGCACACATCTTAGCTGACCGGAGAAACCCACAGTGACAGACAAAAGGAGCCTGGTGTGCCCAAATATCTGAACCTGGGATACTGGAGGCTAGGCCACGACCATAGAACCGGCTCTGAAGAGGTGACCGGGGATAATCCAGACCCTAATCACGAGACCCACCGGTGTGGGGCAGGTGCTTTATGACTTGCAGCCTAACTTTCCACCACGGTCTAAGAACAAAGTTGTCATACTAGGACTGGTGACCCTGTGAGGGAAACATTCACCCTTGAGTCCGCGAAGACCAGACTGAACTCATGGCTAAGGCACTACGTTGAGACTGAGAGGCCTGAGAAACCTAAGGCTGGCTTCACATTAGTGTTCCCCTCCGCAGTGTTCTGCAGAGGGGAACCGCCATGTAAGCGCAGCCACCACACGTCCCTATGTTTATAATGGGGACACACGATGCTACGCTTGACTGCGCATGACCGTGCGCTCCCATTCATTTACCTGTGTGATTTGTACGCATGCACATGCTTGCGTGCAAATCATACACTGTTGTCCGCACCAGGAACGCGACATGTCGCATTCCTGGTGCGGACGAGAGAGTGTGATTTGTACGCAAGCATGTGCATGCGTACAAATCACACAGGCAAATTAATGGGAGCGCACGGTCAAATTAATGGGAGCGCACGGTCATGCGCAGTCAAGCGCAGCACCGTGCGTCCCCATTATAAACATGGGGACCTGATCCAAAATGGCCGCTGGACGAGGAGGACACCAGTGACTGAGCTCCCACCACGGTCGAGCTCATCCACCACCATCCCATCTGATCTGGAGGCACCCACCACCCCACAGCCACAGGCTGGATCCAGGAGCCCACTGGACATCCACCAGCCCCAGCCAGAACCCACCACTGCACACCAGAGCCCCGAAGAGCCGACGGAGGAGAGAGGCCTGACACATGAGGGCCGCCATCCAGCCAGGACGAGAGGTACCCACTAGCAAGCCACCTCCACCTAAACCCCCGAGCCCCATCAGGCATCCCCAGGCCCCTGCCGACCCCACTCCCACACCTCCGGACCCGGGCACATGCGGGCCGTAACTGCCACTACGTGACCGAGGAGGAGACCGGGGATCCGCATCACATTCGGGAGGCCCCTCCTAACCCCCGACCCACCCTGGGGACACTCAGCTGCCTCTTGGTGCCTGCACAACACTAGGCACACTGGATTGCCTCCCTGGCTCTCTCAAGCTCCCAGTACAGGCTGCTGACAAGCCACGGTGGATCAATCAGCTCTCCTGCTCCCGCTCATGCATTATTCATATGAGCAGGAGAAGGAGCGGGAAGTTTAAATCTCCATCACAAGACTTTATGCCCGAACTGCTGGTAATTCTCTGCTCCTGCTCATCAGTTATTCATCCAGGAGAGAAATCACTTGGACTTTGTGCTCTGTGTGCTGCAAGCCACTGCCCTGCTCAGCCCAGCAGCTGAGGCTGTTGTGACGTTCTCCGGTCTCCTGCTGACATACACGTATATCACACACTCTACAGTGAGATAGCAAGTTTTCACACAGCAGTGTGCTCCTATCTCCCGGTGTCCTCTCTCCTTTAATGAATCAGACTATAATCGCTCATTGTTTCAGGATTAAGCCCTGCTTCTGTCCATAACACACACTGGGGTTTATTGACACCTATAAACTGCTGGCTGCACTACCCTGGAATTTAACTCTACAAGCACTGTAGCCAGCACAGGGCCTCCTACAAGAAGCTTATTAACCCTCTCACTCTCGGCTTATACAACAGACTATAGAAGGGGGAGGTGGGCAGGTTCTGTGAAACTGTGTTAGTTAACACCAACCTGATCCTACATTCTTATTGTGCAAGTATAAAACAGGAAGTCTCTGTTAAAGTTAACCCTTGCAGGAAACAAACACCACAGCTAATACCCACCTCGACGCCCCCTTGAGTGAGGCAAGACATCAGGGCAGGGCCGGCTCCAGGTTTCTGTGGGCCCCGGGCGAAAAGGTCTCAGTGGGCCCCCTTTAAGTACATATCGCGGACTATATATATATATATATATATATATATATATATATGTATATATATATATTGCCGCACACTTACCGCAAGCCCCATAGACAATGCATGGGGCTTGCCGCAAATGTGAAGCAAGTGCAGCCGCTAGGCGGAAAATGCGGCAGATGCAGGTTTTTTTTACCGCAACTGCCACATTTTAAAAAAAACTCCTATGTGAAATCAGCCTAAGGCTATGTGCACACAGGAAGGTTTAGTGAAGGTTTAGGAGCGGAACCGCCGGTCGGTTTCCATCAGGTTTATGCAAATTTATGTTAATCCAAAAGCGGCTTTTGGATCAACATAGAAACCTATGGAAACCGACACCCGGTGTGCACACACCGGCGGTTTCCACATGCTCATCCGTTGCTAACCCGCTGGGTTCCCAGCGGGTTAGCAAAGAATGTGCATGTCCTATAAACCGGCCGGTTCTGCAGCGGCTGCAAGCAGAATCATGTGCTGCTTCCAGCCGCTGCAGAACCGACGCCACTAACCCGCTGTGCACCGCCGCACACCCGACCGTCTTCCGCAGCACGGACCCGACAGGAAGCCGGTGGGCGGCTCCGGAGCTTCCTGTCGGGTCCGCCCAGCCGCCGCCCCCCTAACCCGCCCCCGTGTGCACATAGCCTTACAGGAACAGTGACTGCCGAATCCAGCAAGAGCTGTTCCTGACAGTGAGTATATTACACATTGTTAGGAGACGGCTAAAATGCGATTGCATTCCCTTGCGCCTTTTAAAACTACCCTTCAAATGCAAAATGTTGCATTTTTGTGCGTCTGAGGATGCTTGGTATATACACAAGCATCCTGAAGCACACAAATAATGCAGACAGCTCAATGGAGCCGCACTGCCATATGGTGGCACCGCAGCCAAGCGGAGTGTCTGGCCGTCCAGATCTCTCTTCTCCTCACCTTTCTTCTCGCTGTTCCGGTCTCCTCTGGTCGCTCTGCACATATCAGCACAGTGATGACATCGTGCCCCTCCATGCGGAGCTGCAGAATGCAGACACCGGCAGAAGAGACTATGGAGAAGAATGCTGCTGGCAAAGGTGGCTGAGACTATAGGAGCGGAATCCGCGGGGGGCTACCACTGGTACACATACCTCGTACACACGCGGCTCCGCTCCATACACCTCGTACACACTCGGCTCTGCTCCGTACACTTCGTACACACGCGGCTCTGCTCCGTACACTTCGTACACACGCGGATCTGCTACGTACACCTCATACACACGCGGCTCTGCTCCATACACCTCGTACGCATGCAGCTCTGCTCCGTACACCTCGTACACACAGGGCTCTGCTCCGTACACTTCGTACACACGCGGATCTGCTACGTACACCTCATACACACGCGGCTCTGCTCCATACACCTCGTACGCACGCGGCTCTGCTCCGTACACCTCGTACACACAGGGCTCTGCTCCGTACACTTCGTACACACGCGGATCTGCTACGTACACCTCATACACACGCGGCTCTGCTCCATACACCTCGTACGCACGCGGCTCTGCTCCGTACACCTCGTACACACAGGGCTCTGCTCCGTACACTTCGTACACACGCGGATCTGCTACGTACACCTCATACACACGCGGCTCTGCTCCATACACCTCGTACGCACGCGGCTCTGCTCCGTACACCTCGTACACACTCTGCTCTGCTCCGCACACCTCGTACACACTCTGCTCTGCTCCGTACACCTCGTACACACTCGGCTCTGCTCCGTACACCTCGTACACACACGGCTCTGCTCCGTACACCTCGTACACACAGGGCTCTGCTCCGTACACCTCGTACACACACGGCTCTGCTCCGTACACCTCGTACACACAGGCTCTGCTCCGTACACCTCGTACACACAGGGCTCTGCTCCGTACACCTCGTACACACTCGGCTCCGCTCCGTACACCTCGTACACACACGGCTCTGCTCCGTACACCTCGTACACACAGGGCTCTGCTCCGTACACCTCGTACACACAGGGCTCTGCTCCGTACACCTCGTACACACACGGCTCTGCTCCTTACACCTCGTACACACACGGCTCTGCTCCGTACACCTCGTGCACACAAGGCTCTGCTCCGTACACCTCGTGCACACAAGGCTCTGCTCCGTACACCTCGTACACACACAGCTCTGCTCCGTACACCTCGTACACACACGGCTCTGCTCCGTACACCTCGTACACACACGGCTCTGCTCCGTACACCTCGTACACACACGGCTCTGCTCCGTACACCTCGTACACACACGGCTCTGCTCCGTACACCTCGTACACACACGGCTCTGCTCCGTACACCTAGTACACACTCGCCTCTGCTACATTCACACTGTAAATCCCTCCTGACCCCACACATAACCTTCACCTAATTGCCATACCCCTAGTACACACTCACCTCTGCTACATTCACACTGTAAATCCCTCCTGACCACACACAAACTTCACCTTATTTGAGCATCATTGATGGCCAGCAGAGTCCTGGATACACTGAGGAGCTGATCATGAGACCCCTGACTCCTCCCCTCCATGTGACATCATCGCAGGTCCTGTAAGCACAGAGTGTGTGCAGCTCTGTCGCTCCCGTGGAGGGGGGAGGAGGGAGACCTCCGGTGCTGCAGCCTGCAGGAGCCTGAAAATGACCCCCCAGCTGCCCCCTGGATATGGCTCTGGCTGTGGGGGCAGTGCTCAGGGGCCCCTGAGGCTAGGGTGACACTTGCATTGTGACCCTAGCCTTATGCAAGTATTGTATGTTGCAACGCTGCTATGCGCTGGAGGCAGCCCATAGAAACCCGACGTTTACCGTGACAACCACTCGTTGTCAATGTAAACTGCGGGTTTCTATGGGCTCAGTTGCTGGCAGCGCATAGCGTTAAACGCTCTGCGCTGCAGCAGACAATACTTGTGTCAGGCTAGGGTCACAACACAAGTGTGACCCTAGCCCTCAGGGGCCCGGTGGGCCCCCTCCAAGCCGTCGGGCCCCGGCACTTGCCCGGGTACGCCGGGTGCTGACGCCGGCCCTGCATCAGGGGGTCCTTTACAAATCCCATCCTCCACCCCCTGTGGGGCAACAGCCCAGCATCCAAGAGCATAACCCCCACATAGAGCAGGGTGACACTTGCTGGCTACTGCTGGACCTGACCAACAGCAAGGATCTACCCATGGGTGCCATCTGCTGATCTCTGCTGCACACTTCAAGCTCATGTAGATCCCACCTTAACCCCTTGAGGACCAAAACACCATTCTGCAAATCTGAGCAGTGATTTCCAAGATTGCCTCTCTTTCCTCCATGACATATCGGACTTCATGTTGGTGGTAAAATTAGAATGATATTCTCTGCATTTCCGTCACCAAAGGGAGCGTTTACGCGTAGTGACAGTTCAAAGCCGTGACGGGTATAACCGTCATTGGTCATCAAGGGGTTAAATCCCATTTCCCAATACCCAGACTGCTACTGACGTGAAGCTTTCACCTTCCTTGCCCCCACCAACCGAGACTATGATACAATAATCAGACTATGACAGTCTTCCTATTCTCTCTCCCACTGTGAGAAGTAACCTTACAAACCACCCTCTTCTGCTGCCGCTGTTCTGCTATTTTTCTCCACAACTGGGGAGCCGCAATGGACAAATTTGTAATAACAACCCGAACAAGGAAGCCCACTGCCCTAAGAGAGCCCCCACAGCACAGTAAACAATCACCACCCACAATGCGCAAAGGCAAATCCGCCCCAAAACCACGTAAGCAAACTGCTAAGAGCCCACATCGCCAACCCACCTCTCCACCAGCCGGGCCCTCGCATGAAGCACAGATGGAGGTCGGTCTGTTCGCACCGCAGCTTCCCCCACTACCAAACTACTTGGAACCCTCTGAGCAAGACCCTTCACAAATATCTTTGTTAGCCCAAGAGGTCTCCAAGCTCTTGAAGCCACAACTCGACCAGCGGTTTGATGCCCTCCATGCCGCGCTCGCAGCAGCTATGACCCTAATTACGGCCAACTCTCAAAAGATCACAGAACTGGAAAGCAGAATCCAGTCCAATGAAAAAGAGATCACGGAATTGAGGGCCTCCCTCCAAAAGAGCCAGACCGCAGAGCGAAAAATGGGCGACAAGTTGGAGGACATTGAGAACAGAGACCGCCGCAACAACCTGCGTTTTGTGGGCATCCCGGAGTCAGTGGGAGGCGAACACCTCATGGAATATCTTACTAGAGACCTCCCATCTGCCCTCTGGATGGACCTCCGCAAAGACCCAATGATTATAGAGCGAGCACACAGACTAGGCCCCCCAGGGCCCAACCAAGGCAGCGGAAAAGGTAGACCTCGCCCAGTCGTAGCAAAGTACCTCAACTGGGCGGTGAAAGAAAAGGTCTTGAAAGCATACCGACGGCAACGAGAACTGAATGTCCACGACTCCAAGGTTCTCATCTACCAAGACTTCTCCCCTGCTGTAGCTCAAAAACGTAAGGCATTTGGACCCACCTGTCGCCTATTAATTGAAAAAAACATCAGATTTCAACTACTCTACCCAGCCAAGCTCAAAGTCCAAGAGGGCGACCGTGCAATAATTTACGAAGACCCTGAGGTGGCGGAGAGAAGATTTCGGAATGCCACGAACGTCACAGTGGAACGATCTAAAGACCTGCCACCCACACCATCTCCTACTACAGGAAGACTATCATCTCCAAATACAATGTTTCTTCCAGTGACAGCACGGCGTGTTCTTGGCGAGCTGCTATCACTGATTTGCAATGTTGACTTTATTGTTGTTTTTGTACTCCCTCCCTGCTTTTACCCTGTTATGCTCTCCCCCTTTTTAACCCAGGTACCAATCCATGCGGGACTCACCACTGACGACACCGTTACCACCTGTTCACTCCTGTGGCTCGCTGGGACCGAAAGGAATGAACACACCCAACTGCCATATGCTGCACAGACCCTGCCTTGGGACCCAGGATGAGTACTCTTAAAACACCAGACCCTGACACCACCTACACCTCACCACACTTGCGGTTTCTGTCATGGAACGTGGCAGGCCTTAACACCCCCCTCAAACGCAAAAAGGTCTTGAACCATCTAAAACGATTCTCACCAGATGTGGTCTTCCTTCAGGAGACACACTGGAGGGCTGACAAACCTGGTAAATTGCTAGCTCCCTGGATAGGAGATTGCTACACTGCCTCGCATACCTCATCATCACGCGGAGTAGCCATTCTCATCAAAAAAGGCCTGCCATGCACCATTCAGGACTCCATTAGTGATAGCCACGGCAGATACCTAATTCTGAGGGTGGAAATAGCGGGGAGAATATACTTCTTGGTCAACCTCTACGCTCCTAACCACGACCAACACATCTTCTACACATCGATTCTCCAGGTTCTTCTGGGACTTGAGCCTGGCCGCCTGATAGTAGGAGGAGACTTCAACCTAGTACAATGTCCCACCCTAGACCGCTCCTCACCCTCTCCACAGACCTCAGCAGCCACCACATCCCTTTTACACTTCATGGAACAGCTTTCACTCTGTGACCCATGGAGAGTGACAAACTCCACAGCCAGAGATTACACGTGCCACTCCCTCACACATCAATCCTTCTCCTGGATCGATTTCTTCCTCATCTCTTCACAACTATTCCCCCAACACCACGACTCTCGTATTCACCCAATACTGATCTCAGACCACGCTCCCATCTCACTGTTTCTAACTCTAGTGGAGCCGAGCCCTCAGACAAGACATTGGAGGTTTCCCTCCTACCTAGCAGAGTCGGATGACTTCAAAATCTTCCTTAAATCACACTGGAATGATTTCTTAGATGACAACATCATTCACACTGACAACACCCCTCTGCTCTGGGCCACTTCTAAGGCCGTTATGAGAGGCCACATCATCAGTTATCTGTCAAGCAGGAGAAAAACGCACAGAAAGAAATTTGACGCCTTACACACTTCCCTACTCCAGGCTCAGTCGGCGCTTGCCCTAACCCCAACCCCTGACACACAACAAGCCTATGCCATGGCCAAACAACTACTCGACTCCCTCATACATTCCCAATCACACTGGCAAGTTCAACTGACTCGAAACAAGTTTTACCGGTGGGGAAACAAGACGGGTAAATTATTAGCGACCCTAACAAAAGGCAAACGACCCTACAAACCAATTCTTAAACTACGGAACCCCACAACAAGCTTACAGATGACCGACCAGGAAGAGATAACGCTAATTTTTAGCGACTACTACAAAGACCTCTACAGAGCCACCCCTGCTAACCTCCCATCGATTCATTCCTTCCTGAACTCAATCAATCTCCCATCCCTGACCACCGAAGAACAAGTGACGCTGGACTCAGAGATAACAGAGGACGAAGTGAGACGAGCTATAGCAGACGCATCCAGCGGTAAGACCCCGGGCCCTGGCGGTTTCTCTGCCGAATACTACAAGATCCTATCCCCTGACTTAGTGCCCACCCTGACTAACCTCTTCAACACAACTTTCCTCCAGAGGGTCCCCATCGATAGATTTACTGAATCACGCACCATAGTTATCCCTAAACCCAATAGAGACCCACTGCTACCACAATCATACCGCCCAATCTCACTCCTCAACCATGACTACAAACTCCTGGCAAAAATCTTAGCAAGACGCTTACAACTGATATTACCTGGTCTCCTATGCGAGGCGCAAACGGGCTTTACTCAGGGGCGGAGCAGTGTGGCAAACATACGCCTGGCGGTCGCTGCTACGGTCTTGGCCCAACACTCACCAAGCACGCCTGCAATGCTGATGAGTCTAGACGCCGAAAAGGCCTTTGACAAAGTGGCATGGCCTTTTTTGTATGAAGCACTGGGCAGGGGGAATTTTGGCCCAAGGTTCCTGGAATATATCCAATATCTCCACACGAACACAAATACCCAGGTCTCTATCAACGGATGCAGCGCACCAACTATAGACCTCTTCCGAGGAGTCAAACAGGGATGCCCTCTGTCACCCCTCCTATTTAACCTCTCTATTGACCCCTTACTACGCCATCTGTTGCAGACCCCTACTTTTAGGGGACTCACAGTGGGCTCTAGGGAGCTCAAGGTCGCCGCATTCGCAGATGATGTCCTGCTGGTAGTAACTAACCCCAAACAGGTTCTGCACTCTCTTACACGCGAACTAGAAGACATGGGAGGCCTATTGGGCTATAACATTAACTGGGACAAAACAGAAGTGATGATGTTAAGTGGCCCCTCCATACCGTCATGGACATCAGGGTTCCCCTGTCAGTGGACCACTAGCTCACTAAAATACCTAGGAGTGCGAGTGACGAGACACCCGGCTAATCTACACAAAACCAACATCAACCTATACCTCAACAACCTAAACTCCACTTTAGCCAAATGGAAAGATTTTAACCTATCATACCTGGGCAGAGCCAACTTAATTAAAATGACAGAATTCCCACGCCTCCTCTATCTTTTTCACACTCTCCCAATCTACTTAACCCCCAAAGAGGAGAAACGGATCAACTGTCTATACCGCTCATTCATCTGGGAGGGAAAGAAGCCCCGAATTGCCTACAAATTACTTCAACAACTGAAGAGAAATGGTGGGATAAACTTCCCCGATATCAGACACTATAATTTAGCATCCCTATTCCGAGTGGTGGTGGACTGGCTAGGAGGGACCTCCTGCTATGCCCAATATGATTTAGAGTGCCGTCTCACACCAGGACTAGCTCTACCTGCTCTCCTACACCTCCCTTATACCGAACTGCCAACTGAGGTGAAGGTGAACCCCCTCCTTTTGTCTACATGGAAAGCATGGCAGAAAATACACCAACAGTTCCATCTCTCTCCACAGATATCCCTTCTCCTCCCACTTATTGGTAACCCCCATTTCCAAAACAGACACACCCACCCTGTCTTCCACCAGTGGCACTCTCAGGGCATAACATCCATTAAACATCTGACCCACCCAAGGGAACGCCGCATGTATTCAAGAGAGGAAATGCAATCTAAATACCCGATCGCCATATTCCCCCCATTCCAATACCTACAGGCTAAGAGTTATGTGACAAAGATATTAACCCGTCTGCCTGAGCGAGAGTGGAGTCCACACCTGCTTACATGGTTCACTAGATCTAACACCTCAACGGGCCAAATAGCCTCCAACTACAAATTCATCCATGGCACGCTGGACTATGAGCAATCTCAATTCCCATTAACAAAATGGCAGATTGATGATCCCGCCCTATCCCACAGCACAATCCTTAAAGCTCTAGACCAAGCCCACAAACTCCTCCCCTCAGCCCGTTTCATTGAAATGAGACTGAAAATCTGCCACAGATCCTATTTAACTCCCCAGAAGGGTCATAGAATGGGGCTATACACAACTTCCGAGTGCTTTAAGTGCCGCTCCCCCGAAGCCAATCTATTCCACTGCCTGTGGACATGCCCGACCATCCAGCCCTTCTGGACCAAAATACGACAATTTACCACTGCACACCTGACAAACTTTGCCCCTGATGAGCCGCTATGGGCCATCTTTGGATATCTAGAGCCAAATAAATACAAATGCTCTCCGGGGGCCCGTAAACTGCTGCACATGGTGGCGGCAGCCGGAGTTAAGGCCATCCTGCAGGTATGGATCCACGACCAAGCTCCTCCATTTAGGATCTTTTTAGACAAACTATCATTTTTGCTTCAGATGGATTGGGCTGAGGCCTCCTTGCACAAGGAGGAAAAAGTGAAGTCCTTCTTTGAAACCTGGGAAAGTTTCATCTCTCTGCTCCCACAACGAATCAGAGATGACATCAGAACTTGTTTCCAGCCTACAGTGTGGTATCAAGAGCAGGTACTACTAGGGGAAGAGCCTACATAGATACATGTTCGATAGAGCTGCCAAATAGACACATCTAAGGGTCAGAGGCCCATCCTGGTGTCAGAGGTCAATCCCGGTGTCGGTGAGTCCTGCACAACCCTCAAAGTTAACGCACCCTTGATGGGTGATATACAAGAAAAAAGTACCTGTTCCAGATAGCCCCTTCCCCCACCCCCCTCCCAGTTTTGACCTATTTGCTTTTTTTTTCTTTTAGTTTGCTTTAATTTTTTTTGTTTATTTTACATTTTTTTTTTCTTTCTTTGTAAATGTTTTGCCTTTGCTTTGTTTCCTTCTGTTTGTTTGCGTTACATTGGTTTTTTTTTTCACCTTGTGTTTTCATTGTTTGTATTCTGACATGATGCAGCCACGCTCGAAATATGCACTCTGCCATTTACTATCTTATAACAAGCTTACAATGTATACTTCAAGCGATATCTAGACCATTGTACAGAACATTTTATTTTCAATAAAAATTGTTAAAAAAAAAACATGGGGACCTGTGGTGGCTGCGCTCACATGGCAGTTCCCCTTCGTAGAACGCTGTGGAGGGGAACGCCAATGTGAAGCTAGCCTTAGAGGGAGCAACGAGGAGGAGCCATCTGAGCTGCACAGTCTAGTAACCCGGAGCAGTGTGGTAGTGTTTAAGTGTGACTATAGATCTGTGAACTGTGTAAACTGCTGTTGAAAGACCAAGTAAAGTACCCAGTAAGCTCATCACTGCCTGAGACTGTTTACTTCCAGCGTCGCAGTAAAGTCCCGTCTGAGGAGCCACAGACTGTCATTCCTGCACACTGGCTGGAGAGCTGCAGCTTTGAAGTAAGTGCCCTACACCCGATACAATCACTCACCAGGCCCATCCATCCACCACTACTCCTGCCCTGGGGACCCTCAGCCCTACCCAAGGAGGGCTTACCATCCACCCTGCCCCAAGTCACCGTCCCCAGCAGGAATACGGCAGCGGTGGTTCTACTAACCACATACCCCGGGTGGCATCACAACAAAATGCCCTGTAAACACTCCCTTTTTGGACTGATCCCAGGCCACGGGACCGAGTCACAACTACCGTGATACCCCAGAGAGACAGCGGTGGCCCGGTTCCCGAGTTTCCCATAGCCTGGGGGCGCATCACGCTCATAGTCTGTTTCATGAGAAAAATTAGACTTAGTAGCCAGAGGAGCGCCAAATCCTACTCAATAAGAGAAAGCTAGGTCCAAGTAGACGTAGGAGAACCCATAGCCTGCTTCATGAGAAAGGTAGAACCTAGTAGCCGGAGGTCTGCCCATAGCCTTCTTCATGAAAAAGCTAGGACCTACTAGACGGAGGAGCACCCATAGCCTGCTTCTTGAAAAGGCTAAGACCTAGTAGACAGAGGAACGCCCATAGGCTGCTTCTCATGAGAAAACTAGGACCAAGTAAAAAGGAGCAGCCATAACCTGCTTCTTGAGAAATCTTTGATCTAGTAGACGTAGGAATGCCCATAGCCTGCTTTTTATGAGAAATCTAGGACCTAGAAGATGTAGGAGCACCAATATGAGAAAGGTAGGAGCTAGTAGAAAGAAGCGCTAATAGCCTGCTTCATGATAAACTAGATACTGGTAGACGGAGGAGCGCCCATAGCCTGCTTCATATTTGAAAGCTAGGACCTAGAAGAAAAGAGTGCCCATAACCTGCTTCATGAGAAAGCTATGGCCTAATGACTGGAGGAGTGCCCATAGCCTGTTTCAGATGAGAAAGTTAGGTCCTAGTAGACGATGGAGTGCCCATAGCCTGCTTTATATGAGAAAGCAAGGTCCTAGTAGATGGAGAAGCGCCCATAGTCTGCTTTATATGAGAAAGCTAGGACCTAGTAGTACAGAGAGATTATAGCTTGCTTCATGAGAAAGCTAGGACCTAGGAGACGGAGGAGCGCGCATTGACTGCCTCATATGAGAAAGCAAGGCCCAAGTAGACAGAAGAATGCCCATAGCCTGTTTCAAATAAGAAAGGTAAGACCTAGTAGCAAGAGGAATGCCCATAGCCTGCTTTATATGAGAAAGCTAGGACCTAGGGTAAAGGAGATCCCATAGCCTACTTCATAAATAAAGCTAGTACCTAGTAGCCAGAGGAGCACCCATAGCCTGCTTCAAATAAGAAAGGTAAGACCTAGTAGCAAGAGGAATGCTCATAGCCTGCTTCATATGAGAAAGCTAATACCTAGGGTAAAGGAGATCCCATAGCCTGCTTCATGATAAAGCTGGTACCTAGTAGCCAGAGTAGCGCCCATACCCTGCTTCATATGAGAAAGCTAGGACCTGGTGTAAAGGAGCGCCCATAGCCTGCTTCATATGAGAAATCTAGGACCTGATGTAAAGGAGCTCTCATAGCCTGCTTCATGATAAAGCTAGTACCTAGTAGCCAGAGGAGCGCCCATAGCCAGCTTCATATGAGAAAGCTAGGACCTAGTGTAAAGGAGCGCCCATGGCCTGCTTCATGATAAAGCTACAATAAAAAGGGAAATGGAGCGCACATAGAGTAATTTCCTTTTGCACAAATATCCTCAGTGCCCCCCTTTAGTGGAAGGACTCACCTGATTTGGTTGTGCAAGTCACAACCAACTAACTCCGCTCTCTCTTATGGTCGCAGCAGGTGCCCAGCAAAAGTAAGGATCCAAAGGGTTAACAGAAAGTGCTGGGTTTCATAGATCCACCGCGCTGACCTCCAGTGAAGACAAACAGAGTGATGTATAAAACTCTGTTTAATGGGTAATTTGCCTACCGGTTTCGTGATTTCAGTTATCACTTCATCAGGGCATAACTGAAATCACGAAACCGGTAGGCAAATTACCCATTAAACAGAGTTTTTATACATCACTCTGTTTGTCTTCACTGGAGGTCAGCGCGGTGGATCTATGAAACCCAGCACTTTCTGTTAACCCTTTGGATCATGATAAAGCTAGTACCTAGTAGACAGAGTGCCCATAGCCTGCTTCATATGAGACAGCTAGGACCTAGTGTAAAGGAGTGCCCATAGCCTGCTTCATGATAAAGCTAGTACCCAGTAGACAGAGGAGTGCCCATAGCCTACTCTATATGAGACAGCTAGGTCCTAGTAGATGGAGGAGTGTCCATAGCCTGCTTAATATGAGAGAGCTAGGTCCTAGTAGATGGAGAAGCACCCATAGCCTGTTTCTTATAAGAATGCTAGAACCACGTAGAAAGGATAGCCTGCTTCTTGAGAAATCAAGGATCTAGTAGACAGAGGAGTACCCATAGCCTGCTTCATATGAGAAATCTAGGACCTAGTAGATGTAGGAGCGCTCATAGCCTGCCTCATATGAGAAAGCAAGGTCCTAGTAGACGGAGGAGTGCCCACAGCTGGCTTCATATGAGAAAGCTAGGTTCTAGTAGACAGATGAGTGCATATAGCCTGCTTCAAATGAGAAAGCTAGGACCTAGGGTAAAGGAGATCCCATAGCCTGCTTCTTGATAAAGCTAGTACCTAGTAGCCAGAGGAGCGCCCATAGCCTGCTTCATATGAGAAAGCTAGGACCTGGTGTAAAGGAGCGCCCATAGCCTGCTTCATATGAGAAAGCTAGGACCTGGTGTAAAGGAGCGCCCATAGCCTGCTTAATGATAAAACTAGTACCTAGTAGCCAGAGGAGCGCCCATAGCCAGCTTCATATGAGAAAGCTAGGACCTAGTGTAAAGGAGCGCCCATGGCCTGCTTCATGATAAAGCTAGTATCTAGTAGACAGAGTGCCCATAGCCTGCTTCACATGAGACAGCTAGGACCTAGTGTAAAGGAGTGCCCATAGCCTGCTTCATGATAAAGTTAGTACCTAGTAGACAGAGGAGTGCCCATAGCCTACTCTATATGAGACAGCTAGGTCCTAGTAGATGAGGGAGTGTCCATAGCCTGCTTAATATGAGAGAGCTAGGTCCTAGTAGATGGAGAAGCACCCATAGCCTGTTTCTTATAAGAATGCTAGAACCATGTAGAAAGAAGCATCCATAGCCTGCTTCTTGAGAAATCTAGGATCTAGTAGACGGAGGAGTGCCCATAGCCTGCTTCATATGAGAAATCTAGGACCTAGTAGATGTAGGAGCGCTCATAGCCTGCCTCATATGAGAAAGCAAGGTCCTAGTAGACGGAGGAGTGCCCAGAGCTGGCTTCATATGAGAAAGCTAGGTTCTAGTAGACAGATAAGCGCATATAGCCTGCTTCAAATGAGAAAGCAAGTCCACGTAGACAGAGGAGCGCTCATAGCCTGCTTCATATGAGAACTCTACAACCTAGTAATCATAGGAGCACCCATAGCTTGATTCATATGAGAAAGCTAGGGCCTTGTGTAAAGGAGCGCCCATAGCCTGCTTCATGATAAATGTAGTATCTAGTAGACAGCGGAGCGCCCATAGCCTGCTTTATAAGAAAAAGCTATTTCCTTGTAGATGGAGGAGCGCCCATAGCCTGCTTCATGAGAAAGCTAGGACCTAGTATAAGGAGGAGTGACTTAGCCTGCTTTGTTTGAGAAAGCTAGGACATAGAAGAAAATAGCGCCCATCTCCTGTTTCATGAGAAAGCTTGGGCCTAGTAGATGGAGGAGCACCTATAGCCTGCTTCATATGAGAAAGCTAGGACCTAGTAGATGGAGGATCGCCCATAGCCTGCTTCATATGAGAAAGCTACTTCCTACTAGACCTAGGACTGTCCATAGCCCTTTTCATGAAAAAGCTAGTACCTAGTAGACGGAGGAGCACAAATAGGCTGCTTTATGAGAAAGCTAGGACCTAGTAGACGGAGGAGCGTCCATAGCCTTCTTCATGAAGTAGCTAGGACCTAGTAAATGGAGGCGCGCCCATAGTCTGCTTCATAAAAAAGCTGCGTCCTAGTAGACGGAGGAGTGACCATAGCCTGTTTTATATGAAAAATCTAGGTCCTAGTAGATGGAGGAGCGCCCATAGCCTGCTTCATATGAGAAAGCTAGGACCCAGTAGAAAGGAACGTCTATAGCCTGCTTCATGAGAAATCTAGGACCTAGTAGACGGATGAGCACCCATAGCCTGCCTTATATGAGAATGCTAGGATCTAGTATAAAGGAGCGTTCATATCCTGCTTCATGAGAAAGTTAGGACCTAGTAGACGGAGGAGCGCTCATAGCTGGCTTCATATGAGAAAGCTAGGTCCTAGTAGACGGAGGAGCGCCCATAGCTTGCTTCATATGAAAAAGCTAGGACCTAGTAGACGGACGAACGCCCATAGCCTGCTTCATATGATAAAGTTGGATCTAGTAGAAAGGATCGCCCATAGCCTGCTTCTTGAGAAAGCTAGAACCTAGTATATGGAGGAGATCCAATGCTAGGACCGAGAAGAAAGGAGCGCCCATAGCCTGCTTCATGAGAAACGTAGGACCTAGTTGGACGGAGGAGTGCCCATCGCCTGCCTCATGAGAAAGCAAGGTCCAAGTAGACAGAGGAGCACCCATAGACTCCTTTAAATAAGAAAGGTACAGTCTAGTAGCCAGAAGAGCGCCCATAGCCTGCTTCATATGACAAAGCTAAGACCTAGTGTAAAGGAGTGCCCATAGCCTGCTTCATGATAAAGCTAGGACTTAGTAGCCAGAGAAGTGTGCAAATACTACTCCATATGAGAAAGCTAGGACGTAGTAGATGAAGGAGCGCCCATAGCCTGCTTCATATGAGAAAGCTAGGTCCCAGTAAACGGGGAGAGCCCATAACCTGCTTCATGAGACAGATAGGACCTAGTAGCCGGAGGACCGCGCCATAGCCTTTTTCATGAAAAAGCAAGGACCTAGTAGACGGAGAAATGTCCATAGCCTGTTTCATATGAGACAACTAGGACCTAATAGATGGAGGAGCACTCATAGCCTGTTTCTTATGACAAAGCTAGAACCAAGTAGAAAGGAGCATCCATAGCCTGCTTCTTGAGAAATCTAGGATCTATTAGATGGAGGAGTGCCCATAGCCTGCTTCATATGAGAAATCTGGGACCTAGTAGATGTAGGAGCGCCCATAGCCTGCTTAATATGAGAATGCTAGGTCCTAGTAGACGGAGGGTTGCCCATAGCCCGCTTCATATGAGAAAGTTAGGTCCTAGTGTAAAGGAGCGCCCATGGCCTGCTTCATGATAAAGCTAGTATCTAGTAGACAGAGTGCCCATAGCCTGCTTCATATGAGACAGCTAGGACCTAGTGTAAAGGAGTGCCCATAGCCTGCTTCATGATAAAGTTAGTACCTAGTAGACAGAGGAGTGCCCATAGCCTACTCTATATGAGACAGCTAGGTCCTAGTAGATGGAGGAGTGTCCATAGCCTGCTTAATATGAGAGAGCTAGGTCCTAGTAGATGGAGAAGCACCCACAGCCTGTTTCTTATAAGAATGCTAGAACTATGTAGAAAGAAGCATCCATAGCCTGCTTCTTGAGAAATCTAGGATCTAGTAGACGGAGGAGTGCCCATAGCCTGCTTCATATGAGAAATCTAGGACCTAGTAGATGTAGGAGCGCTCATAGCCTGCCTCATATGAGAAAGCAAGGTCCTAGTAGACGGAGGAGTGCCCAGAGCTGGCTTCATATGAGAAAGCTAGGTTCTAGTAGACAGATAAGCGCATATAGCCTGCTTCAAATGAGAAAGCAAGTCCACGTAGACAGAGGAGCACTCATAGCCTGCTTCATATGAGAACTCTACAACCTAGTAATCATAGGAGCACCCATAGCTTGATTCATATGAGAAAGCTAGGGCCTTGTGTAAAGGAGCGCCCATAGCCTGCTTCATGATAAATGTAGTATCTAGTAGACAGCGGAGCGCCCATAGCCTGCTTTATAAGAAAAAGCTATTTCCTTGTAGATGGAGGAGCGCCCATAGCCTGCTTCATGAGAAAGCTAGGACCTAGTATAAGGAGGAGTGACTTAGCCTGCTTTGTTTGAGAAAGCTAGGACATAGAAGAAAATAGCGCCCATCTCCTGTTTCATGAGAAAGCTTGGGCCTAGTAGATGGAGGAGCACCTATAGCCTGCTTCATATGAGAAAGCTAGGACCTAGTAGATGGAGGATCGCCCATAGCCTGCTTCATATGAGAAAGCTACTTCCTACTAGACCTAGGACTGTCCATAGCCCTTTTCATGAAAAAGCTAGGACCTAGTAGACGGAGGAGCACAAATAGGCTGCTTTATGAGAAAGCTAGGACCTAGTAGACGAGGAGCGTCCATAGCCTTCTTCATGAAGTAGCTAGGACCTAGTAAATGGAGGCGCGCCCATAGCCTGCTTCATAAAAAAGCTGCGTCCTAGTAGACGGAGGAGTGACCATAGCCTGTTTTACATGAAAAATCTAGGTCCTAGTAGATGGAGGAGCGCCCATAGCCTGCTTCATATGAGAAAGCTAGGACCCAGTAGAAAGGAACGTCTATAGCCTGCTTCATGAGAAATCTAGGACCTAGTAGACGGATGAGCACCCATAGCCTGCCTTATATGAGAATGCTAGGATCTAGTATAAAGGAGCGTTCATATCCTGCTTCATGAGAAAGTTAAGACCTAGTAGACGGAGGAGCGCTCATAGCTGGCTTCATATGAGAAAGCTAGGTCCTAGTAGACGGAGGAGCGCCCATAGCTTGCTTCATATGAAAAAGCTAGGACCTAGTAGACGGACGAACGCCCATAGCCTGCTTCATATGAGAAATTTAGGACCTAGTAAATGGAGGAGCGCCCATAGCCTGCTTCATATGATAAAGCTGGATCTAGTAGAAAGGATCGCCCATAGCCTGCTTCTTGAGAAAGCTAGAACCTAGTATATGGAGGAGATCCAATGCTAGGACCGAGAAGAAAGGAGCGCCCATAGCCTGCTTCATGAGAAACGTAGGACCTAGTTGGACGGAGGAGTGCCCATCGCCTGCCTCATGAGAAAGCAAGGTCCAAGTAGACAGAGGAGCACCCATAGACTCCTTTAAATAAGAAAGGTACAGTCTAGTAGCCAGAAGAGCGCCCATAGCCTGCTTCATATGACAAAGCTAAGACCTAGTGTAAAGGAGTGCCCATAGCCTGCTTCATGATAAAGCTAGGACTTAGTAGCCAGAGAAGTGTGCAAATACTACTCCATATGAGAAAGCTAGGACGTAGTAGATGAAGGAGCGCCCATAGCCTGCTTCATATGAGAAAGCTAGGTCCCAGTAAACGGGGAGAGCCCATAACCTGCTTCATGAGACAGATAGGACATAGTAGCCGGAGGACCGCGCCATAGCCTTTTTCATGAAAAAGCAAGGACCTAGTAGACGGAGAAATGTCCATAGCCTGTTTCATATGAGACAACTAGGACCTAGTAGATGGAGGAGCACTCATAGCCTGTTTCTTATGACAAAGCTAGAACCAAGTAGAAAGGAGCATCCATAGCCTGCTTCTTGAGAAATCTAGGATCTATTAGATGGAGGAGTGCCCATAGCCTGCTTCATATGAGAAATCTGGGACCTAGTAGATGTAGGAGCGCCACATAGCCTGCTTAATATGAGAATGCTAGGTCCTAGTAGACGGAGGGTTGCCCATAGCCCGCTTCATATGAGAAAGTTAGGTCCTAGTAAGCATGGTAAAGGAAGCGACCCATAGCCTGCTTCATATGAGACAGCTAGGACCTAGTGTAAAGGAGCCCATAGCCTGCTTCATGATAAAGTAGTCCTATAGACGAGGAGGCCATAGCCTCTCATATGAGACAGCTAGGCCTAGTAGATGAGGAGTGCCCATAGCCTGCTTCATATGAGAAGCTAGGTCCTAGTAGATGAGTAAGCACCCTATGCCTGTTTCTTAAGAAATCTAGAACTAGTGAAAAGCATCCATAGCCTGCTTCTTGAGAAATCTAGGATCTAGTAGAGGAGGAGTGCCATAGCCTGCTTCATAAGAAAGCTAGGACCTAGTAATGGAGGATCGCCCATAGCCTGCTTCATATGAGAAAGCTACTTCCTACTAGACCTAGGACTGTCCATAGCCCTTTTCATGAAAAAGCTAGGACCTAGTAGACGGAGGAGCACAAATAGGCTGCTTTATGAGAAAGCTAGGACCTAGTAGACGGAGGAGCGTCCATAGCCTTCTTCATGAAGTAGCTAGGACCTAGTAAATGGAGGCGCGCCATAGCCTGCTTCATAAAAAAGCTGCGTCCTAGTAGACGGAGGAGTGACCATAGCGTGTTTTACATGAAAAATCTAGGTCCTAGTAGATGGAGGAGCGCCCATAGCCTGCTTCATATGAGAAAGCTAGGACCCAGTAGAAAGGAACGTCTATAGCCTGCTTCATGAGAAATCTAGGACCTAGTAGACGGATGAGCGCCCATAGCCTGCCTTATATGAGAATGCTAGGATCTAGTATAAAGGAGCGTTCATATCCTGCTTCATGAGAAAGTTAGGACCTAGTAGACGGAGGAGCGCTCATAGCTGGCTTCATATGAGAAAGCTAGGTCCTAGTAGACGGAGGAGCGCCCATAGCTTGCTTCATATGAAAAAGCTAGGACCTAGTAGACGGACGAACGCCCATAGCCTGCTTCATATGAGAAATTTAGGACCTAGTAAATGGAGGAGCGCCCATAGCCTGCTTCATATGATAAAGTTGGATCTAGTAAGAAAGGATCGCCCATAGCCTGCTTCTTGAGAAAGCTAGAACCTAGTATATGGAGGAGATCCAATGCTAGGACCGAGAAGAAAGGAGCGCCCATAGCCTGCTTCATGAGAAACGTAGGACCTAGTTGGACGGAGGAGTGCCCATCGCCTGCCTCATGAGAAAGCAAGGTCCAAGTAGACAGAGGAGCACCCATAGACTCCTTTAAATAAGAAAGGTACAGTCTAGTAGCCAGAAGAGCGCCCATAGCCTGCTTCATATGACAAAGCTAAGACCTAGTGTAAAGGAGTGCCCATAGCCTGCTTCATGATAAAGCTAGGACTTAGTAGCCAGAGAAGTGTGCAAATACTACTCCATATGAGAAAGCTAGGACGTAGTAGATGAAGGAGCGCCCATAGCCTGCTTCATATGAGAAAGCTAGGTCCCAGTAAACGGGGGAGAGCCCATAACCTGTTTCATGAGACAGATAGGACCTAGTAGCCGGAGGACCGCGCCATAGCCTTTTTCATGAAAAAGCAAGGACCTAGTAGACGGAGAAATGTCCATAGCCTGTTTCATATGAGACAACTAGGACCTAGTAGATGGAGGAGCACTCATAGCCTGTTTCTTATGACAAAGCTAGAACCAAGTAGAAAGGAGCATCCATAGCCTGCTTCTTGAGAAATCTAGGATCTATTAGATGGAGGAGTGCCCATAGCCTGCTTCATATGAGAAATCTGGGACCTAGTAGATGTAGGAGCGATCATAGCCTGCTTAATATGAGAATGCTAGGTCCTAGTAGACGGAGGGTTGCCCTTAGCCCGCTTCATATGAGAAAGTTAGGTCCTAGTAGATGGAGGAGCACCCATAGCCTGCTTTATATGAGAAAGCTAGGACCTAATAGAAAGGAGCTTCCATAGTCTGCTTTATGAAATAGCTAGTTCCTAATAGACGGAGGAGGACCTATAGCCTGCTTCATATGAGGAATCTAGGACCTAGTAGATGTAGGAGCGCCCATAGCCTGCTTCATATGAGAAAGCTAGGTCCTAGCTAGATTGTAGTAGAGCAGGAGCGCCTATTGCCTGCTTCTTAAGAAATCTAGGACCTAGTGGACAAAGGAGTGCCCATAGCCTGCTTCATATGAGAAACCTAGGACCTAGTAGATGGAGGAGTGGCCATAGCCTGCTTCATATGAGTAAGCTAGGACCTAGTAGACAGATGAGCGCTCATAGACTGCTTCATATGTGAATGCTACGTCCTAGTAGATGGAGAGGGGCCCATTGCCTGCTTCATATGAGAAAGCTCGGACTTACTAGATGGAGGAGCGCCCATAGCTGATTTCATATGAGAAAGCTAGGTCCTAGTAGATAGAGTAGCGTCCATAGCTTGCTTTATGAGACAGCTAGAACCTAGTAGACAGAGGAGTGCCCAAAGCCTGCTTCTTATGACAAACCTAGGACCTAGTAGAAAGGAGCATCCATAGCCTGTGATGCACCCCTAGGGTTATGTGGACTCGTATATCTGGGCCCTCAGTTGCGGTTGGGGATGTCACTGGTGGCCTGCCCACACCCGTGGCCCTGGTGGTCAGCTTTAAGAAAGGGGAAATTGAAATAGGGATAGTATGTCGTGACGCCACCTGCAGATTCTGGTGATGGGACACCAGCGCTGCTTCAAACCTCTGGAGGGTGATGGTACTGCAGCTTTGATGGAACAGCTCCCTGCAGGTGGAGCTGGGTCTCCGAGGCAGAAGTGAACCAATAATGTAGATGCAGTCTGTAAAGGTGAATTATCAGCAATGCAGTAATAGAACAAACACACGGAGACTCTGTCACTCTACCCGGGTACTTTGCTGGAATAGTTCTGATGACAATGCAGTTCACAGTGGAAAATAGTCTTTGCATGAGGTAGCTGGCCAGGTAGTCACAGCGGGCTGCAAGGTCTGTTGGAGTCTCCAGTGGTATGCCTTCTCTTGACTATCCCAGGTCCTCCTGCTGATTCCTGTCCTTGCACTACCGCCTTATTTCCAGGCCCCTTGGGGTGCTGATGAGTTCCTGTGCTTCCCAGCTTTTGAGGAGGGCTTCGATCTTTAGGTGGGCAATCCTGGCATGGCGGTGCTGTATGGACAGGGTGTCGGGGCCAGTAGACTGATCCGCGACGGCCGGAATTGGTGGCTCAGGGGCTAGACTCCCTGCACCGTGTCCTCGCAACTGGCTCCCCGTTGTGGACCAGGGTTCCCCCCTGGAGTATGGGCGCTCCGGTATGGGGGGTTCCCTCTCTCTTTTCCTGGGCTGCCTTTTTCTCTCTCAGGCCCCCTCTCTCGGAGACCCCTTTCCTCTCTCAGGGCTCCCTTTCCTTCTTCAGGGATCCCTTTCCTTCTCCCTAGGGCAAACTAGAACTCCCTGTTTTTCTACCTCCCTCCTCCCCTAACCCCCAGGGACTGGGCTCCAACCATTTGCCTAGCTTCGAGTGTGGGAGCCTCCTACAAAACTTGCATTCCCACTGTGACAGGGATAGCTGAACACTCCTTTATGGGTGCAGTACCCCAACTGTGACGCCTGACCAGTGGGGCGCCACATTCATCTTGGTGGAATACACTCGTCCGCTAGTGTGTTTACCTGGTGTACCGGTAGAGTAAGTGTTTCTTTTTTTTTACTAAACAACATTAACAGGTAACATATTTACAAAGGTTACGCATTCTTATTCTTCCCTGTATGGTAGGCACCAAGCTTAGAACGTTGCAAAAAAAAAAAAAAAAACATTATTTAACTGTTTCATTGGCCACACGGGGACTGGTAACTGTGCTGACCCAGCAGTAATTATTGTTCTTCACAGTCCAGTGTGAATTATCACCGCTGAGCTGCTTTGGATAAACAAATTATATCACATGAGAGTCTCTGGCTTAACAGCAACAGTCCAGGCTCAAACACATTATTACCACTAGAAAACGGGGTAACTGGGATCTGTGGAACGCTGGTAGGGCCTGCAGGTGGGTCCACAGGGTCGTCTGTTTGCACCCCTGTCTCCTGGGTCTGCATGGGTGGCATTGCTGCAAGAATCTCTGCCACAGCCTGTGCAGCAGCTGCTGCTTCTTGTGCCTCCCGGTCCATGGCCCGGGCCATCAGCTCCACGGCCCTTCTGCACTCCAGCTGCAGACCACCTACTCCATCACTTCAGTCAGGTTGTTCTGCTGCTCTCCAAAGGCGTCCCTCCCGTAGTCCGCATCTCCCTCATTGGTCAAGAGAGAGACTGACCCTGGACCTCCGCGGGCAGCGTGGACCTGCTGCTCCACCTCTCTCATCAGATCTGTCTAACAGGTCACCGCCATTGCACCGGGTATAAGAGTCTTTTCGTCTTGTCCTTCTCTTGTGGTTGGTGTTATATTGGCTTTTGGCGGTTCTCCTCGGATCACTTCCTTTGGCCCGCCCCCTTGGTTGATTGATGGCCATCGGGGCAGGCAAACAGTTTCGCGCCTCTGGCTAGGCCCTCCCAAGACAAAGGGCTGAGGCATACCCCTGGGCCTGCACATTGTCCTTCACATGGTTAACCTGCCATCTGGAGATTCCCAATAAAATGGCGGGAATCAGTTCTTGGTGCCGTGTTTAAAGACTGTTAAAGTTCTTTTAGACCGGGTTTTAAAGTTTGTAAAGGCACACAATACCCATTAGGTATGGGTTGGTTCGAATCCTGTTCGTAAGCGCCAGAAAAGGCTATGACGCACCCCAGGGTTATGTGGACTTGGGTATCTGGGCCCTCAGCTGCTGTTGGAGATGTCACTGGTGGCCTGCCCAGACCCGTGGCCCTGGTGGTCAGCTTTAATAAAAAAGGGGAAATAGAAATAGGGATAGTTTGTCGTGACGCCACTTGCAGATTCTGGTGATGGGACACCAGTGCCGCTTCAGACCTCCAGAGGGTGATGGTACTGCAGCTTTGATGGAAGAGCTCCCTGCAGGTGGAGCTGGGCCTCCAAGGTAGAAGTGCACCGATAATGTAGATGCAGTCGGTAAAGGTGAATTATCATCAATGCAGTAAAAGAACAAACACACGGAGACTCTGTCACTCTACCCGAGTACTTTACTGGAACAGTTCTGATGACTTCTCTTGACTATCCCAGGCCCTGCTGCTGATTCCTGTCCTTGCACTAGCCCCTTATTACCAAGCCCGTTGGGTTGCTGATGAGTTCCCGTGCTTCCCAGCCCTTAAGAAGTAGGGCCTCGACCTTTAGGTGGGCAATCCTGGGGTGGCGGTGCTGCATGGACAGGGTGTCGGGGCCAGTAGACTGACCCGCGACGGCCGTTATTGGCGTCCTCGGAGCCGGCTCTCTGTGGTTGTCCAGGGTTCCCCCGGAGTATGGGTGCTCCAGTATGGGGGGTTCCTTCTCTCTTTTCCTGGGCTGAGTTTTTCTCTCTCAGGCCCTCTCTCTCAAAGACCCCTTTCCTCTCTCAGGGCTCCCTTTCCTTCTTCAGGGTTCCCTTTCCTTCTTCTCCCTAGGGCAAACTAGAACTCCCCATTTTTCTACCTCCCTCCTCCCCTATCTCTCCCCACAGGCACTGGGCTCCAACCATTTGCCTAGGTTCGAGTGTGGGAGTGTGTGCCTGACCAGTGGGGCGCCACCCCTGCTTCTTGAGAAATCTAGGATCTAGTAGACGGAGGAGTACCCATAGCTTGTTTCATATGAGAAATCTAGGACCTAGTAGATGTAGGAGCGCCCATAGTCTGCTTCATATAAGAAAGCTACGTCCTAATAGACTTAGGAGCGCCCATAGGCTGCTTCATATGAGAAGGTTAGGTCCTAGTAGACCGAGTAGCGCCCATAGCCTGCTTTATATGAGAAAGTTAGGACCTAATAGAAAGGAGCTTCATAGCCTGCTTCATAAGGAAGCTAGGACCTAGTGGACAGAGGAGTGCCCATAACCATAGACTGCTTCATATGCGAAAGCTACATCCTAGTAGATGGAGTGGGGCCCATAGCCTGCTTCATATGAGAAAACTAGGACGTAGTAGATGGGGAAGCGCCCATAGCTGGCTACATATGAGAAAGCTAGGTCACAGTTGACGGAGGAGCGCCCATAAATCAAGCAGAAGTATCCACAGCACCACATGAGATAGGAGCTCACCTAACCCCAATTAGAGACCCACCTGGACTTCAACACGTAGAAAAGAAAGAACAGCGCCTCTCAAGCTGGTGTATAATCAATGCTTCATTTTTATTCTTGTTCCGTCCATTCCCCCGCACAACGTTTTGGTCCACAGACCTTTATCAAGTGCTTGAAAAAGGTCTGTGGACCGAAACGTTGTGCGGGGGGATGGACGGAACAAGAATAAAAATGAAGCATTGATTATATACCAGCATGAGAGGCGCTGTTCTTTCTTTTCTACGGGAGGAGCGCCCATAGCCTGCTTAATATGAGAAAGCTAGGACCTAGTAGCTGGAAGAATGCCCGTAGCCTGCTTCATATAAGAATGCTACGTCCTAGTAGATGAAGGAATGCCCATAGCTTGCTTTATATGAGAACATTAGGTCCTAATGAGAAAGCTACAACCTAGTAGACGGAGGCGTGCCCATAGCCTGCTATATATGAGAAAGCTAGGACCTAGTAGATGGAGGAACGCTCAAAGACGGCTTCATATGAGAAAGCTAGGTCCTAACAGACGGAGGAGCGCCCATCGCCTGCTTCATATAAGAAAGCTAGGACCTAGTAGATGGAGTTGCGCCCATAGACTGCTTCATATGCGAAAACTTCGTCCTAGTAGATGGAGGGGAGCCCATAGCCTGCTTCATATGAGAAAGCTAGGTCCTAGTAGATGGAAGAGCACCCATAGCCTGCTTCCTATGAGAAAGCTAGGTCTTAGTTGATGGAGGAGCGCCCATAGTCTGCTTCATATGAGAAAGCTAGGACCTAGTAGCTGGAAGAGCGCCCATAGCCTGCTTCATATGAGAAAGCTAGGACCTAGTAGACGGAGGAGCACCCACAGCCATCTTCATGAAAAAGCTAGGACCTCGTAGATAGAAGAGCCCATAGCCTGCTGCATCTGAGAAAGCTAGGACCTAGTAGATGTAGGAGCGCCCATAGAGTTCTTCATGAAAACGCTAGGGCCTAGTAGATGGACGAGCTGCCATAGCCTACTTCATATGAGAAATCTACCTCCTAGTAGATGAAGGATCTCCTTTTGCTGGCTTTATATGAGAAATCTAAGTCCTATTAGACGTAGGAGTGCCCATAGCCTGCTCCCTATGAGAAAGTGAGGTCCTAGTATAGGCATGAGCTCCCATAGACTGCTTCTTG
Organism: Allobates femoralis; assembly: GCA_033576535.1. Classification (NCBI taxonomy): domain Eukaryota; kingdom Metazoa; phylum Chordata; class Amphibia; order Anura; family Aromobatidae; genus Allobates; species Allobates femoralis. Next base: position 119,375,050 of record JARQOC010000009.1, on the reverse strand, counting down.
AGAAAGCTAGGAAGTAGTAAATGAAGGAACACCCATCGCCTGCTTTTATATGAGAAAGCTAGGTCCTAATAGATGGATGAGCGCTCATAGCCTACTTCATATGATAAAGTTGGACCAAGTAGAAAGAGTAATCTATAGCCTGTTCATGAGAAAGCTAGGATCTAGTAGAGAGAGGAGTGCCCATAGCATGCTTTATATGAGAAAGCTAGAACCTAGTAGCTAGAGGAGTGCCCAAAGCCAGCTCCATATGAGAAAGCTAGGACCTAGTAGCTAGAGGGGCGCCTAAACACTGTTTCATATGAAAAAGCTAAGACCTAGTAGATGGAGGAGTGCCCATAGCCTTCTTCATGAAAAAGCTAGGACCTTGTAGATAGTGGAGCCCATAGCCTGCTGCATCTGAGAAAGCTAGGACCTAGTAGACGTAGGAGCGCCCATAGAGTTCTTCATGAAAAAGCTAGGACCTAGTAGATGGACAAGTGGCCATAGCCGACTTTATATGAGAAATCTAACTTCTAGGAGACGAAGGATCTCCTTTAACTGGCTTTATGTGAGAAATCCAGGTCCTATTAGACGGAGGAGTGCCCATAGCCTGATTCATATGAGAAAGCGAGGTCCTAGTATAGGGATGAGCTCCCAAAGCCTGCTTCATATTAGAAAGTTAGGTCCTAGTAGAAAGGAGCGCCCATAGCCTGCTTTATGAGAAAGCTAGGACCTAGTAGCCGGAGGAGCACCCATAGCCTTCTTCATGAAAAACTTAGGACCTAGTAGACGGAGGAGTGCCCCTAGCCTGCTTTATATGAGAAAGCTAGGTCCTAATATATGGATGATCTCCCATAGCCGACTTCATACGAGAAAGCAAGGATTTAGTAGAAAGGAGCGCCCATAGCCTGCTTCATGAGAAAGCTAGGACCTAGTAGATGTAGGAGCACCCATAGCCTGCTTCATATGAGAAAGACAGAACCTAGTATATGGAGGGGCGCATATAGCCTGCTTTAAATGAGAAAGGTAGCTCTTAGTAGACAAAAGAATGCCCATAGCCTGCTTCATGAGAAAGCTAGGACCTAGTAGAGGGAGGAGTGGCCATAGCCTGCATCATATGAAAAAACTAGAACCTAGTTGATGGAAGAGCGCTCATAGCTTGCTTCATATGAGAAAGCTACAGTACATTCTAGTAGTCCTAGTAGAAGGAAATGCTCGCATTTCGATAGCCACCGCTATCTTCCTCAGGTGGTATATCCACCTGAGGAAAATAGCAGTGGCTATCGAAACACGTTGTGGCTAGAGAGCATAACTATAATAAAAGTTTGTGCTTTTAACTTTCACCTCTCTTGTCCCTTACTCTAGCGCTTCTAACATACCTCTTTTCTATCGCTGCATAGCCTGTCATGAGACACCTAGGACCTAGTAGACGGAGAAGTGCCCGTAGCCTGCTTTATATGAGAAAGCTGGGACCTAGTAGATAGTGTCTGTCATGAAAATGAATATTGCTCATGATTTTTTCTGCAGAGACAGATCTACTCCCTCATCCCTCCCCCCTTTTTTTAGCTGGTTTGTAAGTAGCTTACAGAGAAACACTGTTGGCCTCCCCCCAACCAAACTATTTACGATGGGTCGTAAACCACTTCCAGGAGAGCCAAAGCTGGACAAACCAGTCCAAACCAGTTTTGTTTCTACCAAAGAAACCAAATCCTTTGTCTAAAATTCACCGTGGTTTCAATATTGAATTTAAGACGACCCGATCATACCACAAACACATAATGCATATTTTTAGATTACTTACCGTGTTGTGTATTCAATGATGTATTTTGTACAGTTGTACAACGTTCAGGAACCTGGGAAGGGATTGCTGGCATTCCAAATAAGACCATCAAGTCATATTTGGTATCAAACTTCTCAGAATCACCTGACCTGGAAAATGAGCCATATCTTATGTCTGTGAGCCCCCCCCATCTCTAGATATGGAAAAATGGGGATTTAGGAAGCATAGTGAGAGAGGTGGTACTCGAGGATCCTCCCAGGGAGGAGGGATCACTCTAAGTGGTGGGGGTCACAGATTGCCCTGGTTTAATAAAAGCAAAGAAGGATTTTTGGGTCATTCTGCTCTCGAGGTCTGACAGTCAACACCAGCTAACTGTCGACAGAATCTACCCATCCAGGAGAAGGGCCTCCTCCAAGAAACTAAGTACCAAGCCTGACTAGGTCTGAAACTTTCATACTTTATTCCTTTTATTTTTTATAACTGTTATTCATACATGTAATTTGTCTCTTATATAATATTCTGTACATCTTTTGTAACCATTGCCCTATTTCGGAGTAAACTATTTTAATTTACTAGCTTCGATCTCCTTGTCCTATGAACGATTTCTCACGTCCCCCCTGCTCATTTTTTACGCTATCGCACAGGTTACCGACCCACCTGAAAGAGGTCGGTGGTGGCAGCATACTTCTGTATTTATGTGATATTGTGGCCTGAGGGTGACTGGATTGAGGTATATATACGTTCCTGGCAGGAACTGGTGGTATATATACATCCTGTCACATCACGTGCCGCAGTAGACAACCTAAATTAGAGCAGCTGGGCACCTTTCTTATCCTCTGGCAATACCGGATTTGACCAGCAGGCTAAGGGGGCGCCAGAGAGCTGCAGGTCCTGACTAAGCTAATCGTGACAATTGGTGGCAGAGCGGTGGGATCATAGGACATTAGTGATCTGGTTTGAGCAATCATTCCTCTCACTAAAAACTTGCACAGTTCTTACAAGAACTCGGCACAAACGTTTTGAAGATCGAACTCAGTGGTTATTAGATCTGAGACAATACTGTGTGTGTAGCAGTTACCCCCCCCCTCTTTGTTTTTCTATTCTATCTTTTGATTTGGAATCATGGCCACAGCAGTGAAAAGCTGGTATAAAGACTATAACAAGGAGGCTCTCGCCTGCCTGTGCAAATACAGGAATATAGACCCCTCCGGCAGAACCAAGAAGCAGATGGAGCAGATACTGCTGCAATTGGATGTGGAGGAAGCCCGTCACCAGAGCCCAGTGAATGGAGAGGCCAGCCAAAGCCATGTCAGTGCTGATGTACAGCGTCCGGCTGCAGAGGTCAGTCAGAGCATGGACGGTGTTGCTGCTGAGCCCTTACCTGTGGATGTAAGCCAAGTCCTACCAGGTGTTCCTGCAGGGGTCCCACCTGTAGACGCATGCCGCGTCAGCGACCAGGTCAGCATGGACCCCTATCTGCAACTGGCCTTACAGCAATATCCCGCTGAGGATTCCCAAGGGCGCCTGCAGCTCATTCAGCAATACCAGGAGGCTGAGAGAGCCGAGCGGCGAGCCCAAGCCGAGCGAGAGGCTGCAGAGCGACGGGCTGAGGCCCAAGCTCAGAGAGAGCACGACCTGCGGATGGCCGAGCTGGAAAGGCAGTCATCTACCCCATTGAACTCTGAATCAACCTGTTCAACCACCTTCCAGTCGAATTCCAAGCATTTCCCTGTGCTGGATGACAACGGTGATCTGGACATTTTTCTGAGGGGTTTTGAGAAGGCGTGCTTACAGTACCAGCTGCCGAATGACCAGTATGCCCCGTTCCTCATTGCAGCGTTGAGAGACAAAGCTATGGCGGCGTTCGTGGCTCTTCCTCGAGAGCTAGATGGGAACTATGCAGCCATTAAGGAGGCTCTAATCCAGAGGTTCCAGCTGACTCCTGAGGTGTACCGCAGAAAGTTCCGGAACCTCCAGCGTGGACCACACGACAGCTACAGTGATGTGGTCCACGGGCTCAGAACCAACTTTGAGCAGTGGATTCAAGGACTGAAAGTGACCACCTTTGAGCAGATAAAGGATCTGATGGTGAAAGACCAGTTCCTGCATCTTTGCCCCACGGAGGTGCGACAGTTCGTGATGGATCGGGAGCCACCAGATGCGAACAAAGCAGCGCAGATCGCGGACACGTATGAGGCCAACCGGAGACCAGAGGGACGGAAGCCGATCATCACCAGCTGGAAGGGGGGTAAGACATCCAACACCACCCCTGCCCCTGCCAGCCGACCTTCTGGAGGCCTTGGCCCCCCTGCCAACCCCACTCGGCCGGTATCCGATCTCCGCAGGTGTTACTTCTGCAACCAGACCAGTCATCTCAGTGCCACTTGCCCAGAGAAGCGGAGGAAGAATCTACCACCCAAGGCTCCAGGGCAGAAGGCATCAGTTTTTTTTGTGGGTGGGTCGGTTGGGAGGGCCTGTGAAAATTTGCAGTCTGTCACTGTGGGGGACACTGTCACTGTGGGCCTCAAGAACACTGGGGCCGAACGAACCCTCATCCGACCTGAACTGGTGTCCACGGAAGAGTTTATCCCAGGAAAGACTCTGACTGTCACCGGGATTGGGGGCGTCCGCTGTCCCCTGCCAATGGCCCGGGTGTTTATTGATTGGGGTGCGGGGAGTGGGGTGAAGGAAGTGGGGGTGTCTGAAAACTTGCCCACAAATGTCTTACTGGGGACTGATTTGGGGAAAATGTTCGCTTATTATGTCCCTGACTCCCCTCCCCGATCTGATATGGTTAATAAGGTTAATGCTAATGATGGTAAGGTCAATGCTTTAACTGAAGATGTTGATGATGATGATAATGATGTTGATGATGATGATGATGATGAGTATCAGGAGGTACAGGAGAACTCAGCCATGTCACTCTGCGGGGTGATATTGCTGAGGATCCCCTACCAGGAGCAAGTGTTAGTGCTAAGGGTGATGGGAAGAGTCCCGGGGCCCATAAAGCGGGGAGTGCCATGCAGCTGATCAGTGTCACCACAGACGGTGACAGGGCTGATGGTAGCTGCCCCATGATGAGCACTGCTCCTGAGGTAACAGGGGATGATGGGGAAGTAGTACCCACAGCCAGGCAGGCTGATGGGACGGTGTTATTCCCCGGGGAGACGGCCTACATAGCCGCCGTCACCCGCAGTCAGAGTGCCCAGAACGCCAGGAACCCCCTGCCTTCTGGACCCTCCTCAGCCAGAGGAATAACCGAACCGGTTCCGGACCCAGAGCTGGTCCCAGAGAGTCCCGAGGAGGATGTGGCCTTAAAGTCCCTCCTGGCTGCCTCCAGCCAGGAGTTTTAGGCAGCTCTGCATACAGATGCTAGCCTAGAGACGTTAAGGATCCTCGCCAGTAAGTCCCCCTCTGAGACGGATAAGGAGAGGGTACTCTGGGACCAAGGAAGGTTGTATCGGGAGACTGTGCCCGGTACACCCCAACAGGATTGGCCTAGAGAACGACAGCTGGTCGTTCCCTACCAATTCAGGGATGAGTTGTTGCGGATTGCCCATGAGATCCCCCTTGCTGGACACTTGGGGGTTAGCAAAACCAAGGCCCGGTGGTCGCACCACTTCTATTGGCCCAAAATGGGGACAGATGTGAAAAACTACTGCAGCTCCTGTATCACGTGCCAAAGAGTGGGAAAGGCAGGGCCGGCTCCTAAAGCACCCCTGAACTCTTTGCCAGTGATAGAGGAGCCTTTCCAGCGGATTGCTGTGGATATCGTGGGACCACTGCCCATACCCAGCAGTTCTGGAAAGCGATACATCCTCACTGTGGTAGACTTTGCTACCCGGTATCCAGAGGCAGTAGCTCTGTCCTCAATTAGGGCAGATACGGTGGCGGACGCCCTGTTGGCCATCTTTTCCCAAGTAGGATTTCCCAGGGAGATGCTTACCGACCAGGGGACCCAGTTCATGTCTGGCATAATGAAGGCCCTCTGTAAGAAAATGCAGGTGCAGCATCTGGTATCAAGCGCATATCATCCGCAAACAAATGGTTTGTGCGAACGCTTCAATGCCACCCTCAAACAGATGTTGAAAATGCTGGTTGAGTCCCAGGGACGCGACTGGGAACGTTACCTCCCACACCTGCTATTTGCTTACCGAGAGGTCCCACAGGCCTCGACAGGGTTCTCTCCCTTCGAGCTCCTGTATGGCAGACGAGTCCGGGGACCCCTTGGTTTAGTAAGAGAATCCTGGGAAGAGGAGCAGAGCACCCCAGGAGTGTCCATCGTGGAGTATGTCATGCGTTTCCGTGACAAAATGCAGACCTTGACGCAGTTGGTGAATGTCAACATGGCGCAAGCCCAGGCTGACCAGAAGCATTGGTACGACCAGAACGCCCGGGAGCGGACCTACCGAGTGGGTCAGAGGGTGTGGGTGCTGGTCCCCGTACCAAAGGACAAGCTTCAGGCAGCCTGGGAGGGCCCTTACGTCATTCACCAACAGCTCAACTCAGTCACCTACGTGGTCACCCTCGACCCCGAGCGGGGTAGGCGGAAGGCCTTTCACGTCAACATGATGAAGGCTCATCAAGAACGTGGGCCTTGTGTCCTACCGGTCTGCAACCTGCCCGAGGATGGGGAGGAAGATCCCCTCCTGGACATGTTGGCCCAAGCGAAGGCCAGCGGGTCCATTGAGGATGTGGAGATAAGCACCTTGCTATCCACAAGCCAGCGGTCTCAGATGCGAGCGGTGTTGGAATCCTTCCAAGTCATGTTCACCAACATGCCTGGAAGGACGGCGGTGGCGGTCCATGAGGTGGACACTGGTAATCATGCCCCACTCCGGCGGACAGCCTATCGAATCTCCGACGAGGTGCAGCACGTCATGCGCCGGGAGATTGATGAGATGCTGAAGTTGGGAGTGATTACCGAGTCCAAGAGCGCGTGGGCCTCACCTGTAGTCCTGGTGCCAAAGAAGGACCGGACCACCCGATTCTGTGTGGACTACAGGGGGCTCAACGCTATCACGGCCTCCGATGCACAACCAATGCCACGCATTGAGGAGTTGCTGGAGCGGTTAGCTAGTGCAAGCTATCTCTCCATTATGGATCTGAGTCGGGGATATTGGCAGATTCCCCTGAGCCCTGAGGCCCAGGAGAGGTCAGCCTTTATCACCCCCTTTGGATTGTACGAATCCACGGTCATGCCATTCGGCATGAAAAATGCCCCGGCCACTTTCCAGAGAATGGTTAACTCCCTGCTCCTGGGACTGGAGAGGTACGCGGTGGCGTACCTGGATGACATTGCCGTCTTCAGTCCCACCTGGGGGGATCACCTCAAGCATCTGCGGCAGGTGCTTGGGCGCATCCGCCAGGCAGGCTTGACCATTAAGCCAGGAAAGTGCCAAATGGGCATGAACGAGGTCCACTACCTGGGGCACCGGGTAGGCGGGGGCACGCTGAAACCAGAGCCCGGGAAAGTGGACGCTATCGTGTCCTGGCCCACCCCCAGGACCAAAAAGCAGGTGCTGTCCTTCTTGGGCACTGCAGGGTACTATAGGCGCTTTGTGCCAAACTATAGTAGCCTTGCGAAGCCTCTCACAGACCTCACCAAGAGGAACCTACCCCATGCAGTCGATTGGACCGAGGCCTGCGAGGTCGCCTTCCAGGCTCTGAAGACGGCCCTGAGCAGCTCCCCTGTGTTGAGGGTGATTGACGGCAAGCAGCCATTCTTAGTACAGACTGATGCTAGTGAGTTTGGCCTCGGAGCTGTGCTCAGCCAGGTCGACTCAAGGAACCAAGAGCACCCAGTGTTGTACCTCAGCCGAAAGCTCCTCCCGAGGGAAGTGGCCTATTCCACGATAGAGAAGGAGTGTCTGGCCATTGTATGGGCCCTGCAACGCTTGCAGCCCTACCTGTACGGGCGCCCCTTCACTGTCGTGACTGACCACAACCCCCTGAGCTGGCTGAACTCCTTGTCCGGTACCAACGGGAGGTTGCTACGCTGGAGCCTCACGCTCCAGCAGTACAACTTTACCGTGCAGCACAGAAAAGGCAGCGAGCATGGCAATGCCGATGGGTTATCCCGGCGGGGAGAGCCCACAGGGACACGCTTGGAGGAGTACCGAGAGGTTCTTCCTCCATAGCGTCATCGAAAAGGGGGAGGTGTCATGAAAATGAATATTGCTCATGATTTTTTCTGCAGAGACAGATCTACTCCCTCATCCCTCCCCCCTTTTTTTAGCTGGTTTGTAAGTAGCTTACAGAGAAACACTGTTGGCCTCCCCCCAACCAAACTATTTACGATGGGTCGTAAACCACTTCCAGGAGAGCCAAAGCTGGACAAACCAGTCCAAACCAGTTTTGTTTCTACCAAAGAAACCAAATCCTTTGTCTAAAATTCACCGTGGTTTCAATATTGAATTTAAGACGACCCGATCATACCACAAACACATAATGCATATTTTTAGATTACTTACCGTGTTGTGTATTCAATGATGTATTTTGTACAGTTGTACAACGTTCAGGAACCTGGGAAGGGATTGCTGGCATTCCAAATAAGACCATCAAGTCATATTTGGTATCAAACTTCTCAGAATCACCTGACCTGGAAAATGAGCCATATCTTATGTCTGTGAGCCCCCCATCTCTAGATATGGAAAAATGGGGATTTAGGAAGCATAGTGAGAGAGGTGGTACTCGAGGATCCTCCCAGGGAGGAGGGATCACTCTAAGTGGTGGGGGTCACAGATTGCCCTGGTTTAATAAAAGCAAAGAAGGATTTTTGGGTCATTCTGCTCTCGAGGTCTGACAGTCAACACCAGCTAACTGTCGACAGAATCTACCCATCCAGGAGAAGGGCCTCCTCCAAGAAACTAAGTACCAAGCCTGACTAGGTCTGAAACTTTCATACTTTATTCCTTTTATTTTTTATAACTGTTATTCATACATGTAATTTGTCTCTTATATAATATTCTGTACATCTTTTGTAACCATTGCCCTATTTCGGAGTAAACTATTTTAATTTACTAGCTTCGATCTCCTTGTCCTATGAACGATTTCTCACGTCCCCCCTGCTCATTTTTTATGCTATCGCACAGGTTACCGACCCACCTGAAAGAGGTCGGTGGTGGCAGCATACTTCTGTATTTATGTGATATTGTGGCCTGAGGGTGACTGGATTGAGGTATATATACGTTCCTGGCAGGAACTGGTGGTATATATACATCCTGTCACATCACGTGCCGCAGTAGACAACTTAAATTAGAGCAGCTGGGCACCTTTCTTATCCTCTGGCAATACCGGATTTGACCAGCAGGCTAAGGGGGCGCCAGAGAGCTGCAGGTCCTGACTAAGCTAATCGTGACAGTGTCCATAGACTGCTTCTTATGAGAAAACTAGGTCCTAGTAGACAGAGTAGCGCCCATAGCCTGCTCTATATGAGAAAGTTAGGTCCTACAACCCCTGGCAAAAATTATGAAATCACCTGGCTCGGAGGTTGTTTAATGGTCTAGAAAAAAAGCAGATCACAGACATGGCACAAAACTAAAGTCATTTCATGCGCAATGCGCTTATTGAAGCCGGGCCGATCACGAGACCAGCCCCATAATGCACTAGGGCCGATGTGAGGAACAAATGGGAGGAAGCTGGAGTCAATGTCTGTGACCGAACTGAAAGAAACTGCCTAAAGGAAATGGGATTTATATACAGAAAAGCTAAACATAAGCCATCATTAACACCTAAACAGAAAAAAACAAGGTTACAATGGGCTAAGGAAAAGCAATCGTAGACTGTGGATGACTGGATGAAAGTCATATTCAGTGATGAATCGCGAATCTGCATTGGGCAAGGTGATGATGCTGGAACTTTTGTTTGGTGCCGTTCCAATGAGATTTATAAAGATGACTGCATGAAGAGAACACGCAAATTTCCACAGTCATTGATGATGTCAGGTAAAGGCACTGGGGACATGGCTGTCATTACATCTATTATATAATTGTCTAAGGGTTTTTTGAGTGTGTCTGTCACCGAAATCGCGCGCCAGACAGAGGCTGGAGGCGGGCGCCAATGAGCGCAGCCTATGCAAATAGGTGCGAGAATTCAAAGTTCGAATTTCGCGCCTATTTGCAGCCCGGCTGATGCCGAGATACACGGTGGCCGCAGCAGCGGCTCTGTCCACAGCCCCCCCGCTCCTCCTGCCCCCACTCCCCGCGGCACCCTCGCTCTTCCTGCCCTCCTCTGCTCCTCCTGCCTCTCCTGCCCCCCTCCGCTCCTCGCGGCACCCACCCCGTGGCCTCCCTCTGCCCCCCCCAGCTCCCCGCGGCCAACCCCCGCTCCTCCTGCCCCCCTGTTCCTCATGCCTCCCCGCAGCCTCCCCACTCCTCCTGCTCCCCCCATTCCTCATGCCCCCCGCTCCCCGCGGCCCCTCCCCTGCCCGCCCTGCCCCCCCTGACTCCCCCGTTCCTCCATGGTGATAAAAATAAAAAAAATACCATAAGGATACTTACCCTCCGCCGGCTCTCTGCTCCACCTCCATCTTCTAGCTTCTAGAGGGCTTGAGGACCTGTCGTTGACGGAGGTGGACGTATCCTCACATCCTGCCCCCCCGCTGCCACCATCCTGACCCCCCCGCTGGCTCCATCCTTTCCCCCCCCGCGGGCTCCATCCTGCCGCCCCCACCATCCTGCCCCCCCGCTGGCACCATCCTGCCCCCCTGCCGGATCCATCCTGCCCCCCCGCCACCTCCATCCTGCCCCCCCGCCGCCTCCATCCTGCCCCCCCTGCTGGCTCCATCCTGCCCCTCCGGCTTCATCCTGCCCTGCTCACTCCATCCTGCCCCGCTCGCTACCATCCTGCCCCCACTTGCTCCATTCTACCCCCACTTGCTCCATTCTGCCCCCGCCGGCTCCATCCTGCCCCACTCGCTCTATCCTGCCCTGCTCGCCACCATCCTACTCCCCCGCCACCATCCTGCTCCGCCGGCTCCATTCTGCACCGCCGCCTCCATCCTGCCCCGCCACCACCTCCATCCTGCCCCCGCCGGCTCCATCCTGCCTCCCCCGCCACCATTCTGCCTCATCGGCTCCATCCTGCCCCCGCCGGCTCCATTCTGCCCTGCTCGCTCCATCCTGCCCCACTCGCTCTATCCTGCCCCGCTCGCCACCATCCTACTCCCCCGCCACCATCCTGCCCCGCTTCCTCCATCCTGCCCCCCGCCACCATCCTGCACCCCCGCCACCATCCTGCCCCACTCACTCCATCCTGACCCACTCGCCACCATACTGCCCTGCTCGCTCCATCATGCCCCCCGCCACCATCCTGCCCCGTTCTCTCCATCCTGCCCTGCTCGCTCCATCCTGCCCCGCTCGCCACCATCCTGCCCCGCTCGCTCCATCCTGCCCCCGCCACCATCCTGCCCCCCACCACCATCCTGCCCCGCTTGCTCCATCCTGCCCGCTTGCTCCATCCTGCCTTGCTCGCCACCATCCTACTCCCCCGCCACCATCCTGCCCCCCACCACCATCCTGCCCCGCTTGCTCCATCCTGTCCCGCTCGCTCCATCCTGCCATGCTCGCCACCATCCTGCCCTGCTTGCTCTATCCTGCCCCCCCGCCACCATCCTGACCCGCTCGCTCCATCATACCCTGCTCGCCACCATCCTGCCCCGCTCGCCACCATCCTGTCCCCCGCCACCATCCTGCCCCCCGCCTCCATCCTGCCTCGCTTGCTCCATCCTGCCCCGCTTGCCACCATCCTACTCCGCCGCCACCATCCTGCTCCCCTGCCACCATCCTGCTCCGCCAGCTCCATTCTGCCCCCTCGCCACCTTCCTGCCCCGCTCGCTCCATCCTGCCCCCGTGCCACCATCCTGCCCCGCTTGCTCCATCCTGCCCTCCCCCCAACCTGCCCCCCCCGCCACCATCCTGCTCCTCTGGCTCCATCGTGCCCCGCTCGCTCCATCCTGCCCTGCTCGCTCCATCCTGCCCCACTCACTCCATCCTGCCCTGCCGGCTCCATCCTGCCCTGCTGGCTCCATCCTGCCCTGCCGGCTCCATCCTGCCCGCCGGCTCCATCCTGCCCCGCTCGCCACCATCCTACCCTGCTCGCCACCATCCTACTCCCCCGCCACCATCCTGCTCCGTGGGCTCCATTCTGCCCCGCTCGCTCCATCCTGCCCCGCTCGCTCCATCCTGCCTCCCCACCACTATCCTGCCCCCCCCCCGCCACCATCCTGCTCCTCCGGTTCCATTCTGCCCCACTCGCTCCATCCTGCCCTGCTCGCTCCATCCTGCCCCTCCGGCTCAATCCTGCCCCCCGCCACTATCCTTCCCCCCACCACCATCCTGCCCCGCTCGCTCCATCCTGCCCTGCTTGTTCCATCCTGCCCTCCGCCACCATCCTGCCCCGCTCGCTCCATCCTGCCCCGCTCGCCTCCATCCTGCCCTCCCCCATCCAGCCCCACCGCCACCATCCTGCTCCTCTGGCTCCATCCTGCTCCTCCGGCTCCATCCTGCCCCGCTCCCACCATCCTGCCCCGCCGGCTCAATGCTGCCTCGCCGGCTCCATCCTGCCCCGCTCGCTCCATCCTGCCCCGCTCGCCACCATCCTGCCCCGCTCGCTCCATCCTGCCCCACTCACTCCAACCTGCCCCCCTGTCAACATCCTGCCCGCTCACTCCATCCTGCCCCGCTTGCTTCATCCTGCCCCACTCACCACCATCCTGCCCCCCTCACTCCATCCTGCCCCGCTTGCCCCATCCTGCCCCCCCGGCTCCATCCTGCCCCGCTCGCTCCATCCTGCCCTGCTCGCCTCCATCCTGCCCTCCCCCCATCCAGCCCCACCGCCACCATCCTGCTCCTCTGGCTCCATCCTGCTCCTCCGGCTCCATCCTGCCCCGCTCCCACCATCCTGCCCCGCTGGCTCAATGCTGCCCCACCGGCTCCATCCTGCCCCGCTCGCTCCATCCTGCCCCGCTCGCCAACATCCTGCCCCGCTCGCTCCATCCTGCCCCACTCACTCCAACCTGCCCCCCTGTCAACATCCTGCCCCGCTCACTCCATCCTGCCCCGCTTGCTCCATCCTGCCCCACTCACCACCATCCTGCCCCCCTCACTCCATCCTGCCCCGCTTGCCCCATCCTGCCCCCCCGGCTCCATCCTGCCCCGCCGGCTCCATCCTGCCCCCCCGTCACCATCCTGCTTCCCCGCCACCATCCTGCCTCCCCCACCTCCATCCTGCCCTCCCAGCCACCATCCTGCCCCCTCCAGCTCCATCCTGCCTCGCTCGCTCCATCCTGCCCCACTCGCCTCCATCCTGCCCCGCTCCCACCATCCTGTTCCTCCAGCTCCATCCTGTCCCGCTCGCTCCATCCTGACCCGCTCGCGACCATCCTGCCCCGCTTGCTCCATCTTGCCCCCCCACCACCATTCTGCCCCGCTTGCTCCATCCTGCCCTCCCCCCAACCTGCCCCCCCACCACCATCCTGCTCCTCTGGCTCCATCTTGCCCCACTCGCTCCATCCTGCCCTGCTCGCTCCATCCTGCCCCGCTCACTCCATCCTGCCCTGCCGGCTCCATCCTGCCCTGCTGGCTCCATCCTGCCCTGCCGGCTCCATCCTGCCCCGCCGGCTCCATCCTGCCCCGCTCGCCACCATCCTGTCACCATACTGCTCCTCCGGCTCCATCCTGCCCCGCTCACTCCATCCTGCCCTGCTCGCCACCATCCAACCCTCCCCCCCCTGCCACCATCCTGCTCCTCCGGCTCCATCCTGCCCCGCTCCCACCATCCTGCCCCCCTGCTCCATCCTGCCCCCCGCCTCCATCCTGTTCCTCACTGTTCTTACTCCCCCGCCTCTATCCTGCCCCCCCTCCGCCTCCATCCTGCCCCGCCCCCAACTCCATCCTGCCCTGCCCCCATCCTGCCCTGCCCCCTGACTCCATCCTGCCCCCCCCAGCAGTTAGTGGTCTTGTGACCGATCAGCTGATCGGTTTCCCAGGCAACAAATGGTCCTAAAGGCCTGTAGGACCTAGAAGACGGAGGTGGAGCGAGCCGGCGGACAGGTGAGTAACCTCACTGAGGATATTTTTACTTTTACTGTGGAGGATCGGGGGGCCACGGGGAGCGGAGTATCTCCAAATACCATAGTGCTGCTATACATGTACTGTAATGTACCGTCATATACTATAGTGCTGCTATACATGTACTGTAATGTACCACCATATACTATAGCACTGCTATACATGTACTGTAATGTACCACCATATACCATGCGCTGCTATACATGTACCGCCACATACCATTGCGCTGCTATACATGTAAATCTAATGTACAGCCATAAACCATAGCACTGCTATACATGTAATGTAATGTACTGCCATATACCATAGCGCTGCTATACATGTACTGTGATGTACCGCCATATACTATAGTGCTGCTATACATGTACTGTAATGTACAGCCATATACTATAGCGTTGCTATACATGTAATGTAATGTACCACCATATACCATAGCGCTGCTATATATATATATATATAGTTCATTCACGTTGACTGAACAAGTTCTGTCAGTCACATTGTTGAGGGTCCAGTTATGTTTCTCAAGTCCGCCAACCACTTCTAATCATACAGGAAAGTGTGCACGTCGCAAGTAATGACACGGACACAGAATCCGTTCCAAGTCTTGCTCCTGCCCAAGCCCATGAAAATAAGCACTGTGCAGGTTTATTGACACACACATATTTATATGGGGTGTTAGTAGGCGGGTTAATAATGAAGTATTCTGTAAGATTATTTGTCCTTGATTGGTTAGTCCTTGCTGAGTTATTCTAATATCCGAATTCCTTCTCTTCAGGGTGTAGCCAGATCTTGGGCGTAGCACAGGGTCCAGGCGCCATCTTGGATGTTGTATAGTAGGCAGCATGGCACATCACATAGTCACATCACAAGATATATCTAGTCATTATTTATGTAAGGGGAAAGTTGTAGTATTTTCACCTATAAAGACACTTCATATCACTATAATACAGTAATATGGGGAAGGAAACGGTGTCCACCAGTCCGCGCTGCCAAGCTCCACTTATTCCAAGGAAAAACTCACGAGTAGATGTAGTATATCCAAAACCTTTATTGCATCCTACGCGTTTCGGTGCCCTCCTGGCACCTTCCTCAGGGATAGCATAACCCCACAACACCCCACATATATATAGCAAATATTGCACAAACAATTAAAAGGAGTTCCCTCCCCTGATGACGTAAAAACCGTCAGCACCGAGGGAAGGGTTAACAGTTTTGGCGCAATTTTCATTAAAACGATCATTTAAATACATAATCAACTGTGACATATCATAAAACCAATACACAAACTCCGACTGTCACTGACATATAAAAACCAGTAAAAATTCTAAGCGGAAAAGCCTGTAAAACGTCTAAAAAGTGCAGCTGTGGCAAAAATATATACATGTAAAACGGCAATATCCTCTCCTGGGGAATAGAACCCGTGTTGCTCAGGCATTTAGCGATACTTGCAGCATCAGTGTATCGCACCACTTAGCCAGTGATGTCAAATGTTTTATTTTGGTAAAGCATGTTCAGCACATTTCCGCTAATTTATGGTATGGAACCTCATTTATTCAATAAAAATAGTCAATCCTCTACTGTAAGGCATATGGCTACTGAAATGTATAAAATGTATAATATATCTAAAAACTACTTGTGGGGGTTAATGGTGCAAAACGAAAACAGTTTCTTTAAAAAAGTATGGTTTTAAGAAAGAGATCATAGGGACTTGTTTGAAAGGTATAAAAATATATATATACAAAATATAGAAAATGTAGATATCTCCCATGGTTACAGAGCAAAAATAAATGTATCAAGGGTGAGAGATCTTGAGAGCAAAAATCACAAGGACACAGTTCGACTAGTAATGTATATGTGCGTGTGGAGCAGCAGGTACGAGTATCTGCTGTCAACCAAGAACCTCTGGGTTCTATTCCTCAAAGGAGACCATGTCAATACAAACACACGTGTGATCAGCCAATGCAAAATGTTCACAGCATAGTTGTATATCCCAGGCGGCCAATACATACATAGATACATAAATTTATTGTCGCACAAAACATATTCCGCCACAAGGTGGCGTCTAGCAGGAGGATGTTACCAGGAGAACGGGCAAAGACTTGGTACCAGAGAGCAGTGAGTATAAACTTCAACCGATAGGGGCATACCACCCGCTTCTGTGTAGTACTGGCAAGCTGAGAGATTTGTGCATTTCACGCCAGAAATAAGTGAGTATTCACAGAGAATTAATCTCGGGCTTGTATTTCTAAAAGCAAAGTGAGGGTGGCTTGTGAGTATAATAGCGATCAAGCTCAACATAGCAAAGTAGTTCGAGAAAAATCTACTTATATAATCCGCAGTTGGGAATTCGGGCACTGTCGCCGAATCCCAACATGCTTTGCGGGACTGCGAGTGATGACGCGCAGCGTCATCACGAGCCGCAGGCCCGCACTACTGTTAAAAAAAAAAAAAAAAGTTAATGCTCACCTCTCCCCGAGCCCCCGCCGTCTCCTGCCGTCTTCCTCCAAGCTTTCGGTGGCTGCCGCAGGCTCCCAGTGTGTGCAGAGCTGTTCTACTGCAGTTCAAGGACCTGTGGTGATGTCACAGTCACGTGACACCAGGTTACTCCATGGTAACCTGGTGTCACGTGACTGTGACATCACCGCAGGTCCTGAACTGCACTAGAACAGCTCTGCACACACTGGGAGCCTGCGGCAGCCACCGGAAGCTTGGAGGAAGACGGCAGGAGACGGCGGGGGCTCGGGGAGAGGTGAGCATTAACTTTTTTTTTTTTTTTAACCCCTGCCTCCCTCTTTGGAGACCTTTTACTGTACTGAGCATGCTCAGTACAGTAAATGTCTCCTCCAGCCTCACAGCCTCCCATCTCACTGCTCTCCAGCCTCAGTCTCCTCCAGCCTCACAGTCTCCTCCAGCCTCACAGCCTCCCTATCCTCACAGCCTCCTACAGCCTCCTCCAGCCTCACAGCCTCCCATCCTCACAGCCTCCTACAGCCTCACACCCTCCTCCAGCCTCACAGCCTCCCCATCCTCACTGCCTCCTCCAGCCTCACACCTCTCAGCCTCACAGCCTCACAGCCTCCTCCAGCCTCACAGCCTCCCCATCCTCACAGCCTCCTCCAGCCTCACACCTCCTCCAGCCTCACAGCTCCTCCAGCCTCACAGCCTCCCATCCTCACTGCCTCCTCCAGCCTCACTGTCTCCTCCAGCCTACATCCTCCCAGCCTCACAGCCTCCCATCTCACAGCCTCCTCCAGCCTCACAGCCTCCTCCACCCTCACAGCCTCCCATCCTCACAGCCTCCTCCAGCCTCACACCCTCCTCCAGCCTCACAGCTCCTCCAGCCTCACAGCCTCCCCATCCTCACAGCCTCCTCCAGCCTCCACCCTCCTCCAGCCTCACAGCCTCCTCCAGCCTCACAGCCTCCCCATCCTCACTGCTCCTCCAGCCTCAGTCTCTCAGCCTCACATCTCTCCAGCCTCACCCTCCATCCTCAACCTCCTCAGCCTCACAGCCTCCCATCCTCACAGCCTCCTCCAGCCTCACAGCCTCCCCAGCCTCACAGCTCCTCCAGCCTCACAGCCTTCCCCCTCCAGCCCCCATCCACAGCCTCCCCAGCCTCACAGCCTCCCATCCTCACTGCCTCCTCCACCTCACCCTCCTCCACCCACAGCCTCCTCCAGCCTCACAGCCTCCTCTCCTCCATCACTGCCTCTCGCCTCCAGCCTCACAGCCTCCTCCAGCCTCACTGCCTCCTCCAGCCTCACCTGCCCATCCTCCACCTCACAGCCTCCTCCCAGCCTCACAGCCTCCTCCAGCCTCACAGCCTCCCCATCCTCACAGCCTCCTCCCAGCCTCACACCCCTCCCCATCACAGCCTCCTCCAGCCTACAGCCTCTCCAGCCTCACAGCTCCCTCCTCCACCCTCCAGCCTCACACCCACTCCACCTCCAGCTCACGCCTCCCCCTCACAGCTCCCCACCTCACAGCCTCCTCCACCTCACAGCCCCACCTCACATCCAGCCTCCCCTCCTCCACCCCCTCCTCCCACCTCCAGCCTCCTCCAGCCTCCGCCCCCACCTCCAGCCTCCCCACTCACACCTCCTCCACCTCACCCTCCTCCAGCCTCACACCTCCCCACCCACTGCCTCCTCCACCTCACACCTCCCCTCAAGCCTCCTCGCCCCTCCAGCCTCACTCTCCACCTCACAGCCTCCCCACCTCACGCCTCCCCTCAGCTCCTCACCTCCTCCAGCCTCCGCCTCCCGCCTCACACCCTCCCACATCCCCACACCCCACAGCCTCTCCAGCTCACAGCCTCCCCACCTCACGCCTCCTACCCAGCCTCCACCACTCCTCCAGTCCAGCCTCAACCTCCTCATGCCTCTCCACTCACAGCCTCCTCCAGCCTCACACCTCACTACGCCTCCTCAGCTCAGCTCCTCCTCTCAGCTCTCCACTCACCCTCCCAGCCTCACAGCCTCCTCCCTCACAGCCTCCCATCTCACCCCCTCCATCCTCACAGCCTCACTACAGCCTCCCAGCTCACGTCCTCCATACTCCTCCCAGCCTCACAGCCTCCTCTCACAGCCTCACAGCCTCCTCCAGCCTCACTCCTCCTACAGCTCCTCAGCCTCCACCTCCCCATCCCAGCCTACTCCAGCTCACACCTCTCCCTCCATCCTCATCACGCCTCCTCCAGCCTCACAGCCTCCTCCACCTACCTCCCTCACAGCCTCCCCATCCTCACACTGCCTCCTCCAGCCTCATCATCCTCTCACCTCACAGCCTCCTCCAGCCTCACAGCCCCCTCCTCACAGCCTCCCCTCCAGCCTCCTCACAGTCACGCTCCTCCAGCCCTCACAGCCTCCTCCAGCTCACTAGCCTCCTCCAGCCTCACAGCCCTCCTCCAGCCTCACAGCCTCCTCACCAGCCTACACCTACTCAGCCGCCTCCAGCCTCCTCCTCAGCTCAGCCTCATCCAGCCTCTCACTCATCCTCCTCCAGCTCACAGCTCCTCCAGCCTCACAGCCTCCTCCAGCTCCTCACTAGCCTCCTCCCAGCTCTCACAGCCTCCCCATCCTCACAGCCTCACTCCAGCCTCACGTCTCCATCCTCACAGCCTCCTCCAGCCCTCACCAGCCCTCCTCCAGCCCTCATCAGTCTACCAGCCTCCACCTCCACTCACAGCCTCCTCCAGCCTCACAGCCTCCTCCAGCCTCACAGCCTCCTCCAGCCTCACTCCCTCCTCCACTCCTCACGCCCCTCCAGCCTCACCTCCTCCAGCCTCACAGCCTCCTCCTGCCTCCCAGCCCCACCTCACAGCCTCCTCCAGCCTCCCCTCTCACACACAGCTCCTCCACTCCAGCCTCCTCCTCCCTCCAGCCTCACAAGCCTCCTCCAGCCTCACACCTCCTCCACTCCACAGCCTCCTCCAGCCTCACAGCCTCTCGCCCATCCTCAACAGCCTCCTCCAGCCTCACAGCCTCTCCACTCAGCCTCACTCCACTCCTCCAGCCTCACAGCCTCCCACCTCACAGCCTCCACCAGCCTCCTCCCTCCAGCCTCACAGCCTTCCTCCTCAGCCTCACAGCCTCCTCCAGCCTCACAGCATCCTCTCCAGCCTCACAGCCTCCTCCAGCCTCACAGCCTCCTCCACTCCTCACAGCCTCCTCCAGCCTCACCTAGCCCCTCCAGCCTACAGCCTCCTCCATCCTCACAGCCTCCCTCCAGCCTCACAGCTCCTCTCAGCCTCACAGCCTCCTCCAGCCTCTACAGCCTCCCTCCAGCCTCACAGCCTCCTCCATCCTCACAGCCTCCTCTCCAGCCTCACAGCCTCCTCCAGCCTCACAGCCTCCTCCAGCCTCACAGCCTCCCACCTCACAGCCTCACTAGCACTCCCCAGTCCTCACATGCCTCCTCCAGCCTCACATGCCTCCTCCAGCCTCACAGCCTCCTCCAGCCTCCCTCCCAGCCTCACAGCCTCCTCCAGCCTCACAGCCTCCTCCAGCCTCACAGCCTCCTCCAGCCTCACTGCCTCCTCCAGCCTCACAGCCTCCCCATCCTCACAGCCTCCTCCAGCCTCACATCCTCCTCCAGCCTCACATCCTCCTCCAGCCTCACAGCCTCCTCCAGCCTCACAGCCTCCCATCCTCACAGCCTCCTCCAGCCTCACAGCCTCCTCCAGCCTTACAGCCTCCCCATCCTCACTGCCTCCTCCAGCCTCACAGTCTCCTCCAGCCTCACATCCTCCTCCAGCCTCATAGCCTCCCCATCCTCACAGCCTCCCCATCCTCACAGCCTCCTCCAGCCTCACAGCCTCCCCATCCTCCTCCAGCCTCACAGCCTCCTCCAGCCTCACAGCCTCCCATCCTCACAGCCTCCTCCAGCCTCACATCCTCCTCCAGCCTCACATCCTCCTCCAGCCTCACAGCCTCCTCCAGCCTCACAGCCTCCTCCAGCCTCACAGCCTCCCCATCTTCACAGCCTCCTCCAGCCTCACAGCCTCCTCCAGCCTCACAGCCTCCCCATCCTCACAGCCTCCTCCAGCCTCACATCCTCCTCCAGCCTCACATCCTCCTCCAGCCTCACTGCCTCCTCCAGCCTCACAGCCTCCCCATCCTCACAGCCTCCTCCACCCTCACATCCTCCTCCAGCCTCACAGCCTCCTCCAGCCTTACAGCCTCCCCATCCTCACAGCCTCCTCCAGCCTCACAGCCTCCCCATCCTCACTGCCTCCTCCTGCCTCACAGCCTCCTCCAGCCTCTCACCCTCCTCCATCCTCAGCCGCAATACCTGACACCGCTGCCATCCTGCCAACCGTCGGCCCCGCACCATCGCCACCGCCCTCGCGCCCTCCGCGAGGTCCATGCTGCCCGGATGCCGCCGGAGCCTTCCGCCCCTCGCCACTCTCTCACCGCTGGGCTCTCAATGTCGCCATGCTGGTGGAGTAGCGGTCTACGGGCCGGGAGCCAGGGACGTCGTCCTGTCGCCGCCAACAGCCAATGGGAGTGAGCGGACCGTGTCAGCCTGCAAAGCCTGACACGCCCCGCTCACTCCCATTGCCTGCCCCTGCAAGCGGATTGGGCGCTGTGTTGTACACACAGGACGCCCATCCCATTGCCCAGGACTTGGCGTCCTAGACCAATCGGATGACCGTCCTGTCTTTACCACACACCGCCCAATCCGCTCCTTCCGCTCAGGTCACATGTGTGACCTGAGGGCAAGAACTGATCCCTCTCTGCATCACCCAACCCGCCGCAGAGGACAATGCCGAGTGACTAGGGCTGCGATCAGCCCCAGCACGCAGCCACGTCCTGCCGCCGAGCGGTGATGTCACCCCTCCAGCCGCATCTCTCCTCACCCCTCCAGCCAGACCTCTCCTCACCCCTCCATCTGGACCTCTCCTCACCACTCCAGCCTCTGCTCTCCTCACCCCTCCAGCCTCTGCTCCCCTCACTCCTCCAGCCTCCCGCCACATCATACTCTGCTATCCACAGAGCCCCCTCTATACTCTGACACCCACAGAGCCGCCTGTATACTTTCCTACCCACACAGCCGCCTGTATACTCTGCTACCCACAGAGCTGCCTCTATACTCTGCTACCCACAGAGCCGCCTCTATACTCTGCTACCCACAGAGCCGCCTGTATACTCTCCTACCCACAGACCCGCCTGTATTCTCTGCTACCCACAGAGCCGTTTCTATATTCTGCTACCCACACAGCCGCCTCTATACTCTGCTACCCACAGAGCCTTCTCTATACTCTGCTACACACAGAGCCGCCTGTATAATCTGCTAACCACAAACCCGCCTGTATACTCTGCTACCCACAGAGCCGCCTGTATACTTTTCTACCCAGAGAGCCGCCTGTATAATCTGCTACCCTCAGAGCAGTCTGTATACTCTGCTACCCACAGACCCGCCTGTATAGTCTGCTACCCACAGAGCCCCATATATACTCTGCTAGCCACTCACCCGCCTGTATACACACAATTCATTTCACCGCGCTCCCAATGCAATTGCATCGGGCCTTTTTACTAGTAATATATATAAAGGAATGCAGATATGAGTGCATATGTAATCCAAGCAAGGAACGGTGTGAGGCATACTGTTGCAAAAATGTGACTCCATACATGCTGTAGCAATTAGCTCTTCTCATCAAGACCCCCAAATGTGCATAGGAGCAGATTCCTATTTATGTGTCGCTTCCAACCCAGAGGTTACTAACAGGGCTGCATCTTGTTCCCTCCCCCCCCCCTTGTCTTTCTTTCATATCACTATAATGGATGTCTTGTCTGTGTGTGTGTGTGCACATTACCAGGAAAAAACTACCCTTAACCACCAGTCAATAGCAGCATTAAGGCTGGCTTCACACTTGCAGATGCATCTGCAGCGTTTTGCAGATGCATCTGCAAGTATCAGCATGCAGACCGCGGCCCCTATGTTTATAATGGGGTGCACCACGGTCTGAAAGCATTCATTCCTATATGTGAACCGTCCGCAGGCGGATGCCTGCTTACAGATCACACACTCCCGCCCGCACCATGGACGCGAGATGTCGCGTCCATGGTGCGGGCGGGAGTGTGTGATCTGTAAGCAGGCATCCGCCTGCGGACGGTTCACATATAGGAATGAATGAGTGCTTTCAGACCGCGGTGCGCCCCATTATAAACATAGGGGCGCGGTCTGCATGCTGATACTTGCAGATGCATCTGCAAAACGCTGCAGATGCATCTGCAAGTGTGAAGGCAGCCTTAAGGGACATTACTTAGAGACGTTTCTAAGGGGCGCTTACATCATATTACACTAATCCAGCAGCTTATTCTGATTCAATCGGATTCTACATAGTTAGAAAGGGTTAATCAGCATTTCAATTACAGATAGCACCGTTATTATCTCCCACATTCTGTTATGGCAAGCAATACTCTACACAGATCAGAAAGAAACAGTATGTAACCTTGAGAAGAACACGGTATGCTTGATTAGAAAGAATCTCTGAACATTGTAAAAGGGAGGGGAAACAGAGTGAATTGTGAACAAAAATCATAGAAAATAAATGCTGTAAGTATTGAAAACTACTTGAATGGCTCTATAGGCTATATATATTATTTAACTATTCATTGGGGGCATACAGAGTAGAATCTCAATATTTGCAGATGACACTAAACTCTGCAGGGTAATCAATACAGAGGAGGACAATTTTATATTACAGGAGGATTTATGTAAACTAGAAGCTTGGGCTGCTAAATGGCAAATGCGCTTTAATGGGGATAAATGTAAAGTCATGCACTTGGGCAGAGGAAACAAAAGGTATAATTATGTGCTTAATTGTAAAACACTGGGCAAAACTGTCACTGAAAAAGACCTGGGTGTATGGGTAGATGACAAACTCACATTTAGTGGCCAGTGTCAGGCAGCTGCTGCAAAGGCAAATAAAATAATGGGATGCATTAAAAGAGGCATAGATGCTCATGAGGAGAACATAATTTTACCTCTATACAAGTCACTAGTGCGACCACACTTAGAATACTGTGTACAATTCTGGTCTCCGGTGTATAAGAAAGACATAGCTGAACTAGAGCGGGTCCAGAGAAGAGCGACAAAAGTCATTAGAGGACTAAGGGGTCTGCAATACCAAGACAGATTATTAAACTTGGGGTTATTTAGCTTGGAAAAACGAAGGCTGAGGGGTGATTTTATAATAATGTATAAATATATGAGGGGACAGTACAGAGAACTTTCTAATGATCTCTTTACTCTTAGGCCTGAGACTGGGACAAGGGGGCATCCTCTACGTCTGGAGGAAAGAAGGTTTAATCATAATCAGAGACGCAAATTCTTTACTGTAAGAGCAGTGAGACTATGGAACTCTCTGCCACATGATGTTGTAATGAGTGACTCACTACTAACATTTAAGAAGGGCCTGGATGCCTTTCTTAAAAACTATAATATTACCAGTTATATATACTAGATTCTTTGATAGGGCGTTGATCCAGGGAATTAGTCTGATTGCCATATCTGGAGTCAGGAAGGAATTTTTTCCCCCAATGTGGAGTTAAGTGTTGCCACATGGGTTTTTTTTGCCTTCCTCTGGATCAACATGTTAGGCTATGGGTTGAACTAGATGGACTTAAAGTCTTCCTTCAACCTTAAAAACTATGTTACTATGTTACTATGTTACTATTGCCATAACGCCTCCATCCTCAACAATCCTCCCTAAAATACACAACTTTTCCCTAAAGACCTATGATTTACCCCTATGCACATGAGTTCCTCTTCTTTGTTTCACCTCTTTGGCAACAGGTCATCCCTTTGGATGCACTCCTGCTTAACCCCATTACGACCAATGACGAGTTTAGCCATCATGAAAAGATGTTAGTTCCCGCATCATGACGGCTAAACTCGTCATGGCTTTGAACTGTCACTGCTTCTAAACAAACAGTGACAGCTCAATGCTAAAAGCTGTCAAGGACAGCTGAGGGTCAGGGCAGAGGTGTGGGGACCCTTGTTAACCCCTTCACCCCCCCCTCCCCAATCATACTTATCTGCCGGCGGGCTGCACTGCACCCGCCGGCCATTATCTAATACTCCAGCGTCCCCTGTGTCTTTTCCCCGCTCCGTCCAGACTCCCCCTGTGTGCTGTCCAGCCCCCCCTGTGTCCAGCCCCCCCTGTGTGTGCTGTCCAGCCCCCCCTGTGTCCAGTTCCCCCTGTGTCCGGCCGGCACCCCCTACCCCGGTCCCCACCAACCACCCGCCCTCCTCCTTCAATAGTATTTCTGCAGGCGGGCTCATGTGTCTGCCGGCGGGCTCATGTGCCCGCCGGTCAAGTTGCAGGGCTCCCTCTCCCTGCTCCTACTCACCCCCCTGCTCCTACTCACCCCCCAGCCCCGCTCACCTATTCCGTCGGGCTGCACGCGCCGGTGCACCCGCCCGCACCGTCGGCCTCCGAGTCCTCTGCAGTCTCCGGTGTGGCTCCTCCTCTTCTCAGGGGCTCCTCCTCCTCATCGGTGGGTAAGTATGAATGAATGAATGAATGAATAGATGGATGTGTGGATGGATGGATGGGTGGATGGATGGGTGAATGAATGGATGTGTGCGTGCGTGGATGTGCGTGGATGTGTGTGTGGATGTGCGTGCGTGGATGTGCGTGTGTGGATGTCAGCGTGCGTGCGTGGATGTGTGCGTGGATGTCAGCGTGCGTGAATGTCAGCGTGCGTGGATGTGCGTGCGTGGATGTGCATGCGTGAATGTGCGTGCGTAGATGTGTGCGTACGTGGATGTGTGCGTGGATGTGCGTGCGTGGATGTGTGCGTGCGTGGATGTGTGTGTGGATGTGCGTGGACGTGGATGTGCGTGCGTGGATGTCAGCATGCGTGCGTGGATGTCAGCGTGTGTGCGTGGATGTCAGCGTGAGTGGATGTGCGTGCGTGGAAATGCACGTGTGTGGATCTGTGCGTACGTGGATGTGTGCGTACGTGCATGTGCGTGGATGTGCGTGGATGTGTGCGTGGATGTCAGCATGCGTGCGTGGATGTGTGCATGCGTGGATGTCAGCGTGGGTGGATGTGCGTGCATGGATGTGCGTGCGTGGATGTGCGTGCATGGATGTGCGTGCGTGGATGTGCGTGCGTGGATGTCAGCGTGCGTGGGTGGATGTGTGCGTGTGTGAATCTGTGCGTACGTGGATGTGCGTGGATGTGGATGTGCGTGGATGTGTGCGTGGATGTCAGCATGCGTGCGTGGATGTGTGCATGCGTGGATGTCAGCGTGCGTGGATGTGCGTGCGTGGATGTCAGCGTGCGTGCGTAGATGTGTGTGTGTGTGGATGTGCTTGCTTGGATGTGCGTGCGTGGTTGTGTGCGTGCGTGGATGATGGGTGCATAGGTGAATGGATGGGTGCAACAAGGGATCAAGTGTCCTCTTGTTGTAGTCTCTGGGATCATAGTCATGGTGCACTGTATAACAGATCATTGTCATACAGTGCACCATAACTCTGACCCCAAGACTGTAGGAAGAGGACACTTGATCCCTTGCTGTAGTCTCTGGATTGAGCAGAGGCGATCGAGCGTCGTGGGACCTTCGTTGTGGACTACGTCGGAGGCGATCGAGCATCGTGGGACCTTCGTTGTGGACTACGTCGGATCTTTATAATAAAGATGGAGTCCGAATTTTGTTTGTGTTTTTTTTTCAAATAAAAAGATTTTTCTATGTGTGTATTTTCTGACTATTTACCAGAGATTCCTAATGGCGGGTCTAACATTGGCCCTATATTATGAATCTCGGGCTTAGTGCCAGCTGCCAATAAAAAGCTGGCATTAACCCCTTTATTACCCAGTTTGCCACTGGCACCAGGGCAACTGGAAGAGCATGGGTACAGCGCCAGAAAATGGCGCTTCAATGAAGGCGCCATTTTCTGGGGCGGCTGCGGGCTGCAATTCGCAGCATGGGGGGCCCAGAACGCTTGGGCCTTTCCATGCTGAGGATTCCAGCCCCCAGCTGCCTAGTTGTACCTGGCTGGGCCAAAAATATGGTGGAGCCCTACGTCATTTTTTTTCTAGAATTAGTTCTAGAAATAAAAAACAATGGGCTTCGCTGTATTTTTGGTTGCAGCCAGGTACAACAAGGCAGCTGGGGGTTGCTGGCAGTCTGTAGCTGCCAAGTTGTACCTGGCTGGACCAAAAATATGGCGGAGCCCTACGTCATTTTTTTTTTCTAGAATTAGTTCTAGAAATAAAAAAAATGGGCTTCGCTGTATTTTTGGTTGCAGCCAGGTACAACGAGGCAGCTGGGGGTTGCTGGCAGTCTGTAGCTGCCAAGTTGTACCTGGCTGGACCAAAAATATGGCAGAGCCCCACGTCATTTTTTTTTCTAGAATTAGTTCTAGAAATAAAAAAAAGGCCTTCGCTGTATTTTTTGTAGCCAGCCATGTACAACTTGGTAGCTGGCTGACTGGAATCCTCAGCGTGGAGAGACCCAAATGTTGTGGGTCCCCCGTGCTGCAAATTTCAACCCACAGCCACCCAAGAAAATAGCGCATTCATTAGAGACGGCATTTTCTGGTGCTGTACCCCAACTCTACCAGTTGCCCTTATGCTGGTGGCACACGGGTTCTCCATATGCGACATGGTGTCCGCTAACAATTTCAATAGAAAATTAGCTCCAATTGTTAGCGGAAACCATGTCGGGTATGGAGAGCCCTCCCTGTGTGCCTGAACATTGGAGCTCCCCCACAAGTGACCCCATTTTGGAAACTAGACCCCCGAAGGAACGTATCTAGATGCATAGTGATCACTTTGAACCCCCAGATGCTTCACAAATTCATCCATAAAAATGAAAAAGCACTTTTCTTTCCAGAAAAAGTTTCTTTTTTCATTTTTACGGATCAATTTGTGAAGCACCTGGGAGTTCAAAGTCATCTAGATATAATCCTTTGGTGGTCTAGTTTCCAAAATGGGGTCACTTGTGGGGGAGCTCCTATGTTTAGGCACATAGGGGCTCTTTATATCCTACAAGGTGTCAGCTAACAATTCCAATTGTTAGTGGACACCATGTTGCATATGGAGAGCCCCTGTGTGTCTCCACATTGGAGCTCCCCACAAGTGACCCCATTTTGGAAACTAGACCCCCTAAGGAACGTATCTAGATGCATAGTCAGCACTTTGAACCCCCAGATGCTTCACAAATTCATCCATTAAAATGAAAAAGCACTTTTTTCCACAAAAAGTTTCTTTTTTCATTTTTACGGATCAATTTGTGAATCACCTGGGGGTTCAAAGTGCTCACTATGCATCTAGATACATTCCTTGGGTGGTCTAGTTTCCAAAATGGGGTTACTTATGGGGGAGCTCCAATGTGGAGACACACGGGGACCCTCCCAAAGCGACATGGTGTCCGCTAACAATTTGAATGGAAAATGAGCTCAAATTGTTAGCGGACACCATGTCGCGTTGGGAGGGTCACTGTGTGTCTCCACATTGGAGCTCCCCCACAAGTGACCCCATTTTGGAAACTAGACCCCCAAAGGATTATATCTAGATGCATAGTGAGCACTTTGAACCCCAGATGCTTCACAAATTGATCCGTAATAATGAAAAAAGAAATTATTTGTGGAAAAAAAAGTGCTTTTTCATTTTTACAGATGAATTTCTTCTGAGCCTTGCCGTGCGCCCAATCAGTGGTTTATGACCATATATGAGGTATCTGTGTACTCAGTACCCCTATACATTATTGAGGTCTTTTGACACAGTGAAAATTAAAAATTGTAGAGTAGGACCACTCTATCTGAGATATGCCTTGTCGTGGCAGAGTGGCTCAAAAGATGTTTCAATCTTTTGCGAAATGTCTCATTTTTACAGTGTGGAAACAATATGTGTATTTACACAATGTTTATATTTTTTCTGGCAGTGCTGGCACTTTGTTCTTTCTTGGGATTGGTTTAGTGGCTGACCACCACTCAGCCTTGCACGCCAGATTTTGTCCGTTTCCACCTGTATTGACAGCAGTAATTTTAAGTAATCGTTCACACACGGTTATCACACTCAGCTCTGAGGCTCAGTTCAGTTTTTGTTCCATTCACCTGAACCTAACCTGCTGTTATCCATAAAGGCTGGGTCAGTGCAGTGGGGGTTAACTGTGAAAAGCCCTGACATTTGTGGTGGAAGCTGCAGGTGTGGGGGCCTGAGTTGCCTTATATCACTTGCACTGATCTGGCACCTTGGAAGCAGGTCTGATATGTGAAGGTGAGTGATAGCTTTGTATGGTCCACTTTATATACATTATTGAGGTCTTTAGACACAGTGAAAATTAAAAATTGTAGAGTAGGACCACTCTATCTGAGATATGCCTTGTCGCGGCAGAGTGGCTCAAAAGATGTTTCAATCTTTTGCGAAATGTTTAATTTTTACAGTGTGGAAACAATATGTGTATTTACACAATGGTTATATTTTTTCTGGCAGTGCTGGCACTTTGTTCTTTCCTGGGTATTTTACAGTATCATCAGGAGCATCAGCATTTCGCACTATAGCAGCATTTGAAAAGCTTATAAAAAGGATATACAGCATCAACAAGCTGTAGATGGTGGGTCCACTTTTTTGCAATGTGAAGCGTGGATCCATGTCGGCCTTCCGTCAAGTTTCACCAAGGTGGGTGTTGTCAGTAGCACGTGATAGGGCCCGTCAAATCTTGGCTCAAGACAGGATCGTCTGATGTGTCACTTCACCAACACCCAATCACCAGGCTCGATGGAGATAGTCTCAATATCTCCAGATGGATCTGGAATAGAAGACAGAACTGCAGAAGATATGTTAGCTATTTCACGAGACAGCTCTATTACAAACTGCACTGTCCTATCTTGGCTTTTGGTCAGTTCTTGTGTCTCTACCTGTATAAGTCTGGGCGTCCGTCCAAACAGTATCTCATGCGGGGTCAGTCCATGTTTCCCCTGGGGTGTATGTCTCACATGGTACAGGACTATTGGCAACAATTCGACCCATGTCAAGGGACTTTCCTGACTCATTTTCCCTAGCTTGTTTTTGAGGGTAGCATTCATTCTCTCCACTTTCCCTGAACTTTGGAGATGGTATGGCGTGTGTAGGCCTACATCTGCCCCTAGCATGTGCCACAGTTCCTGGTAAACCTGTGCTGTGAAGGCAGGACCCCGGTCACTTTCCACAACTTCTGGTATTCCGAATCTGCAGGCTGTCTCCACCTTGCAGTTGTTTTGGCTGTCATATTGGCCACAGGGTATGCTTCTGGCCACCCAGAGAACATGTCCACCGTCACCAGCACATATTCATATTTCCCACTCTTTGGCATATGGATATGGTCAACTTGGATCCTTTGAAATGGGTATTCAGGTTTGGCCAGATGTTTTGCAGGTACTTTTTCTGTTTTTCCTGGATTGAAGGCATTACAAATCTGGCATGTCCTGTTGTAGGCTGTCAAAGTGGTAAGAATCCCAGGAGCATGCTAAAAACTTCCTCACCAGTGCCCATGCCTGATTTTTCCCTCTGTGTGTTGCTCCATGTGCCCATGCTGCAATAGCTGGGTACATTCTTCTAGGTAAACAGGGACATCCATCTTTTTGCCATAGGTTCTGCTTGCATTCCGCTCCTTGCTTCTTCCACTCATCTCTTACTCGTCTGGAGGTATGTACCAGTTCATCCAGGAGTTTATCTGCAGGGGTCCTTCCTATTCCAGCATTGTCCCTTGGGTCTTCAGGGGCTTGTTTATGCATCCTGGAGATAACTTTCTTCTTTTGTGCTCTTGTGACCACCATTATTTTTGCCAGCCATTCTTCTGACACCTCTCGAACTGCTGCTCGTTTGGCTTCTTCATCTGCCAGCCGATTTCCTCTGGCTTCTTTTGTCTGTGAGTTAGTGTGTGCTCTGACTTTAATCACAGCCAGTTGTTGTGGTTTCTGCATGGCTTCCATAAAGGTTGCTGATATGCTGTGCATGCCGGATAGGTGTTCCTGATGCTGTAATGAAGCATCTATGTTTCCATAGAAGGCCAAAGTCGTGGGCAATCCCAAAGGCATATTGGGAGTCTGTAAAGATATTAACTGTCTTATCTTATGCCAAGTTACAGGCTGCCCAGAGTGCCACAAGTTCTGCCTCTTGTGCAGACATGTGACATGGTAGGGCTCCTGACGTCACGACCGCAGTTTCTGTGGTCACAGCAAATCCAGTGTGGAATCTGCCTGCTCGATCAGCAAAACGGGATCCATCAGTCCAGAGCTCCATATCAGGTGATGCAAAAGGGGTTTCTTGAATGGTAACATCTATTGTCCCATCATCGTTCATGACAGTAGCACAATCATGCCTGTTATCCATGGTTTCCACAGGTACATGAACATCTGCATCCCCCCTCGAGAGGGGAAGAAGAGTGGCTGGATTCAGGGTGTTGCATCTTTTGAGGGTGATGTTGTCTGGCAGCAAGAGAGAACATTGTAGACGAAGATGACGCTGTGTAGTGAGGTGTTTTGGCTGGACTTGGTCAAGGACAGTTTTAATATCATGTGGTGCATGGACCACAGTGGGGTGGCCTAGAATGACGTCTGCAGTCTTGTCCAAGAGTGCTCTGGCGGCATGCACTGCCTTAAGGCAGACAGGAGATGTATGGGCCACTGGATCCAGATGGCAAGAATAGTATCCTAAGGGTATCTGGTGACCTCCGTGGTCCTGTGTCAAGACTCCTGCTGCATGTCCATCATTTTCTGAAATATACAGATTGAACAGGAGATCATAGTTCGGGAGGCCCAAAGCCGGGGCACTGACAATCTGTTGTTTGAGAAGTTCAAAGGAGTCCTGCTGTTGTTGGTATATGGCAGGGGTTTCAGCTTCATAGAATGAAGGTCCCGTTTTCAGGGCGTCATAGAGAGGCTGCATAGTCCTTGAGGCATTTGGGATCCATTGGCGACAGTAGGTAATGAGACCTAGAAAAGATTATAGTTGACTGATATTCTTGGGATATCACAGGGCCTCAACAGTGGCTTTGCGCTCCTCAGTTAGATGTTTGGTACCCTGAGAGATACAATGGCCCAAGAATAGGACCCGTGGTTGGCAATATTGGAGCTTGTCTTTGGAAACTTTGCAATTGATGGATGCCAGATATAACAGCAAGGAGTGTGAGAGGTCCCTGCTCTGTTCAAGAGTGTCTGCACAAAGTAGTTGGTCATCAACATACTGTAATAGAGTAATTCCAGGGTTGGCATCCCTCCACGGTTGTAGACATTGTTGCATGGCCTGAGTAAATTGATTGGGGCTGTTCTGTGCCCCTTGTGGCATCACGGTCCATGTTAACTGTCGGCCTTGAAAAGTGAATGCAAAAAGATACTGACAGTCTCGATGTAGTGGAACACTGAAAAAGGCATTTGCAAGGTCAATAACCATAAAATAGGCAGCTTCCGGCGGAATGGTATACAGCAATATGTGTGGGTTAGGGACCACTGGCGTTTCCAAAATGGTAGCAGCATTTAAAGCCCGGAGATCTTGAACCAGTCTGAACTTGGGTGGTTGACCTTTGGGCACCTTCTTCTGTACTGGGAACAGGAGAGTATTGCATTCATAAATGCAGGGGACAAGTGCACCTTGTGCAATCAGGGCATCAATCTTGACCTTGAGTGAGTCCTCTTGGATATCCTTCAATGGATATTGTGGGATCCTGGGCAATGGAACTCCTGGCTTACGGTGTACCCAGACCGGGGCCACTGGCAGTCGGCCTATATCATCAGGTCCCGTAGACCAAAGGGCGGGAGGCAGATCTGTAGGTAGTTGTGATTGATCAAATTGTATTCCAGTAAACAGAAGTGGAAATGCCCTTAGCACACAAACTTCTTCTTGGGTATAGGGGTTATTAAGTTGAAGGGACATCCCGCCATGTTCAAAGGTAATTGAAGCTCTCATTCTCTTCAGAAGGTCTGCCCCCAAGAGATTAACCGGGCAGGTGTCAGATACTAACAATCTGGTAGTTAGCTCTGGAAATGGGCCCAGTGGGACTGGTCCGTCAGGGGTGCCTCAATGGAGTTGCCTTCTATCCCAATGCAAGACAGGTAGTCTGTGGAGAGGGGAAGATCAAGGGGGAGGTCCTTCCGTGTGATGATTATCTTGGCCGCACCCGTGTCCACCAGGAAATCAACTGGAGTAGAGCTTACCGTTAGGGTAATGGTACCACAGGGAGACTTGAGTCCCAAGGACGGCAGGGTGGGCACGGGCTGGCCTGAACTTCATGCATTGGGGAATTGGTCCCGTTGATATTGTTGTTGTGGGATAGTCATGTCATTGGAGTTGTGGCCCTGTGGTAGTCCCCGCTGGCGGGACCGGCACTCCCTTCTCATATGGCCTCGTCTACCACAGCTCCAGCAGACTGGGACTTCTCTGAACTGGTGTCTGTACTGTTGTTGAAACTGCTGAGATGGGCTGACGATATTGGACACAGGGTCACGTTGAGCAGCCATGATTGGATGGGTTCCTTTGTCATCTTCCAGATCCATTAGAAGGATTTTCTTCTTCTTCTTTGTATCTTCAGCCTTTTCTTTTTCTTTATAGGCCTTGTAGAAACTTCTGACAATAAGAAAGGCATCCTTCAGGGATGAATTGGCAACTTCTGGGCGTGTAGATAGGACCATTTCCTTTAACCGGGTAATAAGCCGCCCACAAAAGCTTGTAATAACAGAAGGGCTTGTGGCTTGTTCTGTGTGGAGAACCCTAGATCCTGAAAGGTCTGGGTTAACCGGGCCACGTATTTGGCCACTGTTTCATCTTCCTCCTGGGTGACATCTTTGAGTGAAGTGGATTGATCAGCCAGCATATATGTTGCCCATGTTTTGAGTTGTGAGCAGAATTCTACCCCTGATTCCCAGGTAGTGTCAGACATTAGGCATGCATCATTCAGTGCTTCTTCAATCACTGGCCAATATGAGTCTCCTGCTTTTGTGCTTACAAGGGATGAAAGATCCTGCTAGGTTGCAGCATATGTTTTCTGTATCTGAACAATCTTCCTGTAAAATGGCATCGGATACGTCTCTGGATCTGGTAGTTGCATAATCAGGGTATTTGCCTGAACTGGTGTGAATTTGACATACAGAAGGGGTTCCGTATCTGCATCATTTGGTAGAATTTGCGGCGGTGGCAGTGGCAGATAATCATCATCCTCCAAGTGATCCTCCTGCTTGGGGCGCTCCTTCCCTCTGGTGGGAGACACATACTGTTGGAGAGCTTCTTTGGTCGCTTTGACTACAGCATCCGTGGCGGAGACTATCCTGATTTCTGTTAAATTAAGGTCCTCCATAGCAATAAAGGAAAGTACAGCTGCTACCACTGTCTTGGCATTAAGGGACAGGGGGAACCCGAAGATCCCCGAGGAGATCAGTGGCATTGCTAGACTCCTATCTTGTACTGTAGAGACAGGAACATCAGAGGCACATCTCATGGCATTCTGGACAGTTTCAGTGAGAACGGCTGTACAGCCAGAAACATCCTGAGGGTTGTAGACTGGTCCTACAGCATGAATGATAAGACGGGTGGGCAGATTCCCAGGGCCAGTGATTGCCATTAGGCAAGGTCTGACTTGTCCTGTGTTTGCTAGAATATGGTTTGAATCTGTTTGGATTGACTCTCCTCCCAGCTGCAGTATCCTGTGAGCTACCCCTTCCCTGTGTGACAGGCTGCTGTTGGCTACATTAACGATCATTCCTGTATGTTGTGTGGCTATATCTCCTCTCCCGACAGCAACTGAAATCTGGTTTCCCCCCTTGGTAAGATACATTTTTGTTCATATGGACTCATAAACTTCTCTAATATCTTCAGAAAAAGAAGAGGCGGGGATTTGTGCGTATTCATGCACAGAGGGGGGACGGGGATACAAGGTCGAGTCAGGTTGCTCCAGTTCATTGAAAAATAAAGAAGCAGGGGCTTTGGCTGCGGGGGTAGGATTAGAGGCGGACTGGGGTGGAGAATAATATGTTCCTTTGGCAGTGAGTACCGGATACAAGGGTGTTGTCCGGCTGCCATCGGGTATAGTAAGATGGCCGCCGACGGAAGTCAGTGGGGCGTTGTTCCCAGAAGAAGGGAATGCGGACGTCATTGTCCAGGGGCGTGGAGCCCCGCAAGCGCAGCACCTCTTCCTCCAGTCAGGGTTCTGACATCCACATGTGTGGCATGTCGAGACATGTAGTTCTCTACGGGCACCATGGTAGGGTGGTGGCGCGTCGGGGGTTAAGGATAACACTGGGGACTGGTCTGAGAGCGAACTGGCCGTCACAGGTGGGCTGGTCGCAGACGGTGTCGTGTTTGGAGGTGGGGGTGGACTGACGTCCGTAGGTGGGCTGGCTGTGTCAGAGGAATGTAGGACACACACTTGTGGGCCGTCACATATCGTACACATTTTTGGTTTCTCTGGTAACACATAGCTATATAGCATTGGAGCACCCTCAGCCCCCCCTCCCCTTGTGCTTGTTTGCTCACACGGAGGAATGCCATGGCAGTTTCTAAGACTCCGTTATCTTCCAAGATACCCTTTGACACCTGTATTATATGCTTCCAAATACCAGGTTGGAGCCTCCCTTCTGGTGGCATTTCTGTCAGTTTAAACAATACGCTTGCATTTTAAATATACTTTTTCCCTTCTCTTTCACGGACCATAACGATAGCTGTGACTGCTCCCGGAGGGAGACTGTGTTTTTTCTTAAAAGACGCAACATCTTTAGTCACGAACCGGTCTCTATCGGTGTAGCTGCTCACCGACCCCTTACAAAAACTATTTGTACTACGGTACACCGGTTACAGCCTCTCTTCCTCTCGGAGGCTCAATACACAGATATTTATTACGACAGCATTCCGTAGAATGCAATAACGCCTGCCCTGATTCACCTTTTCTGACAGCTTACGTTATCACAATAACAATAAATATCAGAACAGTATTCTGTCCATAGAATACAATAACGTCTGTCCTGTTTCTCCTTATTCTGACAGCCTGCGTTCTCGTGTTAAAGCTAATGCGTCTTAACAAATAATCGTAAAATAACACACAGTCTTCCCTCCCCTTCTTGCTGCATTCTTTGTTCGATCTCTCCCAATACAATGCACTGTGGCTGACGGAGTTGGGCCGACGGTTTGTGCTTAATTACGTTCGACCCCTGCTATGGACAACCAGGTCAGTTACCATCACCTTACACCCTCGTGCTCTGGCTGCACCCCTCTAGGATAAACCACCACCCCCGAGTCACTGGCAAGTAATCACATATACATAATATGCATTACACTAAGTCTGGGGTCACACACACAGATATCTGGGCAGATATTGTTCACAGATCTCTGGTTGCAGTGAAATCATGGACAGATTGCTCCATTTGTACACAGCCACAAAATGGAACCATCTGTCCATGATTTCACTGCAACCAGAGATCTGCGAACAATATCTGCCCAGATATCTGTGTGTGTGACCCCAGCCTTACCGTGATCTGGGGTTGATCAGGTCCCTTCGGTGGGCGGTGTGTCTCTGGCAGGGGCGCCGTGCAGGGCCACGGGGGCGCCTGGTTCTCCGGGGTCCTGTTCGGCACCATTGTTGAGGGTCGTAGGCTGTGTTCACTGGCTTTTGGCTGTTTGCTCAGCAGTTTTTGTAGCAAAACAGGAGTAGCAATCAAGGAAGTCTAATAGAAACGTCACACTCTGGATTATCACCATGCTGGTTTGCTACAAAAACTGTTGAGCAAAACCAAAACGCCAGTGTGAACACAGCCTATGTTTCTCAAGTCCGCCAACCACTTCTAATCATACAGGCAAGTGTGCACGTCGCAAGTAATGACACGGACACAGAATCCGTTCCAAGTCTTGCTCCTGCCCAAGCCCATGAGAATAAGCACTGCGCAGGTTTATTGACACACACATATTTATACAGGAATGCAAGGGGTGTTAGTAGGTGGGTTAATACTGAAGTATTCTGTAAGATTATTTGTCCTTGATTGGTTAGTCCTTGCTGAGTTATTCTAATATCCGAATTCCTCCTCTTCAGGGTCTATCCAGATCTTGGGCGTAGCACAGGGCCCAGGCACCATGTTGGATGTTGTATAGTAGGCAGCATGGCACATCACATGGTCACATCACATGATATATTTAGTCATTATTTATGTAAGGGGAAAGTTGTAGTATTTTCACCTATAAAGACACTTCATGTCATTAAGGGCCGCTTTACACACACCAACTTCTCTGACCAACTTCTGAACAGATCTCTGGTTGCAGTGAAATCATGGACACATTGTTACATTTGTACACAGCCACAAAATGGAACAATGTGTCCATGATTTCAATGCAATCAGAGATCTGTTCAGAAGTTGGTCACAGAAGTTGGTGTGTGTAAAGCGACCCTATAATGGATGTCATGGATGTTGTGTGTGTGTGTGTGTGTGTACATTACCAGGAAAGAAAAAAAAAACTATCCTTGACCACCAGTCAATAGCAGCATTAAAGGGGCATTACTAAGGCTGGCTTCACATTGCGTTTTTGTGTGTTCCGAGTGTATCTGTGTCAATGCGGATATACTCGGATGCTATTTTTGCTCCTATGCATTCCTATGGGTGACGGATGGGATCAGATGTTGTCATCTGAGTTCCGTTCCGTGCTTAGCTTTACGATTTCATCACGGATGGCAAATCGTAAACGAGTGTATCCGTGTTGAGCTCGGATACAGTCGGATGCGTTTTTGCTGGCCATTTCTTGTTATGAGGCATGGATCTGCTCGGATGTGACACGATTGGTAGTCCGAGTTGCGTTCCGTGCTTAGCTTGTCAATTTAATCACGGACGGTAAATCGCAAGCTGGTGCGCTTTTGGTGTCCCAGAGGAAAAAGCGGACAGCACGGATCTGTTGCTGATCCGTAGCGTTCCGTGACAAATAACATGGGATTCAATGTAAACTCGGATGCGGCCAAACAATCGTATCCGAGTTACGTCCGTAATCATGCTTTAAAAGGCTGCAGGAGTGCATTTCACCTGTCTGCAGAATCCATTTTGAGGGGTTTCTTTTTGGCAGCACCTACTGTTTGTTGCAGTGCTCTACACAGCTACTATAATCTGTGTCACTCCACCTGGGCAAACCTTTCCTCGCAGACCCATCCACCATTGGAGACCGCATGTTGGCGAGCTGAACATACTGCATGGTGAGTAGTCTGCATATCTGGAGATGTCATCATACATGCTATTACTTGTGTTCATTTTTAAGGGTGCATTCACACTGCGGTGTGAACCTGTCTGGTGCTGTCCGTGCTCACCCTGACAGGCGCACACTGGATCAGCACACAGGACTTGAGGGCTAATATGCCCTTGGGTCTGTTAGGCATCCGCACGCAGTGACCGCTGCTGATACGTGGGGCCCAAAGCGCCGTGGTCCTGACCCGTCAGCGTCTGCAGCTATGTGCGGCGGCACACTTGACCAGAGGCCATATTAGCCCTCCAGTCCTGTGTGCTGATCCAGTGTGCGCCTGTCAGGGTCAGCCTGGACAGGGCTGCCCAACATCACGCCGCAGTGTGAAGGCACCCTATGAAGTGTAATTTGTTGGCCCTGCTGCATTGATTTTAGTGTGTGACACGCTCCCAACAATTTAACTTGCATGTTGGCCTTGTGAATGTGGTTGCCCACACTGTTGCAAGTGATGCAAAGCTAATCTGTGGAGTGATGTTAACCCTTGCTTGGCCTCAAGAAGTTTTAAGCAACATTTTAGGATGCGGTTGCAGTGACACTTCTACAGCAACCATCACAACCACACCATGTTTGTTTACGTGGGGTTCCTTGTTTGAACATTGTAGTGTGGAAAATGCCCTTTACTATGAACCTTCATATGTCAGTCAGTGTGCCGACACAGGAGTAGTATAGTGCTGGCACCATATGAAGGTTGTGTTTTTACACGGTCTGTGTCCGTTGTCATTTTGTAAGGCAGTGGGTATTGTGTCTGTGGGCTTGTCGTGCATGTTCGTGTGGCAGTTGGCACGCCTTGAGTGTGTGGTGCTTTTGAGGAGACCTGATAATGTTGCTCATAAATTATATTTTTGGTGGATGGATATTGTATGGGTTGACTCGTGTGTTTGTTTTTTGGACAGATACATACCTACCAAGTTTGGGATTTGTTGGCCCTCTCACATTGACACCACCAATTTCAGGTATGTATGTGCTTGTCATCACTTTCCATTTGTCATAGTTTGTTTGCTTGAGCCATGACACAAGAAAGTTTGTTCGTGTCCCATTTCAGGTTTCAACTGCTTGGCGGCATCAGAGTGTAATGTTTCACTGTGTATGTGTCAGCAGAGATATGTTAAAATCAGTCCTTCCATGTCCGTGTCACTCTGTCCCTGTATACTTACACAACCCTAAATACAGAATTTGGCCACTCAAACATTGTTTTTGCTGTTTGTTACATAAACAAGGCCAAACCACATAATTCAACCTGTGGACAAATCTGGGCAGCATATCTTGCAGTGGGCTCACCATAAGCATACCATCAGTATAACAATGTAAGTGCATTTTGTAGGGAAAAATCAGGGTCAATGCTGTGGGAAGGTAATAGGAAATCCAACAAACTACACATATGTATTATGCTTTACTACATGGTGGTGGCCTTATTGGAATGTATTGGGTAGTGGAGAGTATGGTTAGCAGAGTATACAGGGGCTCAGTGGACAGCACAGTATACGGCGGGGGAGTGGACAGCCCAGTTTACAGCAGGGGAGTGGACAGCACAGTATACGGCGGGGGAGTGGGCAGCACACTATAGGGAGGCAGAGTGGACCTCACCGTATCTGTGGGTTGAGTGGGGGCATAGAAAGGCTGCGTTGCGCAGGACATTAGTCCCTGATGTCAGCAGTGAGCAAGCATCGGCACAGGAATCTGCATTAAACACAAGCCACACACATTTGCAATGGGGGCCTTCTCCTTTGTATAGACAATATGTGGCATTTAAACTGGTCCGCAAGCGGTGCTTCTTCTATGCTTGGTTAGTGCGTGGAACAATCGGCTAACTCCCTTTGCTTGACACAAATTTTTAATGGCGTGCCGGCCACTACCGCTGCCAGAAGCCGGGAGATGAGTGGCTGACAACGCTCATCTCTTGGCTGCCTAGACGCATACCTCTGTTCACCAGGGGTTTGCGCATTACCTACTGCTGGCCAGAGGTCAACCGCTGGTCAGCCGGAACATGACCAACTGGCCACGGTGAGCTCCCAGCTGCCTGTGGACCTCTGTACATGCTGCACGGTGCCAATTAGGAAGCCTTGTGGATCATCTGTAGAAGTTGGGCGGAATGTGTGACATGTTTGGACACTCACAAGGAGAGCTGCCATGCAATTGTTCACTCCTTCCAAAATGGCCAATACACAATTATGTAGTAGATGTATCTGTTGACATATAGTTGTCAGGTGACATGCATCTGAACATATGAAGCAATGTGAATGAGGGATCACAAGGCCAAACATAAATTGGATTTCAAAGGTGGCCAAATGTCCTTGACATATGTAGCCTCACACAACGTACCTAAAACCCCATCAACACAATCACATGTTAGTTTAAAAAAAAACATGACATTACTGGCTAGTTTGCCCATGTCTGAGAAATGTGTTTCCTTGCTGTTGGTTGTTTGTTCACCAGATCTGTAAATGTATTTTCCCCAGGACCCATTTATGTATGTTGAGGCTGCCGCCTGCAGCTCACAGGCAACATCCTGAAAGATCTGTTTTGGTGTGGTTGTTGCCACAAGATGTTTTGTGAAAGTCATTTGAGCTTGCCTAATGTTTTAATTTTTTACTTGCATGGCACCTGTTTGATGTTGCAGAATGTCATCAACTTCTTTGCCCAGGCCAGTTGTGGATGTGAGTGAAACAATAAGAATTAGGTAGGATTGCACATATCTGTGTTGTTTTGCAGATGTAAATGTGTTTATTTGTCATTTCAGTACCCATCAGATACGGATGAGTGGGAGAATCCACATGATGTCATGGAAGATGGGGGTGTGGTGGAGGTGAGTATGTCTTGTTGCTGTTGTGGTTGCAATGTAGTCACCCCTATCTTGTTCACAGGCAACATTTTTCTGTTTTCACCAGACTGAAGAAAGTTCCGCCGGACCCAGTTTAGAGAGGGCCCCGAGATCTCGGGGAAGAGGACGTCCTAGCAGACGCGGGGTAATTACACCTCAAACATTCTCAATAGCCTACCCACACTCATCCATGGATTAAGGGTTATGTTCATATTTATCTCCCAATAGGGTTCCCAAAGGGTGAGGCAGGATGATGGTGGCTCCATCAACACCGAGCTCCTCATCCAGCTAGTTGGAGCAAGAGTACCCCTATGGGACCACAGGCATATACAACATGCCAGTATGATGCACACCCAACAGTTGTGGGATGAGGTCTGTCAGGGCCTCTTTGAAGGATGGGATGGGCTTATTCCTGGGCGACAATATAGATACCGTAAGAACCTGTTTTGACTGTACCTTTTTTTTACCATTAACATATGTTTAGTCTGAAATGGTGGTCACTTAGGCCACAAAGCAGTGTAAATACTGTGTTGTCATCTATGTAATGTAATTTTCTGGGTCTTGCAGGGAAGGCTGTTGTGAAACGGTGGCGATCTCTCAGGGACAGCTACCGAAGGCAGGTCACCAATGAATTTCAGGCTCCTAGTGGGTCTGCAGCCACCAGGCAACCGTATGTCTACTCCCAGGAGTTGGCTTTCCTAAGACCATGTATAGTTGCGCGCATGTAAGTTTTGAGCAAGCTTTAAAAGGTAACCCTACGTAATGTGTGGCCAGCGATTTTGTTTGTGCTCTATAAAGTAACTCTGTGTAATTTGATCCACAGAACTCATGGGAGCACTAGGGAACCACCAGCATTGTCAGGCCTGCCACAAAGTGGAGCGGAACCACGAGATCCCATCATGGATGATATTTCCACATCTGGGGGAGAAACAGATGAGCCGCAGGGGTCCACAGCAGAATCCGGGCAGCCCTGGAGTACTGCGGAAGCCGGTCCTAGCATTCCTCCCCAATCTCAGCCCTTAACCGCTGGTCAAGGTCCGACCTTGGCCACTAGACGTGGTAGCCAGCGGGCTAGGGGTAGAGATCGGAACAATCTGCCTGAGTATATCAATCTGTCTCAGGTTCATCACCAAATGTGGCGGCATCTCTCTGCGCAAATCTCTGCGGGATTCCGCATTATTGGTGAGCAGCACCAGTCGCTCAAGGACACAGTGATGAGCCTGCAGGCAGATTTGAGAGCCCCATCACACCAATTCTTCATGGCTGTGTCCAGGGAGATGGATGAAATGGGGACCGAGCAGCAGCTACATGTGTTACAGAGCTGCCAGGAAGGTCTGCTGCAGGCCAGGCGGATGGCCCGTAATGTGATTGCGCAAACAAACCCTCAGCCATCCCAGCACAGTCTCTCTCAGCCTCCTGAAGCACTCCCTCAGCCCTGCCCTACACAGGATGTCACAGCAAGGTAGCATACGTTCTGGGCTCCTCATCAGGCACAGATCTCCGCTCGTGCCAAGACCCCACCCAACCAACCCTGCCTACCCCACATTACCTCATGCCTCCCATGTCCCAACATCCACAAACAATCTCCACGGCACCGCACCTTCCCAATGATTACACATATGTGTCTGCCAGTCAAAGGACACAAACATACCCCAATGTCCCATCAACCCACCAGCAGACATACACACATCACCAACCCTATCCACAATATGTTGGCCAAACATCTTTGGCCTCAAACCAAACACACTCCTCCACCCAAGCACTGCCCTCAACATATCCTACCCCAATGTTCTGCTGTCCATCATCTTCTGTGTTACCCCAAATAAATTCCACCAGACCCCCCCTCCACACATGTGCACCCCTTGTCCAAACCTCTTCCAACGCCACTTTCACACAATCCTCATTTCACTTTCCCACTCCTGTTGTCCCATCTGTGAATGTAGTGTCTAGCCCCCATGACATTGTCCCCCCCATTGGTTTCACCACCCCTACTAATTCCCAACCTCCTACCCCTTGGCGCCCCCAACACAATGTGGACCCTAGGCTACACACCCCCTCACCTCCTTAAATTGGCCCTATGTTGGCCTGTGTCTCCAGACATTTATGGGTTTTTTGTTTTTTTTTATTTTTGCCCTCTGCAACCAATAAATTGGGCTGGTTGTCAGCATTTGTTTTGCCTTTTTAATTTTGCAACACAAAGCTCCTGTGTTTTTTTTTTTTTTTGGTGTTTTCTGGCAGGCAGCCTCCTTGTTAGTCAAACCGTCTATTACCCAGAAATGCACAATTTGGGGACGTGTTAACATAAGCACTTTATTTTGTGCTTAATCCATTTTTTTTTTTTTCTTTTTTTTTCAAACTTGAATGGTTATGGCTTTTTGAAAGCCAAAAACAAGGCAAACGTTGCCAATAACAATTGCACACAATGATGCATTACACATTTGTAGTACAAATAACAAAATAACTCACAAAACAAAGAAATTAAAGGCCAAAAACAAAAAACCTACAAGGAATGGTAGGTTGGCCACTCAGGTTGCCCTTCTTGCTCGCCAAATGCTTCCTGCCCAGAAGGGTTGTGGACAAGTCTAAGGGCCCGGTTCACCTCCTCGGCCAGGGGTCTGCCTGCTGAGATCTGGGGCACTGTGGGCACAGGTGGGTGAGCAGGGGCATCTCTATATGGAGCCCATAATGTGGGGGGATTTGGGGGTCTCACCACACTGCTGGATGCCGGAACACGTGACAGTTGCCATGGCTGCTGGGGGGTTGGCCGGTCAAGCAAATTGGCTGCTGAACTTTGCCACCCCTCCAGCAGCTCAAAAACTTGTCTCGGGTTGTTTGGTGGCCGACATGCATCAACAACAATTTGGATGGCTGCCCTTGCACGCAGCCTCCGTTCATGTGGAATTTGGCACAAAAACTCTGTGAGGCTGCGTGTAAAGGCAGCCTCCCCAAATGGTGTTGGTCCACTTACTTGGTGTGGTGAGCCCCCAGGGTCCCTGCGGCCCAATGTGGCTGGGAGCCCAATATGCCAACCATACATGGGGCATTGGCCAGTGGTGGAGATACTCTGAACCGAGGCTGCCTCCGGCTGTTGTGCCCCACTTTCTGGGTCTGCATGAAGGTCTGGCAAGGCTTGTTCTTGCCGGATGTTTGCAGCTGGGCCTTGGAGTCCCAGATCTTCACCAGCCGCTAATGCTGCAGGTTGCCCTGCTCCAGCCTCCTCCTGGTTCTGCACATCTTCTATGGCAGGTTCCCTGGCCTCTTGGGGGGGACCTTCCCCACGGCCCCTCTGGTTGGCCTCAGCTCTAGGTAGGGTGAAAGAACAGTAGAGTCAGCCTTGATCAACTTCTGTTCACATCATTTTGACCAGCTTATCTTTTCTAAAACATTGTATGTGAAACACACGGGTTTACTACTCTAAGTTTTAGCCACATTTTCACATACTTTGCCTCTGTGTGTGGTGGGCTCTTGGAACGTTTAACACTTTCTAAATTTTGTGACGCGTTAAGGTAGCCTTATTTGGCCTTCCCACATGTTGTGATCTTGTTTAAACCTGAACATTACCCTGAATCTTTGAAAAATTGAAGCAGGGTGTTAATTGGACCACATGTGTCCATAAACAGTGTGGACCAAATATTAAACTAGCCATCTCAACAAACTGTGAGCAGGGCATTTTTGACTCCAACATTGATAAGTGTTTAGTCCCATGTTTGGTAGCAACAGAGCATTCATTTTACACTTAATGGCCACTTTACATGCGGCCACAGGAAGCTAGCAAATGGCAGGTGTTGGTGAGAATTGTACCTTTTACCTTCAAAACACCGTGCAGATACCTGAATTACACGAAGCTACTTCAAGGTGTTTGGAAGGTAAAAGGTACAATTGTCTCCGACACCGGCCGTTTTCAAGATTCCTGTTGCCGCGGGTAAAGTGGCCATTACTGCTACTTGCCCTTGGGATGGATTTGAACAAATGAAAACACGTTGCACGGACAAACATAAGATGCTGAAAAAATGAGGGGGGGTGGACACCAGACCGGACACCTAACCATTGCCAACACATTGCAAGTTAATTACAATTGGCAATGCTGACAATGGGCAAAATCCATTTATGTGTCAACGAATGCTATGAGTTTCCTAATGAAAACCAACCATATGTTTGGCCAATTAATCTAGTTGGAAGTTTCATGTGTTGGAGTCAACTTTACCAGCTCACGGGGACCAACTGGGAATCTGGCTTGATGTTAAAACCAGACAAAATTATGTGACCACAACATCAGCCTCAATTCTAAACCCAAAACGATAGTGATGATATGGCCTTTTGGTATATGCTACAGGGCTGAGAACCAGGTTGTACCACTAATTAAGTAAGGCACACACACCTATCTGTGACCAACTTTTCACCAGATCTGTGGTTGCAGTGAAATCATGGACACATTGTTATATTTGTACACAGCCACAAAATGATTTCACTGCAACCAGAGATATGTTGCGAAGTTGGACACAGATCTCTGTGTGTGTTAAGTAGCCTATAATCCTCACAAGTTCCCAAAAATGGCCATTTGTAAGTTATAACGCCCACACATGCCTGGTTAAGTTGCATTGATTTTGCTATGTACTATGATA
This sequence comes from Allobates femoralis, assembly GCA_033576535.1. Taxonomy (NCBI): domain Eukaryota; kingdom Metazoa; phylum Chordata; class Amphibia; order Anura; family Aromobatidae; genus Allobates; species Allobates femoralis. The sequence goes on along the minus strand of JARQOC010000009.1, from coordinate 119,330,084 downwards.
CTGTTACATAAATATGTGTCGTTTATGGTTTCTCCCATGTCCTGAGCCTGTCTTAACTTTGTAATTACTTTGTAGACTCTGTCAGTGACACACGTTTCAAAAGTGCCTTTTTTTTTTTTTTAAATTAAAAAAAAAATGAATTGAAAAAATAAACATCTATTTTTTTTAAAACTAATTCACTCTGGAATGTGTTATATCTGGCTTTGCAATGGCAGGGTCTCGGCACCATTGAGGGCTGGGTCCTGCAGTATGTAACCTATGGCTTATCTGTTAATCATCTGTTTGTCTAGGGTCACATCTGCATTTGAGATTGCAGAACCTGGTCCGGTTTTGACGTGTGGCAATTCTCCAAACCGGATGCGGACACGCAGCCCATAGCACACCATTCTATAGCAGGGTTGCCAAACTTGATATCCAGATACCGCATTCCGGTTTCCATTGCTGCCTTAAAAATCATGCATGCAACGGTTTATGCTCATTTTTCGCAGGCGGATTCTGGTTTTGAAATGTCAAGCGCAAATGTCCGTGGACCCGGGTAGCGGCACCAGGATGTTAAAACACAGCACAAAACATTGACAAAATCGGATTGTGCGTGATACACCCGGATCCTGCGCAATCCCGCAAACTATAACATAGGAGTCAATGTACGCTGGATTGAGGCAGACCTGGGTGAATCCGGCTAAATGGCATTTTAGCCACATTCATTCGCCGGCTGCCAAAAAAAGCCTCCAAGCCGGGGAAGCTACGCATGCGGCCCCAAGATTCCACATTAAGGTGCAATCCGGACAACGCATGTGGATTTCTGAACACATTTTTAAGCAAAAATGTGTCTGAAGGCATTTGCGATTAATGCATCCAGATCTGGCTGCACTAAACTTAATTGCACTTCAAAGTGTGACCCTAGCCTTTAAGCAGCAAGGCAACATAAATCAATGTGTGCTTTCAAAACATACAACAACCTTGGTGTCACAGTCAGCCGAGGTGTCACCCTTCCAAAGCCATTCAGTTTCTGCCCATTAGAGGCACAAATGGGTTTGTGTTGGCTTTTCTGGCCTTGACACAAAATGGTGGCTGGCCGTTGGTCTGGCCCAGGGCTCCAATAAGTCAGCAAACCATACTGTGTGTGGGTGCTCAACAGGTATTCAAGGGCTTCCTATGGGTGTGTATTTGCCAGAATTGCTCACCCATATTGTTGGGTACTGGCAGTTATTAATGTGGATTATTCAAGGTTTCTAAAAATAAAAGCAGACTGCAAGCTGACCTGTAGTTGTGTGTACTATTATTTATGTTAAACACATTGTCCAACCCAATTAGAATCACACATACCTTGGCTGCCCCAAAACAGGGGCCAGGAATAACAGGTCTTGGTAGTGCCCATATTGTTGGTGGCCATCCGCTTGCCCTCCACCACGGGCCTGGCGATCATGCTGCCGCTTGAATTGGTCACGGCAGCTCCTCCATCGGCGGGTGACCAAATCCACTGCAGAATTTCAAAACACAATTCTTAACATAGGTAACGTGTTTGGTCCCAACAAAATACATCTACAGAGGGGAGTGTGTTCCAAAACAATTTAAGGCTTTGGAACATAACTGCCTGTAATGGTATGATCCTGTAACCAATTTGCCTATGCTGGTCACGGATGTGGTCGCTGGGCTGCAATTTTCTTGTTGTGTTGGGACATTAACAAGGCTCACACACACATTGAACATTGAGTAATGCATTGCACACATTTTACTTGAAAATATGGCCTCTGGGGAAGCTCCCCCTTAACCTATACTAAATCTACCCACTATTTCATAGGCCTCAACTTTTGACAATTTGAAGCCTCCACCATTGTGCCCACCCAAAATCATTGTTGATTTTGGGTCCCCAAAAAACAGGCAAAGTTGTCGTTTAGCCCATCCTCCCACAAAATGTTGACATGTGTGAGGGGAGTCTGAGACAAGGTGACCCCTTCCTTGTACAGATTTTACATTGACATCAATTTAATAATGGCTTAATGGCCAAAGCAACACATAGGGCTCTGACCATGTGTTTGGCAAACACGCAACCATCAAAGCAAAAAACTATTCCATGGCAGCAGCTGCAGACAGATGTCTCTGCTGGCATGTAGGCTACACTACATAGGACAACCCTGTGTGCATGTTTTAGCACTGGGCACCCACAAAGCCACCATCAGCAACATTGCTGGTGTTGGGTCGTTTGGGTACAGAATGTGGGTTTATGGTCTTGTGTGAGTGAGGCCGGCTTCACACTGCGTGCGTGATCCGATCCGTGGCTGTCCACTTGAGGCAGACAGGCACGGACCAGATCTGCACACAGGACTGGGGGGGCTAATATCCTGTGTGCAGCGCACGCAGCAGCAGATGCTGACATTTCCGGACCGCCGCGGTCCTCAGCTATCATCAGTGGGAACTGGGTGCACTGCACACAGGATCAGAGGCCATAATGGCCCCCCAGTCCTGTGTGCCGAAACAGTCGACACCTGTCTGCCTACAGCGGACAGCCACGGATGGGATCACACACGCAGTGTGAAGCCAGCCAAAGACACATACCCAATGAAACATATGCTTGTGGGGTCGTGTCATGTTGATGTCAATGACATTTTGTCCAAATGAAAATGTGGACATTCGCCAAGGGAAGATCTTGTTTAAATTGTGTAGGCATGTTGCTTGTGTGTTGTGTGCAATTGTACCACACAGCTAGACCCTAATCTGGCAAAAATAGCAGCACATACCTTAGGTGGAGTGTGTTCAACACACACACATGCATGACGGCTGGTTGGGTAAACTTCACAATTGCAGTGTGCTTTAGGATGCCTTACCACTTGTGGACTCCTCCGCAGCGTCCTGCGGAGGGGATCCCCAAGGTGAACGCAGCCACCGCCAGCCCCTATCGTTATAATGTCAAAGTATGCTCATGTGCAGGTCTGATCCTGACCGTGTGCTCCCTTTCACTTCAATATGTGAGTTGTATGCAGGGGTATGGACGTCCACAAAGAACACACTCTCGTCCACACCATGAACACAACCATGTTGCGTTGCCGTTGCGGAGGAGAGTGTTTGTCTGTGTGCGCATCCGCCTTTGGCGGCCGACAATTAGCTCAGAGTATGTAAATAGTGCGTGCGGAACATTGGAACTTTGCACCAATTAGCAGGCCAGTTGTATGCATGGTCCGGCAAATGGTGGACCCAGCGTCTGCAAGCCAGGCGTGAGATGACCGTCGTCAGCCGCTCATTTCCCAGCTGGTGAGCCGCTGACCTCTGTCCCGCAGTAGCTGTGGCTGCGCTCCAGGATAAACTCAGGTCAGCAGCAAGCCAGGCGGGAGATGACCGGCGTGAGCCGGTCATCTCCAGGCAGCTTGCAGCGGCGGTGCACTTTGCTGCATTCAAACCGCAGTCCAAGCCGCACTCCTTGTTTGCCACAACCGGTTTAAAAAATTTAAAAAAAAAAAAAATCAGAGAAGTAAGGCGCCTTGGGGGACGCTTTGAATGGCAGTCTGATTGTTTGCGGTGTTCACCGCCGACCAATCTGAATTACGGGCCGCCCAATGGTGCCATATTTGAAATACACTGAGTATAGTGTATTGGAAATACCGCGCTATGTGAGGCCCCGCTATTTAGATTGGGCGGGAGCGTTAAGTGCAAAACAATCTGCATAGCGACGGTCGCCAGGGCGCCATGTGTAAAAACTCAAGTAATGGGTGCATTTAACACATGCCGTTGGGGCCACAAATATACCATAGGGCTGCTCTTTATAGATACATCTTAGATCTAAAACCCAGAGGGACTTGTGACGCGACATCCGTCGCTTTGTCCCAGCGTCCTGCAGAGCTACACCCGCTCAGGGTGAGCCAAGATGGCGGCCGTAGGCGGGAGTCGGGACTCATAGAGCCCGCTACGCTTACCTCCGCCCCTAACACACACACACACACACACAACACACACACACACACACACACACACACAGTTGCCTAGACTTACCACCTCTCCTCCATCTTCTCCGCCGCCGACATGTTGCCGCCCCTGGAGAACTGGAGACAATATGGCGTCCCAGGAGTCTTGCCAGACTTCCCGGACCCCATCTTGGAAAAAGTATGTCGCCGTTCCCCAGAGGACTCAATCCAATATGGCGTCCGGGAACTCTTGAAAGTGTTCCCGGACGCCATATTGGATCCAGTCCTGGGTGCGGCGACATGGCAGAATGGAGGACTCAGGAAGACGCAGGGAAGCATGGCCGGTGTAAAATATATTGGAGTGTGTGTGTGTGTGTGTGTGTGTGACCGTCCACCCCACCGCTGACCACCCTGGCCACGCACTCCCTGCTAACCACTGAGCCACCGCCCAGTGCTAAGCACTGAGCCACCGCCCAGTGCTAAGCACTGAGCCACCGTATACTCTGCTACCCACTGAGCCACCTGTAAACACACAATTAATTTCAACGCACTCCCCTAACTATTATTAAATTAACTTTATGGATTGTAGACTACCGTATTCTTTAGAATGGGGCCGCCATCTAGGATACACATATGTAGTTCACTCACGTTGACTTAACAAGTTGTGTCAAACATGCTATGTCAACTACATACATATTCTACAATACCAGATGCGTTGGAATCGGACCACCATATAGTGCGATCTGAAAAAGGCAAGCCTTACCAAGGTTGTTCTGGACATCCGGACCACTGCGATCAAACGCAGGGAACAGCCGTCTGGCAATGTCCCTCCAGGCCGACAGTCTTTGTGGTGCTTGCCGGTACCCCTGATGTGTTGGTTGCCACAACTAGGGCCGCTGTTCCACCAAGGCTATAAGCCGAGGAAAAGCAGTGCGATCCGAGTTTACCACACAACACAAGAAGAAAAGGGAACCGGCACAGATCTTCATAGAGGCCACTTCACACACACAGATATCTGATGGTGGGTTTACACGTCCCGCTATCGGGGCGAGATCGCTATACAACGCATTTTTGGAGCACTTTTCCCGATATCGCATCGGCGGTTTACACGATGCGATATCGGGAAACAACGTCCCTACTGGTGGGTTTACACACACCAATTTCTGTGTCCAATATCTGAACAGATCTCTGGTTGCAGTGAAATCATGGACACATTGCTCCATTTTGTGGCTGTGTACAAATGGAGCAATGTGTCCATGATTTCACTGCAACCAGAGATCTGTTCAGATTGTGGACACAGAAATTGGTGTGTGTAAACCCACCATGAGATGTGTAGGCCCACCAACCCAGTAACGACCATTTACCGTGTTTCCCAGAATATAAGACAGTGTCTTATATTTATTTTACCCCCAAAAGTCCCACCCTGTCTTATATTCGGGGTATGACTTATATTAAAAATGAAAAAAATGACAATACCATACAGTATCCCACACAGCCTCTCATGGGGTCACAGCCCCATACAGTATCCCACTGCAGCCTCCCATGGGGTCCCAACCCCATACAGTATGCCACTGCAGCCCCCAGCACAGTACCGTTAAAACCGCAATTCCGCCGCACAGCCGAGCTGCGGCCGACTTGCGGCACACTTGTGGCACACTTGTGGCACACTTGCAGCAGGTCCCCATACAATGTACGGTACTGTATGGGACACTTGCGGCAAGTGTCCCATACAGTACCGTACATTGTATGGGGACCTGCCGCAAGTGTGCGGCAAGTCGGCTGTGCGGCGGAATTGCGGTTTTAATGGGCAAGTCGGCAAGGAAACATCCTTACTTTTTAGGGGAATGGCGGCCTCGGGCTATGGATTCCTCCGCGGTGCAGGGCATTGTCCAGATGCTTCTTCATGCAGGAGCTTCTGGCCAATCAGCACTAGAGCCACTGAGCCAATCAGCGCTCGATATGCTGGGGAGCCGCTGGCCAATCAGAAGTTCCTGCCGGCAGCGGTGACGTCAGGCCGGGGCGATTAACCCTATGCCCTCGGGGTTACCTGCGGGTAAGCAGGGTCTGCGTTTCCAGGAAGTGGTGGTGCTCAGGTACATCATCTTCTGGGTCCCCAAAAAACAAATTAGCTGTGACCCGCTAAATACTTACAGTGCAGGTGTGTGGACATGGCCGCTGAGTGACACCTCTGCTCATCTGTCGCCCAGCAAAGAAGGTATTTGCCACTAAAAGGAAAGGCCACCACACAGGCAAGCCCTACAGGCAAAAATGCACAGCGCTGAAACAGCCTCCCCAAAAAAGCATAGATTGCCATGAAAGCATAAACTTGCCCCATCCTACCTACATTATGGCAGAGGATGATGTTGCTGACAACATGAGTGGGTTCCACCATGTAAGACGGCTACATGCACCCAGCGTGAGTGAAGGGCCCAAACGTCAGGCAACATTTGAACCATTTTGTAAGCCATTGACATAACACTAAGGCTCTTTTCACATCTATGCCCTCCTGCACTAGGCCGCCCCGTGGGGCGTTTCCGGGGGCGTCAAGACCAGGCGCATGCGCCGTCCGCTCTGCCAGCTTCACTTGCGCTGCTCACTGGCAGAGCGCGAGCTCAGCTGTGCTCGGCCATAGGAGATGATGGGGGCAGCGAGCGCAGCTGAGCGCAAAAGGGCACAAGGTATGCGTTTACAGTAACTGTAAACGCAGCCCCACAGTGCCCCCAATCACCTCTGTGCCTGCACCTGCGCCAGCGCAACCAGGCTGGTGCAGGTGATGTGGGCAGGCGCAGAGGTGTCAAACAGGCCAAATAGTCAGACACGACAGATAGACATACCTCAGTGTCAACATCACACGCTATTCTGTGGTGATGGCTCGACGGAAACTGGTGTCCTGCCGTGTGATCACTCCACGCACTCTTGAGACCAACATGTCAAAAGTGGCCTCACTCATGCGCATATAGTTGCGGAACTTGTCTGAATCAGCTCGCAGCTGCGGATACAATTCCACAAAAACACCACTGGTGTCTCTCAGGAAGGTGATGGGATGCTGCCAAAAACGTCGAATTCTCCTCCTGCGCCGTCGACGCTCAGCAGAACATGCAAGAGCAAAAGCACGGGCATAGGCATACTCTATGTCCAGCACTTCACAAAACTCAGCATGAGAAAAAGCCATCATGAACCAAGAAGGCAGAGAAGAATGGGCCAGGCCAGCTATTTATACCACACCACTTTGCATGGGTGGACCTTCCTAGGCGGATTGCATCCGTACTATTTTGGCTCCGATTCCGTGACAGCCATCCGTGCCCAATACGTTCCGTGCACATCCGAGCACATCCGAGCACAAAATATCCGTGACCTTCCGAGTATATCCGCATTGACACGGATACACTCGGAACACACAAAAACACAATGTGAAGCCAGCCTTAGAGACGTTTCTAAGGCTGGTTTCACACTGCAGTTTTTTCACTGATCAGTGTCCATCAGATTTGTGTGCCAAAACCAGGAGTGTCTCCAAAACTCAGAACAGGTGTCAATTTTGCAATTATACTTTTTCTCTGCAAGTTCCTCTCCTGGTTCCTCTCCTGGTTTTGGCAGCCAAATCTGATGGACACTGATCAGTGAAAAAACTGCAGTGTGAAACCAGCCTAAGGGGCGCTTACATCATATTACACTAATCCAGCAGCTTATTCTGATTCAATCGGATTCTACATACGGTAGTTAGAAAGGGTTAATCAGCATTTCAATTACAGTTAGCACCGTTATTATCTCCCACATTCTGTTACGGCAAGCAATACTCTACACGGATCAGAAAGAAACAGTATGTAACCTTGAGAAGAACATGGTATGCTTGATTAGAAAGAATCTCTGAACATTGTAAAAGGGTGGGGGAAACAAAGTGAATTGTGAACAAAAATCATAGAAAATAAATGCTGTAAGTATTGAAAACTACTTGAATGGCTCTATAGGCTATATATATTATTTAACTATTCATTGCCATAACGCCTCCATCCTCAACAACAGCATGTCAACTACATACGTATTCTAGAATACCCGATGTGTTAGAATCGGACCACCATCTAGTTTTCAATAAATGGCCAAGTTTACTTTGATATTTTGGACAGTTTTCTTATCCCATCAACTGAAAGGATGTTTGGGGATGATGAAATCATTTTACAAGATGATAATGCATCCTGCCATAGAGCAAAAACTGAAAACATTCCTTGAAAGAAGCCACATAAGGTCAATGTCATGGCCTGCAAATAGTCCCGATCTCAATCCAATTGAAAATCTTTGGTGGAAGTTGAAGAAAATGGTCCATGTCAAGGCTGCAACCTGCAAAGCTGATCTTGCAACAGCAATCAGAGAAACTTGGAGCCAGATTGATGAGGAGTACTGCTTGTCACTCATTACGTCCATGCCTCAGAGACTGCAAGCTGTTAGGCTGCCTTCACACTTGCAGATGCATCTGCAGCGTTTTGCAGATGCATCTGCAAGTATCAGCATGCAGACCGCGGCCCCTATGTTTATAATAGGGCGCACCGCGGTCTGAAAGCACTCATTCATTCCTATATGTGAACCGTCCGCAGGCGGATGCCTGCTTACAGATCACACACTCCCGCCCGCACCATGGACGCGAGATGTCGCGTCCATGGTGCGGGCGGGAGTGTGTGATCTGTAAGCAGGCATCCGTCTGCGGACGGTTCACATATAGGAATGAATGAGTGCTTTCAGACCGCGGTGCGCCCTATTATAAACATAGGGGCCGCGGTCTGCATGCTGATACTTGCAGATGCATCTGCAAAACGCTGCAGATGCATCTGCAAGTGTGAAGCCAGCCTTATAAAAGCCAGAAGTGGTGCAACAAAATACTAGTAATGTATTTGAGTGTTTTTTTGATTGTTTGTTTTTCATGATTCTACAATTTTTTTCCTCTGCTTGGTCTGAAAAAAATTACCCTACTGACTACCACATTTTTTATCTTGATTTCTTTTAAGGTACCGTCACACACGGCAATTTTGCAAGCAATTTCACTGGCAATTTGCTGGTTGCAGTGAAATCATGGATACATGGTTCTGCTTTGTTGCCGTGTAGAAATGGAACCATGTATCCATGATTTCACTGCAACCAGCAAATTGCCAGTGAAATTGCTTGCAAAATTGCCATGTGTGACGGTACCTTTAGTGTTTCTTAAAGCCATAAGTTGCCATTTGAAATGACTTTAGTTTTGTGCCATGTCTGTGATCTGCTTTTTTTTTTTTACAACATTAAACAACTGAATGAACATCCTCCGAGCCAGATGATTCCATAATTTCCCATGTAACACAATTTTTGTTCCTGGCTTCCAAGTGTAATATTTCAACTGCTTATGTTTAAAGACTGTGGAAAAACAAATACATTCACCACACCTCAGAAACATTTCGTATTTATTATGACAAAAAAGGAAATTATACTATGTAGCAAATTTATTTTTTTTTGTTCCTTGGGACAAAGAGTGTTTTCCTAACCCGTTATGCCTAAAACAGATAGAAAATAGTAGTTGTTCCCCAAAAACTTTGCTTCTGTGATCAGGACAATGAAGTTTTTAAATTTTTCTGGTTTTGGAAAAATTCTCAATTCGTATTCAATCCGGAGACAATGTCATTGTCCTTGATCACAAAAGCAAAGTTTTTTGGGAACAACAACTAGTTTCCATTTGTTTTAGGCATAACGGGTTAGGATAACACACTTTGTACCCAGGAACAAAAAACAAATACAAATTTTTACATATTTTGCCAGGGGTTGTAGTAGCTAGAGGAGCGCTCATACTAGGACCTAGTAGAAAGGAGCGCCTATAACCTGCTTCATGAGAAATATGGGATCTAGTAGACAGAGCAGCGCCCATAGCCTGCTGCATTTGAGAAAGCTAGGTCCTAGTAGCCAGAGGAGCGCCCAAAGCCTGTTTAATAGGAGAATGCTAGGTCCTAGTACACAGAGAAGCGCCTATAGCCTGCTTCATAAGAGAAAGCTAGGACCTAGTAGAAAGGAGCGTCCATAGCCTGCTTCATGAGAAATCTAGGACCTAGTAGACCAGCGGCGGACCTTGAGCCTGGAGGGCCCTGGTGCAGCAGCTGCAGGTTGAGGAGCGGGGGGTTTGTGCTAGCAGATGTTGGCAAGGAGCGGAGGGGGGGTGCTAGTGGATGTCGGCGAAAACCGGGAGAGGGGGGGTTTGCGCGCTGTACGTGGTGCGGCTCCTGCCTGGACCGAGCATTACAGTCCTGGGAGTCGGGGCGGCAGAGGAGAGGAGGGGTGAGATCAGCCAAGGGAAGCAGGAAGCTTCCCTCAGTTAAGCTCCCCTCCTCTGACACAGGGTCATGGGGGTCGACTGGGGGCCCCCCTGCAGGCTTGAGGGGCCCCCTAGCCAGTCGGGGCCTGGTGCAGCTGAACCAGCTGCACCACGGTAGGTCCGCCCCTGTAGTAGACGGAGGAGTGCCCATAGCCTTCTTTATGAAAGAACTAAGACCTAGAAGATAGAGGAGTGCCTATAGCCTGCTTCATGAAAAAGCTATGACCTAGTCGACGGACGAGCGCCCATAATCTGCTCCATATGAGAAAGCTAGGACCTAGTAGACGAAGGAGTTCCCATAGCCTGTGTCATGAGAAAGCTAGGACCTAGTAGACATGGGGTGGGCAACTCCAGGCCTCGAGAGCCGTACACAGTGCAGGTTTTCTGTATATCCTTAGCATTTGACAGTTGGTAATTTAATGTCCTGCACAGATGATGATTCCAACTGTCAAATGGTAAAGATAGCCAGAAAACCTGGACTGTGTGCGGCCCTCGAGGCCTGGAGCTGCCCACCCCTGTAGTAGACAGAGGAGTGCCCATAGCCCGTTTAATATGAGGCCTGTTTCACACATCTGTGCAAAACATGGATGCAAGACTGGCCGTTTTTAAGGGGGTGGGGTTGGTCTGTGTGTCACATGTGACCACATTGGTGTGCTGTCCATGTGCTATTCGTAAATAGCACACGGACAGGTTGTCATTCTATAGTTACCTGCCTCCAGTGCTGCCTGTTCCTCTCACTTAGGGTTCGCTGTTGGGCTCAGCAAAGAGAATATTAGATAAGCCTAATGAGTGACCAGGGAAGAGAGTAACAGACATAGCTGGAGGCAGGGGAGTATGAAATTCTTTATATTTAAACTTTAAACTCTTGGCTTTGGTCCGTGCACATGGACATCACATAGTGAACATCCGTGTGCAGGACGTTTTGGGCGAAAAGAAAATAGAATTATTCTTACCGTTAATTCCATTTCTAGGGCCATTCCACGACAGCATAGGAGGTTGCCTCTCCACGCCCTAATTGGGACAGGAAGCACAAGAGAGGTTAAAAGGACCCTCCCACCTCCCACAAGTCAGTGTCTTACAAAGAACCATAGCAGGAGGAATAGGAACACATTCCAGGAAACAAGGAAATAGGGAGGGAAATAAGTGCTGTCGTGGAAGGGCCCAAGAAAAGGAATTAACGGTAAGAATAATTCTATTTTCTCCAGGCCCCTTCCACGACAGCATAGGAGGAATACCAACGAATTGATACCTGGGGGGGAACCACAGCCTGCAGGACATCCTGCAAAAAGCCAAATCCCAGGGGGATCCCAGATCCAGACGATAAGGTGTTGTGAAGGTATGCAGGGAGGACCACGCAGCAGCCGTGCAGCGATGCTACAGAGAAGCCCCTGCCCAACGTACCCTGAAGACCGAGGAAGCTCAGGCAGAAGGGCAGGAAACCCAGAAGGTGACAGAACCCGCCGGGCGAGGCCAGAACTGGAATGGCACGGGTGTTCCAGGGGGCCACGGGGCTCGAAGCCCCGGAGGAGCCCACCCGACGGCCAAAGGGTGGAAGAAAAAGGTAGGGAACTATGCGCCGGGGTATCATCACCCCAAGACAACCTAGCCTGGTCATGCGATCATTAAGGAATGGAAGTCGACCTCCTTCGGGGTCAGAGGATATCAATCAGAGGAAGGAAGGACAATCGACTGGGAGCGATGGAACATCAAGACCCCTGTGGGGAAGAATGAAGGGACCAGCTGAGGGACAACGCTGTCAGCACGGACAGAGAAATATGGGTCCCGGATGGACAAAGCCAGAAGCTTCCCGAGCAGACGTAATTGCCATGAGAAAAGGAGTCTTGCGAGACCACAACCAGACAGCACCGGAAGAGAGTGGCCCAGAGGAAGAATGTGACAGGCCAAACAGGACCACAACGAGAGCCCAGGCAGGAGTAAGGACCCCTCGCGGACAAAGTCTGGAAGCAGACACCATAAATCGGCGAACCCAGGGAAAAGATGCCCATCTGCACCAAAGAGCGGGCTGAGAGCCGAAACCAGCCCACAATGTGGCTGGCGGAAGTCCCAGGTCCAACCCACCTGGAGAAAAGCCAGAAAGTGCGAGACATCTGGAAGGACGAGAACCACACCAAGAGAAAAATCGCAGCCACACCGCATTGGAAATCGCAGAAGGGATCGGCCTACGGTTCCCCGGCAAGGTAGCCACGAAACGTCCAGACAGGCCTGGAGGCCTCAGTACAGGGGCCCAGAAGCCATGCAGCTAAGCTGAGCCACCGAGGATCCGGAGGACATAGCGAACCCAGAAACAGTAAGGAGGGGTCAGGGCCCAAAACGACCGGACCCTCGAGATTGAGAGATATAATCAGGGTGAAACCAGCCTCTCCTCGGCCACAGAGGAGCCACAAGGATGGTTAGAACATCGCCATCCCTGAACTTCCTCAGGAGGACCTGCCTGAAGGGAAATAGGTGGGAAGCGAACAGGACGAAGGCCGGGGACCCAATCATGCCAACAGAGAGCAGAACCCACCCGATGCAAGCTCCGAACTCCTGGGTGGAATACCAGGTGGTGGAGGAAATCCGCCGGAAGGCGCAATTACCTCGTCAGGGGAACTGTCGAAGGAAAAATCAGGAACAGTTCTGCCCAGAGGAAGAACCGGGAGGACCCCGACAGCAGGGCGCAGGACCATGGACCCCCTGATGACGGAGGGGAGCCACCGAGGTGACAACGACTGAAAACCCCAGACCGAGAGATCCCATGCAGACCTCGAGCAGCAAGGAGGGCTTCTGCGACCGCCCCAGCTCCCGAGAAAAGGAGGACTGGGAACATATGGCGCGATCCCATAATCCCTAAACCAGGGTGTGGGCAGCATTGCCGCACCCCTTTCCCCCCCCAGCTGGCAGCCATAGTCAGAGGGATGACCGGGAAACCGAACTGAGGAAACCCCTGGCAACAGGTCGAGGGGGTTCAACCACCAGAGGAGAGACAAGGAGACGCCTCCTGGGAGGCGAAACCCGGAAGTCTGGGACGAAGGAATCTGTCCCAATGAGCCAGGATGTGGTCGGGAAGGCTTGAGAAAGACAAGGATCCCGGAGCCGAAAGTGCCGACCGAAGGGAGGGAGACAACTGACGACTGCCGTGGCTCCAGGCAGGAAGGCATGAGCGGAGGGAGCAGCTAGAAGGAAGACATCCCGACATGGCAATAACCAACTGCCCCGACAACACAGGAAGGCCACCACCGCCGTCAACAGCTCCGAGAAAATCCACGGAGCCAAGGAGAGCCCGAAGGGAAGGACAGTGAACTGGAAGTGCGAAGATTAAGAACTTCCGATGCCGAGGATGACAGGGAGCGGGGAAGCAAGAGCCCATCAAATCAGTTGTAGCCATCTGGTGGTGTCGCCCATCAACGGAATGGCTGAGAGGAAAAGACTCCATCCGGAAACGCTCGTACCTGACATGTAGGTTGAGCGTGTCAGGCAGATAAGGACCCGGGAGACCCCAGATGGCATCCTGACCAAGAAGAGGTGGGAGTAGACCTAACACCACTCCTTGGCATGGAAATGAGGCTTTTTCAAGCAGGAAGTCCCGCACCCTTGCGTATAGGATACCTTGCGCACCCTACGAAGGCAGGCCGGGAACCTGGAGACCCGGTGGGGGAGGAGAGCCCAACTCGAAGATGAGCCGAAAGGACCCCTATCACCCACCATCAACAAAATCTGCCGCCACGAGGGGAGAAAGGCCGCAAGTCGGCTTCCCCTCCCTCACCTGGACCGAGTCACCGTTAGGCAGGCTGTTGCTGCTGCAGACAGGAAGGGACAAGGATATGGTCCCCTCTACCCTTCTGGGAACTCCACCGTCCGGATTACCCAGTCCCGTGGGGCTGGGAGTTCCAAGGCACCGAAGAACAAAATGGCCGTGCCCAGGGAGGCTCATGCACCGCAAGAGCCCCGCGGACAGTCGCCTTCTCCAGGATCTCCACCAAAGCCGGCCCGAATACCAAATCACCTGTGAAGGGGATCGAGCACAGCTGCAGTTCGGAATTGGGATCCCCCCTCCACACCGACAGCCACAAAGCCGGCTGGCAGAAACCGATATCCTGGCTGTCAAACGGACAGAGTCCGTGGAGGCGACTGCGAGTACACAGGGTGCCGCCAGGCCAAGGGAAAAGACTCAAGGAGAACTTCACAAGGGTGCCTAGGGAAACATGGGATATCCACAGATCCAGCCAGTTAAGGAGGGATCTAGACACACAAGAAGAAGCAAATTCGCCCGTAAGCTAGAGGAGGAGGCCTCCCATGAACGCTTCATAAAGCACTCAATCGTTCGGTCCAGCGGGCCTGTAAAGAGAGGACGCTAACAACAGATCAGGCTTTTATCCAGTTGTTTTATCAACTGCGCCAGAGAGAGCTCCTATTTACAAAGGAGAGTGGCTGTACCCCCTCACGTCCACCCTTTGGGACAACCCAGGGGAACTCAGGAAGAATGTGCGACTGAGATCACTCTGGAAACGGTACTCAGGAAATCCCATTCCTAAGAGATGAGAGCCAGAAAGGAGGAATGAACAGGAAAAACAGGCAGCTTAGCAGATGTAAGCCCAGCAAACCACTCGTCCTGACGGAGGAGAGGACTCGCTTCTCTTGCAACCTATAGTGCTCCGAACAGCCCCAAACAAGACCCCCATGGTAACCGAGGAAACCAGGAATTGTCCAAGCGCAGCCTGTCAGGAAGAAGAGGTTACAGCGGGCATATCAGAGGCTGAATCAAAGACCTCACAGCCAGAAGGGGCAGCCTGGAGCTTCCTCATTTTTTAGGGGAGGAAGGCCCGGCTTTAGGAGCCTCCGGTGCGAGGGAGGACAGGGAAGCCAGTACGATCTGGTATACCCTGGACCATCTCACCAGGCAAGGGAGACCCATGTCGTCCGCGCAGCTCCGACACCGCAACATCCCAGCATAATGGGAAGTCCTTCACACAAGCTGGGCATGCAAAAGCATTCCCAGGGACAGTGTCGTCTCCCCAGGAAAACCCACAGGGTAAGGGACCGTCAGCCGGACGCAAAGGACCCCCCCAGCTTACTGAGGCAGGGGGAACACTGGGCTGTGCCTGATGCAAGGGCACCACCGCACAGGAGCTTACCGTGGTTCAGCCGGTTTCAGGGCAGCCTACATCCAGAAAGGCCTGCCCTCCCAGTGTCCGAAAAAAGGTTTCCCACCTCCCGCACCAGGTCCTGGGCAGGCCGCCTCAGGGGAGATGTGCCTGCACGCTGCCCCACTGAGTCCAGACGCCGGGACCCGCAAGCACCGCTCTCCCGCCGGGAAAGCACCTGACCGGAAGTCCCGCCCACCGGCGTCACTTCCAGCCGCGCGGGACAGCGTGCATGCGCGCAGGAAGCAGCCAGCTGGCTTCCCCAGCAGAGGAGGCCGCCGACCAGGGATACCACAGCCCGCATCACCCCAACCGGGGATCCGGAGGGCCAGGCATTGGTTCCATAGTACAACACCATGGGACCAGTAGAGGAGGAGCCGAGCCCGACCAAGACTGCCCAGCATCAAAAGGAAAAAGGTATGCTGAAGCTCGCTGGCCGCCACAGCACAGAGAAAAAACCTCTCCATGCCTCATGAGGACCGGAAAGACACTGGCTTGTGGGAGGGTCATTTTAACCTCTCTTGTGCTTCCTGTCCCAATTAGGGCATGGAGAGGCAACCTCCTATGCTGTTGTGGAAGGGGCCTGGAGAAAAGAAAAATTTTGGTGTCGGCAAGAAACTGACTTGTCACTGTGTGTCAGGCCTCATTCACACATCCGTGCCTCTGGAGGCACGGACATATGGGGACAAATGTTCCCCTATGGTCCTGTGCACACTTCTGTTTTTCCACATGGACCGAGTCGCCGTGTGGAGCAGATGCGTGTCCGTGTGCTCCACACGGCGACATGTTTGTTTTTTGTAGATGCATAGACCGCTTTTGCCATGAAACGTCCACGCACATGGATGTCATCTGTGTGACATCCGTGTGCACGGACAAAAGTGACAACCCTAAAAATAAAGAATCTCATACCTCCCTCCGCTCATTAGGCTCATGAATATTAACTTCACTGAGCCCAACAGCAGCCCAGAAGTGAGAGGAGCAGCGGCGCTGGAGGCAGGTGAGTATGTGTAGCGACCGGTGGTAAGGCCGCGGGTGTGTGTGTATGATCTTTCTCAACAGAATCCCCATACTCAGGTTTAACCGGTAGTAACATTTCTTTACTGTAAAACATGTTTATATCACAGTCAACCGAACTATATGTGCACTTGTATATATATTAGAGTCTCTGAATCTTCACTTCTGCCGGGTACGCAGCAAGAAAAGAAAACACAACAATGAAGGTATCTTTCCCTAACTTTCCCTAAAATCACGTACCAGTCTTATCACAGAAGAAGATGTCGCTCCCACGTAGCAGGCCTGGGGGTCTCCTCAGTCTTCTTCTTTGGGCTCCTTCCGCAGGTAACAGAATTTTCTTTGTTAGTCTCTCCCAGTCTCAGGGCACACCGAGCAGCAGCAGGAGGGAGATCACGGCAGTACAAATGGCTCCCTTATGTCGGTCACGGCCCCTGCACATGCACTCCGGGTGCTCGGCGGGCAAGGTTTTGCAGAGCGGCCAGATACACAGCACCTAAGTCCAGTGGCCCAGGATCAGTCACAGGGGCTTCTGCGGGGTGATTTTTCCGGCAAGGTGTAGCAAAGTAGCCCTCTTTCAACAGACATCCACAGGCAGATCTTCCCTGGCTCAGCTCTGGATCTATACTGACTTCCTGCTCTCCCTCTTCCTGAGTAAACACATTTGCTTCAGCACTTGTCCACAAGGGGGCAGTAGCGGACTGTGCACAGTTCATTTCCATATCCATTTCTATGATACAGGCTGAATTGTTCACCTCATTACATATGTGGCGATAGCCTGTCCGTGTGCTATCTGTGGATCCACGGATAAGCACACGGACAGCACCCATTGTGTCACACATCTGTGACACATGGATGTACGCCCGACCCCCAAACGGCTTTGCTTCACACATCCATAGTGACAAGGATGTGTGAGAGGCCTCACTGATTGGTGAAAACGGACACGCCTCTGCTCCACATGGAGACATGGCCTGTGCACTATCATGGACATGTGAAGGGGGCCATAGAGTAAAGGCCACTTTACACACACACATATCTATGACCAACTTCTGAACAGATCTCTGGTTGCAGTGAAATCATGGACACATTGTTTCACTTGTACACAGCCACAAAATGGAACAATGTGTCCATGATTTCACTGCAACCAGAGATCTGTTCAGAAGTTGGTCACAGAAGTTGGTGTGTGTAAAGCGACCCTTAACAGAGCTGTCCGTATGTCCGTGCCTCCAGCATGTGTCAATACAGTTGGTATTCGAGCCGGAGGCTCGGCTGTGTGAAGCAGGCCTAATGGTGGGTTTACACACACCAATTTATCTGTTCAATACCTGAACCAATCTCTGGTTGCAGTGAAATCATGGATACATTGCTCCATTTTGTGGCCGTGTACAACATGGAGCAATGTATCCATGATTTCACTGCAACCAGAGATTGGTTCAGATATTGAACAGATAAATTGGTGTGTGTGTGTAAACCCACCATAAGAAAGCTAGAACCTAGTAGATGGAGGAGCGCCCATAGCCTGCTGCTTCATAAGAGAAAGCTAGGTCGTGGTTGAAAAACCCAGGCCCTGCGTCGCCGCCCACTGGAAATCACCCACGATGAATGAAGCTGCCTCGTAATCAGCAGTCTCTCTCTCGCTTTTTGTTCGCTGTCGTCATTTGTAGAGCTCCTCCCTTATGGGTCTCCGGAAATTCCCGAGCACTGAAGCTCTGCTTTGTTTTTTACTCCGGGAATAGTCGATGTTCTGCTGAAGCTCCGCCCTTCATGCCGGAAACAGTCGAAGCAGTTAAGTAAGTGTGGAGCTGTCGCCTCCTTTTCCTGTTGGAGACCGTGGTTCGCGGAGACAAGGAGCGCGTGAGGACGAGCGCGGGAAGGCCGCAGCATTGCGGAGGTCGACATCATGTCTGATTTCGACGAGTTTGAGCGTCAGCTAAATGAGAACAAGCAAGGTGAGCACGGAGAGTAGTGTGCGGCCAGCCGGGCACAGCACGAGGGGGGGGGGGGAGAGGGTGGCATTGTGGATGTACGGCCGCGCAGATGGAGGCGCCGCACATGGGGAGCTTTCTATCTTCCGTGGTCGCTTTGTTTCTTTGGCGGTGGGGCCACGTTTTCCCGCTTTTCCTGTGAGGCCTAAAACAGGCCCGCGGCCTAGATCTCCTCCCATCAGTGACGGCCCATCTGCTGTACGTTGTCTTGTACTCTCAAACACATTGTTTGCCCTCCCGCCCGCTTCTGTGTTCTAAGCTCGTTATTGCTGGGAGTTGTAGTGCATTGTCTGCAGTGTTAAACCTCTGTCCTCCTTACACCTTGTTTGTGGAATCTGCTCCCTTGGAACTTATGTTTTTCCCTTTAAGGCTACATTCACACAATGCATTACTGCACCGTTAATCTAGCGTTTTATACCGATCTGCTGTTTGCAGTGACGTTGGCTGTCACAACCAAGTCAATGCAATTCACTATTCGGCATTCGCACACTGCGTTTTGTACGGATCCGCTTTTGGCCTCAAAAGCTGATCTGTAAAAGGCTACATTCACATTGTGCGTTTTTGTTTTGTTTATGCTCATTAGGTTTTGTAGCCAAAACGAGGAGTGGGTGCTAAATACCAGAAGTGGTGCCCATGTTTCTATTATAATTTTCTTTTGTTTGTTACACTCCTCCTGCTTTTGGCTACAAAAACTGGTGAGCAAAAGCGCACAGTGTGAATGTAGGCAAAGAATTGACATGTCAATTAGGGTCCCGTCACATTAGGCGAAGTTCCAGCGATCCCGATAATGATACAACCTGGTAAGGATTGCTGGAGCGTCGCTATGTGGCCGCTGGTGAGATGTCAAACGGTCAAGATCTCACCAGTGACGCAGCAATGATACGGCGACCCGTATAACGACCTCGCAGGCGTTGGGACCCGGTCACGTAGCAGCTGGTCTCATGACTCAGACCTACGTGGCTGAGTTCTGAGTCGCCAACGAGGTCATTGTTGGGCGTCAAACACACCGAGAAATGCTGGCCAGCGGGAGCCCAACAATCAAAATATGGTCCAGGCCATTCCGACACGATCAGCGATATCACAGTGGGGGCCTGGTCGCTGCTACGTTTCAAACATAGTGAGATGGCTGGCGAGGTCCCTGTTACGTCACAAAACCTGTGACTTAACAGCGATCTTGCTATGTGTGATGGGGACTTTATTTGGCGTTATATAGCCGGCCTATTTACTTCCCTTGCCGATGCTCCCCTGTTGATCCCCAGTGATGTCCCTTCATCCTGACCCCACAGGACATGTGGGAGGACCTGGCACTGCTACGTGTGACATCTCCCGGTGTCATGCGCAGGCCGCACGGTCCTGGAAACAGCGGTCTCTTTGGCCTCCGAGGATGACAGGACACCGCTGCAGATCACCATGGGAGTGCGGCGAGACGAGTAAAAGAATAACGCAGCAGCATTCACACACAGAAGCCTGCGCTTTGTGAGGATCTATTGGTGCAGTTTCTGCACCAAAAACAGATCCTCTCAAAACGCAGAAGTAACACTGTGTGAATGTAGTCTAAGGGTATGTGCACACGATGGCGTGTTTGTGACGGCGGCGATGGCTGGGCGGACCCGACAGGAAGCTCTGCAGCCGTCCACCGGCTTTCTGGCGGGTATGTGCGGCGGGTGTAGGGCGGGTGCACAGCGGGTTAGCGGTGGCGGCTGGAAGCTACATGATTCTGCGCTTGCAGCCGCTGCATAACCGGCCGGTTTATTGAACATGCACATTCGTTACTAACCCGCTGGGAACCCAGCGGTTTAGCAACAGATGAGCATGTGTAAACCGCCGGTGTGTGCACAGCGGTTGTCAGTTTCCATAGGTTATAATGTTAATCCAAACGCCGGTTTGGATTAACATAAATTTACATAAAACTTAATGGAAACCGACCGGCGGTTTACACAGCTAAACATGTGTGCACTTACCCTAAGGCTGCTTTCACATGTGCATTATTTGCAAATACGGCAGATCAGGAAAACCTGAACTTCTGAATTTCAAAGTTTGCTGGATCTGCCGTTTTGAAAATCCAGCGGAATTGCGCGTTTTTGCTAAAAGCAGATGCGCCCCACTTGCGTCATGATTACGCTTTTGCTAATGCATTGTAAAGGGACCTCCGGCCGTGTGTGGAGTCTCGCACACTTTTTTTTTTCCTGCACTCCTGTTGCTGGATAAAACCCCCTACTAACAGCAGTTTTCGTTCGACGCCTGAGCTGCCAGAAGTGCCAGATATGGGTGCTTTCGCATCTGCGTTTTTGCAAATTCTGCAGAAATTTGCCTTTTTTGCAAACGCAATGCGGTAGACTTGTGCCAAGGTTGCGCTTTTGTTAATGCATTGTAAAGGGACATCTGGATAAGTGCTGAAGCTTGTGGTTTGACAGTTGCTAGCAGCGGTTTTCATGCGGCATCGGAAGTGCGGGATCGCGGGGAAAAAGTCTCCACACATGTCCCGTGGTCCCTTTTACAATACATTAGCAAGAACTCAACCTTGCAACAAGTGGGGTGCATCCTGCTTTCTGCAAAAGCAGCAGATTTCTGCCGGATTTGCAGGAACGCAGATGTAAAAGCAGACTAAAAGATGGAGCTGCAGTGCACAAATGCCAGATATACTCCATCCATTCCCTATGGGCCTGCTGCTGCTCTCGGCGCTCCATTCATTCCCTATGGCAAGGGTGGGGAACTCCAGTCCTCGAGGGCCGCAAACAGTTAAGGTTTTCACGATTTCCTTAGTATTGCACAGGGATTGGAATCATCACCAGTGCAAGTGATTATGTTATCACCTGTGCAATACTAAGGAAATCCTGAAAACATGCACTGTTTGCGGCCCTCGAGGACTGGAGTTCCCCACCCCTGCCCTATGGGATCGCTGCTCTCAGCTTTTTCTTGTAGCCACAGGGAATGAGTAAAGTGGTAGAGCATGTGCATTCTGTGATGAGGATACAAAGGTTTCAGTGATTGGACCCAGGTTAAAAATTATCAGCTAGGCGATCACTTGTTTTCACTGGACAGCTCAAATAAGCTCTGGTCACGTGCTCATCCCAACAACAGATTCGCCTGTGGCTAATATTTAGCATTTTTTTTGTCTTCCCTTGATTTTGGTACATCACTGTTTTAATTGCTTTTGTTGTTAATGCAGTAAATAAAACACTGTATTGTTAATGCATTCTTAGGGACATATGTGAGGGGTTTCCCCGTTAAGATAATGTTAGCCAACAAATGCAATATTTGGCAAAAAAAAAAATCCCCTTCCTAAATTCACCTTCTCCAGGTCCAACAGTGAGAGACTGCCAGTGTGTGGCATTGACTGGGGCACTTGTCATGTTGACAGCTTGGCCACCAGTCCATGATCTTAGCGGCTTCTTGTGGGTTGTCCATCTACACTGTAAAGACACTGAGCTCAGTCATCCTATGCGGTTGATGTGACTGCAGCCGGACACTGGAAGCAGTGGTGAAGACTAGGGATGGGCGAATTGTTTGGGATCGTGACCATGGTTGCTGGGGTAAAGTAAGGCAATAGTTAATTCCGTAATTATACTTACTGGGTCCGCGCTTTCTCTTCCTGGTGTGACGCGTTGCTGTGGAACGTCCGGGCCGCCCATTGTGTTCTTGGCGTACGTGATTGGCTGTTGGAGCCTGTCATGTGATCTTTCACCACAGACGCCCGGAAGTCACACAGTGCCGTGGCAAACCTGAAAATGGTGACACGGACCCGGTAAGTATAATTAGTAGGGGAATTAACCAGTCACTTACCACATCATAGCAACTCGGGGCACGAACCCGGGGTAAGGCTGGCTTCACACTTGCAGATGGATCTGCAGCGTTTTGCAGATGCATCTGCAAGTGTGAGCATGCTGACCGCGGCCCCTATGTTTATAATAGGGCGCACGCGGTGTGAAAGCTCTCATTCACTCCTATATGTGTACTGTCAGCAGGCGTATGCCTGCTGACAGATCACACACTCCCGTCCGCACTGTGGACGCGAGATGTAGCGTCCATGCTGCGGGCGGGAGAGTGTGATCTGTAAGCAGGCATACGCCTGCTGACAGTACACATATAGGAGTGAATGAGAGCTTTCACACCGCGTGCGCCCTATTATAAACATAGGGGCCGCGGTCAGCATGCTCACACTTGCAGATGCATCTGCAAAACGCTGCAGATCCATCTGCAAGTGTGAAGGCAGCCTAAAACATCAAGTTCGCCCATCCCTAGTGGAGATTCTTTGGTAGATATGGAGAAGGTGTGTACCACATGGCTTGTTTTTATTATACTGTTTATTGCACCCAAATGAACAAAACTGAATTAGAACATTATACAGTTGGGAATAGCTCTTGGTTGAAGTACAGGATGGGCCATTTATATGGATGCACCTAAATAAAATGGGAATGGTTGGTGATGTGGCACATTAGTATATGGGAGGGGGAAAACTTTTCCACATGGGTGGTGACCATGGCGGTCATTTTAAAGTAGGCCATTTTGGATCCAACTTTATTTTTTTCAATGGGAAGAGGGTCATGTGACACATCAAAGTGATTGACAATTTCGTAAGAAAAACAATGGTGTGCTTGGTTTTTAACTTTATTCTTTCATGAGTTATTTACAAGTTTATGACCACCTATAAAATGTGTTCATAGTGCTGCACATTGTGTTGGATTGTCAATGCTCTTCTTTCATGCTTGACACACTGATAGCATTTCTTCTGTGGTGTTGCTATCATGTACTTCCAGTATCCATTGTTGCTGCACATCTCCTATCTTCACAGCATAGACAATTGTCCTCAGATGAGTGATGAGGCAAACGTTTTTGTTAACAGTGAAGTTTGAACAAAGCCACCCCTATTGGTCTGACACTAAAGGGTATGTCACACGCGTTGATATCGCCTGCACGATCACGGCTGCACGTGACGTTGCAGCGATATTGACGCGTGTGACATACTGAATCAACCAGCGATAAATCGCTGGTTGATGATCGCCAGGTTTTAGAATCCGTTCTAAAACCTGGCGACGGTCGCCCGGTGGACACGCAGCATCGCTGCGTGTGACACCGGGAGTAGCGATATTCCAGCTCCCAGCGCCTCTCACAAGCGCTGGGAGCTGGTATCCAAGGTAAACTGCGGGTATCTAGGCAGCGCGCGCTGCCTAGATACCCGATGTGTACCTTAGTTACCAGCCTCCTCCGCTCACCGGTGGTATCTAAGGTACAGGGTCTAGGACTAGGGTCCCTAGTTACCCGCTGTGTACCTTAGATACCAGCCAGTGAGCGGAGGAGGCTGGTAACTAAGGTACACATCGGGTATCTAGGCAGCGCGCGCTGCCTAGATACCCGCAGTTTACCTTGGAGACCAGCCTGCTCCCGCTTCCAGCAGGCTGGCAGCGGGAGCAAGACATCGTGGAAATGATATTTAAATCGTTTCCACGATGTCTCTGTTCCACTGATTGCTGGTGAGTCTGCCTGTGTGACAGCTCACCAGCGATCATCTCACTGACGACATTGACGCATGTGACACCCCCTTAAAGCTCTTGTCACACACACTGACGCACCTGCGATCCCGACAACGATACGACCTGGTAGGGATCGCTGGTACGTCACTTTGGGGTCGCTGGTGAGATGTCAAACAGTCAGATCTCACCAGCGACTTCAGCAACGATCCGGAATGATAGAGGTCGTTGGGAATTGTCACTCTTGGGCAAAGTATTGAGGTCGTTGTCCCTTTCAAACACAGCGATGCAGTGTCCCCAGCAGGAGCGCAAAAACTGAAAAATGACCTAGAGCACTTTGTAACGATAGGTGATCTCGCAGCAGGGGCCTGATCACTGTTAAGTATCACACATAGCGAGATCGCTGTTACGTCACAAAACCTGTGACGTTGCAACGATCTCGCTAACTATCTCGTTGTGTGTGACTAGGGCTTAACCCACAGTGGATGGATTCCTCCAAGTCTGTTGGAACACAAAAAGTGATGGTATGGTGTGGTATATTGATAGTGGGGCCATTCTTCACTGATGGAAACCTCAATGCCACTGGATATCTGAATCGTGTAGCAATTTCAGATGTAAACTCAGATATCAGTGTGTCAAGAGTGGGAGAAGAGGGTTGCATTGACAATCCAACACAATGGGCAGATTTGAACACATTTTATAGTAGGTGGTCATAAGCTTGTAAATAACTCATGAAAGAACAAAGTTACGATAAAACCAAGCAGACCATTGTTTTTCTTATTAACTTATCAATGTGCTTGATGTGTCATATGACCCTCTTCCAATTGAAAAAAATAAGGTTGGTTCCAAAATGGCCAACTTCAAAATGGCCGCCATGATCACCACCCATGGTCACTAATGCTGCGATTTTGGACTCCACTGCAAAAATCGGATCGGATCCAATTTATAATATGGGAGTCTATGGGGATCGGATGGAAAATCGGATCCGATATCTGATCCGATTTCTGTATTGCGCATGCTCAAACTCCAAGACCTCCCACAGCCCTCCCCCATTTAAATTGGATCCGTTAAAAAAATCGGATTTGGATGCCATCGGTTCGATTTTTTTCTTTTCTTAAAGGGATCCTGTCACCCCCAAAACACCTGCTAACCTATTAAAACCTGTCCCTAGAGCATATTAACACTTTCCCTACACTATTTCTACCTCCTAAATGCAGTAAGTGACATTGACTAAAAACGTTTTATAAGTACCTGATTAGTGATGATAATGAGTGACTATGCTATTCATAGTCACTCATCAAGACTGCCCCTCTGCTTCACAGCACGCCTCCATAGGCGTGATCGTCCTCCTAGATTAAAATTGCAGCCTCCCCGCTGTGCCCTGTGTCGTAGGAGGCTGCAGTGTGGCTTGTGACGCGATCCGCGTCATTCCCGGCGCCCTGTGACGTATTTACAGCGGCGCCGCGCTGTTAGCTTCAAAATGCGCACTGCGCATGCCCAATGCGCATGCGCAGTGCACATTTTGAAGCTAACAGCGCGGCGCCGCTGTAAATACGTCACAGGGCGCCGGGAATGACGCGGATCGCGTCACAAGCCACACTGCAGCCTCCTACGACACAGGGCACAGCGGGGAGGCTGCAATTTTAATCTAGGAGGACGATCACGCCTATGGAGGCGTGCTGTGAAGCAGAGGGGCAGTCTTGATGAGTGACTATGAATAGCATAGTCACTCATTATCATCACTAATCAGGTACTTATAAAACGTTTTTAGTCAATGTCATTTACTGCATTTAGGAGGTAGAAATAGTGTAGGGAAAGTGTTAATATGCTCTAGGGACAGGTTTTAATAGGTTTACAAGTGTTTTGGGGGTGACAGGATCCCTTTAAAAATCAGTTTTTTTATTGGGTCATTCCGTGTCAAGTGGACCAGTTTTAAAAATCGTCCCCACTTCGACGTTTCTCCGATTTTGCTGAAAATTTATAAGGATGTATGTTTGAAAAGAGGTTCTGTAAATTTTTAGGGCCAGATCTCAAATACATTGGGCACTGTTGACCTTTCACTGGAGGCCCCCCCCCAAGCCTGCGGCTTCAGCTAAGAGGATTTTGCAAACTTTGGCACATAGCCATTAGAGTTGTGCACTGGCTATGATGCTGAAAATTGGCATATTAGCTCAACTTTTGCTGCTAAACACGATAAAATTATTACCGGCTATGACAAAACAATATTTCGGCCGCAATTTTGTGTCAAAGTAGCTTGCAAAACGCATCACATAAAATTTATGCCAAACTTTGCCCATCTATAACTCAAGACCAAAAACTAATAGGAACTGGTGCTTTACCCTGTACAACAAACACCTACATGACTTTGCATTGCTGCAATATCACGGTCAAAGCATATGTATTTGTGGAAATATTCACACCCACATATGATGAAAAACTTAAAAAAACTGAATTTTACCTATTTTTAGGTCAAATTTCCCAAAAAGGGTACCCCTAAAATATATTAATTCTGTTATCATTAGAAAGAGCACATTTTTCTCTACAAGGATCATTGTTTTTTTTTTTTTTTTTTTTGGAGTTTCTCCGTTTAAGAAAAGAAAAATGCCACTGAACATGGTGTCCTTTATTAATACGCAGTGAATGTTAACTGCACTGTTCAAATGCTTGCGTTGGTCCATGGTGGTTATACCACAACCAATTCCCTAAGAATTGGTATTATAATCCTATTAAGAATTGTAATAATGCTGTCTTTCGAGAATTGGCAGCCCCATCGCCTAGGAGCCATGGCCGATAGCCGTGCAAGGCAAGTCGCGGGTGGTCTCTTTATCGCAGGTTCCGAAGCCTGAGGGTGGGTGTCTTTGCCTAGGATCCCAAGCCTAATATTGCGTATCTTTTGTTGGTTCCCAAGCCATAATGTTCAGTCTAAGTGGTCTGGAATTGTTGCTGAATTTGCAACATAATCGGTTCAGAGAAGCTGTATTGTCGGCCCATTGCTGTTGCAGCTGGTGCTGGAATTATTGCAATGATTGACTGCTCGGGAATCCAGCATGTATCATTTCTCACAGGCCAGTGAAAGAAGCTAGCTGGTCCATGAGGATGCATAAAATGTATTAATGCATCATGGGCGTCGACTGAAATTTCAGAAATATTTCCAATCCACCAGTTCCTATCGTAAATGCAGGCAATGCCCTGGCTGGAGGTTTGCAATTGGCACAAAAGGCATTTCTGATCTGACAGATCTATCTGCATGGGCAATGAGAGATGAAGGGTCATTTGACACCCTTGAAATGCGAATCTTTTAGTCATCAATTGGCACAAACTGGTGATTTTCTCTTGTTCCAGCAATTGTATGTCCATCTTTGAACCTTTCCTCTTGAACTACCCGTATTTCGTCAATTTTTTCTTTTGGAACAAAAAAAACTTGATTCCATGCAGTTGCTCGTTGCAAAAGTTGAATAAATCCACCGGGGTCAGTATTTGGTTTTCAGTTGGGCGTTGAAGACTGGCACGAGCTGCCAACCTCTTTGCTGTCTCTCCAATCCCATCACAGGGCGACTTTCTATGACTGGTACCAAAAAAAATTCCATTCAGCGCTGATATTGAAATCAGCATTGTGGTGGCACAAGTTGAGAATTTTTGAAATTTTTGTACTGGGCTGCAGATCCATCGCTGAAGTAGTGGATATGACGAATCCCATAGATGAGTCTTGAGATACTCCACAATTACTGTTAAGAAAGTGTGGACTGCAACTGTGTCATGTCGTGAGCAATCACTGATTATGCACAAGCTGATGTTCTGTGCAGCTTCACCATTTAACTCCTTGAAGTAAATTACAAATGGGTGTACTGTAGCATGACTATTTTCCCAGTGGAAACCTTGAATGGCATCTTGAACAATAAATGAGTAATTTTCAGCAAAGTCCATAAGGATCACAAGCTCTCCAGGTCTCAGATTTTCCTTCAACGATTTCAGATAGCAACTTTGATGCTTAGCGATGTAGTGATGGCTACAAAGTTAAGACATTTTCAAAACCAATTCTTCAATGAAATCTTCGATAGTCAGTTGTTTGGTATCAAGCGTGTCTCGATCAGTGTGAATCCATTGTTTGAACTCAATAATATCTTCAGGGTCACTGTTGACAAACACATTGGCTAGAAATTCTTTTAAAACTTCAGGACCCGGGCATTTATCACAACGGCCAAGCATACAGTCTTTGGATTCAATTCCACAGACCATTTTGCATATGAGCTCTTTGTAGTCATCATTGATTGGGCATGCTGCAAGCATTAGTTTGACATTTTGGTGAATGGTACACACACAAACGGAATGTGTTCCAGCAGATCCAACGGTTACGCACCACTTTGGCCGAAGCTCACAAAACTTTGAAAATCCAATTTCAGGGCCATTCCGATCTCGATAGGCAACAAACATTTCCCTTATATTGCTCAGTAATAGTCGCTTTTGCATCTGCTTTTTTTCTCCTGCTATTCGCACTGATACATAGTCTTTTTTACCAGGGCACATTCGACTGAATTAATCATCCTCAAAAAATGCCTGCACCTTTTTCTTCACTTCCTCAAACTTTCTTGCCACACTTGATTGTAGGTAAGGCTAAGATCCCATGTTCACATTTAAGCTTTCGAGCTTGTTTGACCATTCATTCAGAGACACCAAATTCGTCTGATATAGCCTTAATGGACCAACTTTTAGGTGCCAATGTCAAGATTTGGACCTTTTTTCCCGACTGGACACCTGCAGCTTTTGCTTCAAATCTGCCAAAAGGTGATAGTAATCCAAACACATTTTGCACTGTGCTGTTTTTGTTTGCTCAATGTCTTTCGGCTCAAGCCCTCCAATTGAAGCAATCTTGCTAGAAAATGCATTTTGTACCTGGCTTATCTTTCTCCTTGCATATCCAAGTGAATCCCGCTGACTTACCCGTGGATATTTCAGAGGAGAGATGCCAATGGATGTTAAGCTTGAATTTAGACTTTCAGGAGAACATTCCATTCCATCTGGATCTGATTCAGAGGAAACTGGATCAGCTGATTTTTTTCTGTTAGCAAATTCTTTTTGACATGATACACACATCTTCTGGCCAGGCTTCACATCATTCTTTGTAAATTCGTTCAACTGGTCAGCTGCTAACAAATTGATAGCTCGCAAATTCTTTTTGGTGTTATGACCTTTTTTCCCAAAAGGATTGCAACACTATTTTTGCAAATGTTTATATTTGGTCAAGAATGAAGCTTCATGGTGTAAACAGATTTGTGAATGTTCGTCAAAATTTAGTCCCACTCGTCGACGCAGCAATTTCTGTTCATCCAATCCAAAGCTTGTAAATAATTTCAACTCATCCTTGCTATGGGTGAATGTCTTAAGATGGCACTTTGAATTGTTCGCAAGGCCGATAGAGCACTGGGCCGATTCGTCATCACTGGGGCCTCCAGTGAAAGGTCAACAGCGCCCAATGTATTTGAGATCTGGCCCTAAAAATTTACAGAACCTCTTTTCAAACATACATGTACATCCTTATAAATTTTCAGCAAAATCGGAGAACGTCGAGTGGGGACCACTGGGCCATTTGACACGGAATGACCCTATTGGATCCGATAAAAAAAATCAGACCGGTGGCATTCGATCCGATTTACAATGGACAGCGTTGGATTGCGGGAAAACGTGATGTGAAACCAGCCTTACCTGGCCGTGGCTCCGGACTTGGGTGCAGAAGCTCCTCCATGAGGTAATCCCTGTCAGTGGGGGATGGTACAGGGTCTGGTAGAGGGCCACCAGCAACTTTGTCTCTGCCCTGTCATGCTGTGCACTGGGTGAAGGTGGATCATGGAGGGCAATACAGCGTCCTGGGGCAGAATTTCCAGGGTTGGGTCTTGTCCCTGGAGAAAAGAAGGCAGATGGGTGGCACAGGAGGAGGTAATTTCCAAATTCAAGCCGCGGGACCGCTACTTCCTGTCCGGCGGCGAAACAGGAAGTGACGCAGTCCCACACATGCACAGTTCAGTCCAAGGTGGCGGCGCCCAGCGTCCGGAACCCGGAGGATGCAGGGCGGTTCCCGGCAGGGTCAAAGGCTTATTTGGGGTGCTGTGGCTGCTGGTGCCCTGCAGGACGATGCAGGGTGGACAGGAGCAGGGCTCTCTCTCAGCAGTGATGTCTGATCAGGCGGGGGAGGCTCAGCCTTCAGGTGGCAGTCACAAGCCCTCACAGAAGGGGGCCAAGGTGGATCTGGAGCCAAAACAGCCTCAGAAGCCGGTATACCATCATTTTGGGTGAGTGCCCACGGGCTGTGCTATGTTTTTTTTATACTCTCCTTGCTTGTTCCCTTAGGACGGAAAGAAGAAGCTTTCCAAGCAAAAACACAAAAGCATAAGAAATGTGCTATTTCAAAGTTCCTCTCCCGGAGGATTATGTGAAGGATTTATGTTCCCTTTGCATTGAGGACACAGGCTGGAAGTTCCCAGATTGGCCTCTAGTCTCAGGGATATAGTGAGGGAGGAGTTCAGGTCCCTTCAGAAATCCGGGAAGGATAAGGGCCATAAGAGAAAGAGGTTCTTCCTCTGCTTCTGACCATGCTACACGTAAATCCTGCAAGGGGAAACGCACCTCCAGTTCTTCCTCTGCCTTGTCTTCCTCTTCCCCGGGATTTTCCTCCTCAGACGACAGCGGGGAGGGAAACCCGTGTTTTCCAAGGAAGGATACTGACTTTTTGGTTAAGGCTGTCCGTTCTACCATGGGGTTGGTGGACTTCCGTGACCCTGCTTTAGTTGGGAATTTAATGTTTCTGGGGTCTCTCTTCCAGAACGAAGCGCACCTTCCCTTTAAACCAAAGGGTTGAGGATCTTATTATGGAACATGGGGAAAAAACCTAATAAGAAGGGTTCTCTTCCTTATCTGGCAAAAAAAGAAATATCCCTTTTGAGGAAGAGGCGATCACTTCATGGGATAAGACCCCAAGATTGATGTAGCTGTGGCGTGGCCGTCCAAGCGTTCCTCCCTTCCCTTTGAGGCTTTAGGGAATCTGAATCATCAGCTTGATAGGAGGGCGGATAGCTATCTACGTAATTCCTGGGAAACCACGGCTAGTATCTTCCGGCCTTCAATTTCAGGCACGGCGGTCGCACGCTCCCTCCTGATATGGTTGAGGCAGTTGGAAGGCCACGTCGCGGAGGATGCGCCTAAGGAGGAGATCTTGTCGTCCTTTCCTTTGGTCCACACTGCTGCAGCTTTTTTGGCAGACTCTTCTGCTGATTCTCTAAAGTTGGCAGCAGGGTGGATTTGATTTAAATCACGATTTAAATCACTAGTCAGTAAGGCTTGATTTAAATCAGTGATTTAAATCAAAGTTTCTACCTAAACTAGTTCTTGCTACTTTAACATTCAACTAGATGAAGATTTTTAGAATCACTTTTTATATTACTTTTTTCTCCCCAGTTTAATGGGTTAATCATTCATATTTGGACACCACTGTTCTGTTGTACTTAGGAAGGAGAAAAATAATCCTGATCTTAATAACAATTTAAATAGATGTATTCAACTGAAACAATAACAACATTACAGCATAAGTTATTTGCTTAAACAAACATCCATGTTTGTTAACTAATTTGGCTAAACATTTTATATATATATATATATATATATATATATATAATAATGAAACTTAGACTGTCAGCCCAGCCGACACATGAAAAACTTAAATACTACTGTCCCTGCTGTCCTCTGTAGCTCACTTGTCATCATCTTCATCATCATCTTCTTCTTTGTTCCTATTCATAATTTGGAAAAGAAAAACAAGCTTTCCTGCTTTATTGGGTCCCAACCGATTTCTCAATTTAGAATGAATGAGTCCAAAGGAAGAGAATATTCTTTCAACGCCTGCAGAAGAAGCTACTGCTGTTAAAAGTGAAATCATTACTTGAACAGTCTCTAAATCCAAGCACTTAAGTGTCTTCCACCAGTTTACTGGTGTGACTTTCCTTAAAATATCTTCAGCAAACATATATTTCTTGAATGGTTCCCCTTAGCTCTGAAGTTTATTATAGTTGGCATTAGGGCTGGGCGATTTTGGGAAAAATCAAAATCTCGATTTTATTTAAACCTATGGACGATTTTCGATTTAAATCTCGATTTTTTTTTTTTTTCTATTATTTTAAGGAGACTGCATCTATTGAACGGAGCAGGTTCCCCCAGGTATATAATCTATGAGGGGGGGGAGGGGATATAGGACCCAGGTATATAATATATCAGGGGATATAGGACACAGATATAGAATATATGAGTGGATATAGGGCACAGGTATATAATCTGTAAGGAGGGAGAGGGATATAGAACACAGGTATATTATAGAATATGTAAGGAGGGCGAGGGGATATAGGACCAGTCACCCAGGTATTCTATAATCTGTAAGGAGGGGGAGAGATATAGGACCCAGGTATAGAATATATAGGGAGGAGGATGGAATATAGGACCTGGAGTATAATTCCTGTCACACAGCAACTATAAACTGCCTTTACCTTCAGTTATTATCTACTTTAGCTATGTCCTGCATTTCCCACAGCAGACTCCCACCACAGCAGACTCACACCACAGCAGACTCCACCACAGCAGACTCCCACCACAGCAGACTCCACCAAGCAGACTCCACCACGCAGACTCCCACCACAGCAGACTCCACCACCACGCAGACTCCACCACCACAGCAGATCTCCCACACCACAGCAGACTCCACCACACAGACTCCACCACAGCAGACTCCACCACACAGCAGACTCCACCACACAGCAGACTCCACCACAGCAGACTCCACCACAAAGCAGACTCCACACCACAGCAGACTCCACCAACAGCAGACTCCACCACCCAGCAGACTCCACCACAGCAGACTCACAAGCAGACTCCACCACCACAGCAGACTCCACCACCACAGCAGACTCCACCACCAACTCCACCAAGCAGACTCCACCACCACAGCAACTCCACCACGCAGCTACCACCACCACAGCAGACTCCACCACCACAGCAGACTCCACCCCACAGCAGACTCACCACCACAGCAGACTCACCACCACAGCAGACTCCACCACAGCAGACTCCACCACCACAGCAGACTCCACCACCAGCAGGACTCCACCACCACAGCAGACTCCACCACCACAGCAGACTCCACCACCACAGCAGACTCCACCACACGCAGACTCAACCACAGCAGACTCCACCACACAGCAGACACCACGACTCCACCACCCACAGCAGACTCCACCACCACAGCAGACACTCCACCACACGCAGACTCCACCACCCAGCAGACTCCACCACCAGCAGACTCCACCCACCCAGCCAGACTCCACCACCACAGCAGACTCCACCACCACAGCAGACTCCACCACCAGCAGACTCCACCACACAGCAGACTCCACCACACAGCAGACTCCACACCAGCAGACTCCACCACCACAGCAGACTCCCACGCGCAGACTCCACCACCAGCAGACTCCAACCACAGCAGACTCCACCACAGCAGACTCCACCCACGCACAGCAGACTCCACCACACGCAACTCCACACGCAGACTCCACCACCGCAGACTCCACCACCACAGCAGACTCCCACCACCCACAGCAGACTCACACCACGCAGACTCCACCACGCGCAGACTCCACCACCCCAGACTCCACCACCGCAGACTCCACCACCGCAGACTCCACCCCGCGCAGACTCCACCACGCGGCAGACTCCACCACCACAAGCAGGACTCCACCCCACAGAGACTCCACCACGCGCAGACTCCACCACCGCAGACTCCACCACCACAGGACTCCACCACCACAGCCAGACTCCACCACGGCAGACTCACCACACGGCAGACTCCACCACCCACGCAGACTCCACCACCACAGCGCAACTCCACCACCACGCAGCTCCCCACCGGCAGACTCCACCACACGCAGACTCCACCACGCCAGACTCACACCACCACAGCAGACTCCACCACGCGCAGACTCCCACACGGCAGACTCCACCACCACGCAGACCCACCAACCACAGGGGCAGACTCCCCACCCGGCGGCAGACTCCACCACCCGCAGACTCCACACCACGGCAGACTCCACACCAACCAGGCAGACTCCACCACCGCAGACTACACACAGTAAGATCAACTACAAGCACAGGATAACAAGGGAGGGGATCCACAGGGGGCAGACCCACCACACGGAGGATACACGGACCAGATAAAGGAGGGATCCACCCCACAGCAACTACAACTCCACCACGAACTCACCACACAGCAGACTCCACCACCGCAGACTCCACCACAGCAGACTCACACCATCCACGAGACTCCACACGCAGACTCACCACGCAGACTCCACCCACAGCAGACTCCACCACCAGCAGACTCCACCACAGCAGACTCCACCACCACGCAGACTCCACCCAAGCAGACTCCACCACCCAACTCACAGCGACTCCCACCAACTCCCACAGCAGACTCCACCACAGCAGACTCCACCCCAACCCACGCAGACTCCACACGCAACCACCACGCAGACTCCACCACACACAGATAAACACAGCATAAGATAGAGATCCACCAAGCGATACACAAGCCAGTACCAGGAAAGAGATACCAGAATCAAAAAGATACCGAAACGCACGAGCTACCATCCCACAATCACAGCTCACCAGCAGACCCACAGCAACCACCGCAGACTCCACCCAGACTCACCGCGACTCCACACACAGACTCACCACAGCAGACCCCCACAGCAACTCCACCACCCAGCAGACTCCACCACCACAGCAACCCACCACCACAGCAACTCCACCACCACACAGACTCACCACACAGCAGACTCACCACCACAGCAGACTCCACCACGGCGGCAGACTCCACCACGGCGGCAGACTCCACCACGGCGGCAGACTCCACCACGGCGGCAGACTCCACCACGGCGGCAGACTCCACCACGGCGGCAGACTCCACCACGGCGGCAGACTCCACCACGGCGGCAGACTCCACCACGGCGGCAGACTCCACCACGGCGGCAGACTCCACCACGGCGGCAGACTCCACACGCGGCAGACTCCACCACGGCGGCAGACTCCACCACGGCGGCAGACTCCACCACGGCGGCAGACTCCACCACGGCGGCAGACTCCACCACGGCGGCAGACTCCACCACGCGGCAGACTCCACCACGCGGCAGACTCCACCACGGCGGCAGACTCCACCACGGCGGCAGACTCCACCACGGCGGCAGACTCCACCACGGCGGCAGACTCCACCACGGCGGCAGACTCCACCACGGCGGCAGACTCCACCACGGCGGCAGACTCCACCACGGCGGCAGACTCCACCACGGCGCAGACTCCACCACGGCGGCAGACTCCACCACGGCGGCAGACTCCACCACGGCGGCAGACTCCACCACGGCGGCAGACTCCACCACGGCGGCAGACTCCACCACGGCGGCAGACTCCACCACGGCGGCAGACTCCACCACGCGGCAGACTCCACCACGGCGCAGACTCCACCACGCGCAGACTCCACCACGGCGGCAGACTCCACCACGGCGGCAGACTCCACCACGGCGGCAGACTCCACCACGGCGGCAGACTCCACCACGGCGGCAGACTCCACCACGGCGGCAGACTCCACCACGGCGGCAGACTCCACCACGGCGGCAGACTCCACCACGCGGCAGACTCCACCACGCGGCAGACTCCACCACGCGGCAGACTCCACCACGCGCAGACTCCACCACGGCGGCAGACTCCACCACACGCGCAGACTCCACCACGGCGGCAGACTCCACCACGCGGCAGACTCCACCACGCGGCAGACTCCACCACCGAGCCAGGCAGACTCCACCACGCGCAGACTCCACCACGGCGCAGACTCCACCACGGCGGCAGACTCCACCACGCGGCAGACTCACACCACGCGGCAGACTCCACCACGCAGGCAGACTCCACCACGCAGGCAGACTCCACCACGGCGGCAGACTCCACCACGGCGCAGACTCCACCACCCGCAGACTCCCACCACCAGCAGACTCCACCACCGGGCAGACTCCACCACACGCAGACTCCCACCACGCGCAGACTCCACCACGCGCCACAGCAGACTCCACCACGCAGCAGACTCACACCACTCCACCACCACAGCAGACTCCACCACCACAGCAGACTCCACCACGCCGGCAGACTCCACCACCACGGCGGCAGACTCCACCACGCACAGCAGACTCCACCACCACAGCAGACTCCACCAC
This sequence comes from Allobates femoralis, assembly GCA_033576535.1. Lineage (NCBI taxonomy): Eukaryota > Metazoa > Chordata > Amphibia > Anura > Aromobatidae > Allobates > Allobates femoralis. Next base: position 119,293,974 of record JARQOC010000009.1, on the reverse strand, counting down.
CACAGCAGACTCCACCACCACAGCAGACTCCACCCCGTTTTACCTCGCCTTATCACATCTCCACGTAACCTTCTCTATGCCATTAATCAATATATAAGGCGGGTAGCTCAGGGGATGCCAGAACAACGTAGGAACTATCGTGACTGACCTCGTTTCCCGGGAAGCATTTAGACAGCTCGGCCTGTCAGCACATCCCCCGGTCCTCATCCCTCGGCTGCACAGCAGAGGCGGCGGAGCACCCCCTCCGGTCCTCTTCCCGCGGCCGCTGCAGGGGCGGCGGCGGGCGGTGCTGGGAACGTATCAGCACCCCCCCTTCCTCCCGGGGGCTCATCAGCAGCAGGGGCTCAGCCGACCCCAAACCAAGTCCTCACCCTCGACAGCGTTACCATCAGCAGGTAATCCCGAGTGTGACTCGGGGTTACCGCTTCTGAAAGTGAAAGTCAACCCCGAGTTACACTCGGGATTACCACTAGGCGTCCGGAGCGCTGTTTAGAAGATCCGGCCGGCTTCTAAACAGCGCTCCGGACGCCATTTTAAATCGAATTTGACGATTGTGGTTAAAACCACAATCGTGGCCACAGCAGGGGGCGAATTAATCGAATTAATTCGATTAATCGCCCAGCCCTAGTTGGCATTAAAGATGGATGATTGCTGGATACCCATGTCATAGCTAACTCCTCTTCCTCAGCACTTAGGTTTTGACCCTGATATTGGATATTGACAATATTTGCCAAAAAATGAGCTGGAGTCAGTGCTTGTCCCATTCGTTTGTTTACTGCTTGTAATTTAATTCTGTCCATGTGTAGTTCTGTTTTTAAGTGTTCACTCAGTTCCCTCCAAATTTCAACAGCATCCGCAATATAACAGCTATTTTTCTGTATTTTGTTTAAAGCTTGAGAGATGGGTTTCAGGAAGCTTAGCATATGTTCAACATTTCTCTTAAGCCCAATGTTGAGGATTTTGGCCGTGACAGTGCCATCTATTTTATCTCGATTTTCTTCACAAAGTGTCATCAGAATAGGACAGTTTTTGATATACTGCTCAAAACAGTCCACCACAGAGTTCCATCTAACAACTTGTGGGAGCGTTAGCTTGGTTCCACCCATCCTTTTCAGAGCTGCTGCAGCAAAATGATTATTACGGAAGTATTTAGCAATTTCAACAACGTTAGCCTTTATTTCTGGAACACTTAAGTCTTTGGCTAAGAGGTGCAGCAAATGAGCACTGCAACCATATGTTATTAGCAGCTTTGTATTCCCTCCCTGCTCTTCTAAATCTCTTCTCATCTTGGATACGTTTGCAGCATTGTCAGTGACCAAACTGCGTACTAGACATTTGAATTTTTGTTCACATGTCGTTATAGCTTTTACTGGCACTTCTTGTAAGTATTCTGCTGTATGTGCATTTCCTGACGTATCAGTTGTTTGTGCAAGGAAGACTTTACCTTCTTCTGTTATACAAGCACATACAATAGGATCATTGTGGACATTACTCCACCCATCAATACTTAGGTTAACAATTTTACCCTCCAGAGCTGTTGCACATTGCTCCATTTCTCTGTCATACACTTGATCCAGCAGTTTCCCTGCAACATCAGCTCTGCTGGGTGGACTGTATCCTGGTCTCAGTGACTGAACCATATTAATGAAATATGGGTTCTCAGTCAGACGGAAAGAAGAGTTCGTTGCATAAATAAACTGGGCAATTTTTTCATCAATCAACTCTTTTTCTAATCTGCTAGTTCTTATCACAAACCTATCTATGGTGGTTCCAGGAGGTAAAGTTTTTTTCTTCCTTTTGGGTGATGGTGATATGTGGCTGTGGGTGTCTGATGATGATGCCGCTGCTAATGAAGCACTATCCTGGATGGATAACTCTGAAACTGTAGAACAGGATGATGGTGATCTTGGAGGTGGATAGTTTACAGAATCCATTAATTCCCCTAAACAAAAAAAGCCAATGCTGTTATTTTATTGTTTATTATACAATTTCTGCTTATTGTACACAACACATCACTGCCCCTGCCCCAAAAGGAATATTTGTTTTTCTTCATAACTGTACCAAATGACAGTAACATGCAGTAATAATAAAAAATATAATTTTTCTCACACATGACAGTTCAGTCTTTAGAAATAGGATTCAATAAAAATGTTTACCAACCTGAAGATCCTGCCTGTTCAGAAGTGTTTCTTTGGTCATCTTCATCACCGCACTTCTCATGATATTGCCTCATTCGCACCACCAGGCCTTGCATCTCTTTGTTGCATCGTTTGCATTTTGCACGCATGCCTGCCTTACCGATAGGCGAAGGAGCTTCATTAAAATATTCCCAAACTGGGTCTCTTTTACGGCCTGCTGCCATTATAAGGAAAGAATGTAATAAACCTCAGATGGTACACACAAACAGATCCAGACTTGTCTGTCTGTGGCTATGCTGCAGTATTGTGCTCAAAGTTTCACTTTCATTTTCTTGTCTGCTTGCCCTTCCTCCTCTTCACACTAAGGCCCACGTCACACACAGATATTTGTGCAGATATTGTTCACAGATCTCTGGTTGCAGTGAAATCATGGACAGATTGTTCCATTTTGTGGCCGTATACAAATGGTACAATGTGTCCATGATTTCACTGCAACCTGAGATCTGTGAACAATATCTGCACAAATATCTGTGTGTGAGACGTGGGCCTTAGGCTGCCTTCAGACTTGCAGATGCATCTGCAGCGTTTTGCAGATGCATCTGCAAGCATCTGCATGCAGACCGCGGCCCCTATGTTTATAATGGAGCGCACGGCGGTCTGCAGATTGCCCGCCATTCGTGATCTGTGCACAGGCGGATGCCTGCGTACAGATCACACACTCTCGTCCGCACCAGGGACGCGACATGTTGCGTCCCTGGTGCGGGCGAGAGTGTGTGATCTGTACGCAGGCATCCGCCTGTGCACAGATCACGAATGGCGGGCAATGAGAGCGCACGGCGGTCTGCAAGCATCTGCAGACCGCCGTGCGCTCCATTATAAACATAGGGGCCGCGGTCTGCATGCAGATGCTTGCAGATGCACCTGCAAAACGCTGCAGATGCATCTGCAAGTCTGAAGGCAGCCTAAGGCTGGGGTCACACAGAGATATCTGGCAGATATTGTTCACAGATCTCTGGTTGCAGTGAAATCATGGACAGATTGCTCCATTTGTACACAGCCACAAAATGAAGCCATGTGTCCATGAATTCACTGCAACCAGAGATCTGTGAACAATATCTGCACAAATATCTGTGTGTGTGACGTGGCCCTAAGATTCACATTCTTCTTGTGTTGTGCAGATCTATTCCACTCCAAACAATCAGAAACATATTGTCTAACTTCTTGGACTTGGCACTGAAGGGGTTGATTCTGTATTCATAGGTTTGTAGAACAATAGGATTAAGGTCTTTTTCTCAACTCTGTTCATGTTGTAACATTTTTGCCGTGAAGAAGAGGCTGGGACCTCTGCGGAGTCAAATTCAGTTTTGAGAACTGCGTAAGTAAAGCGAGCGTCTGTGATAATATAGGAGAGAAACTGCCCACTAATCCTACAGAAACCTCTGGAAGAGCATGGCATTGTGAATGTTACACATATACAGCCTTTATTCTACTGAGTTAAACAACTCAGCTTTATCTCATGATGGAAGAACCTTTGGATGGTAAAATATTTTCCTCAAAAAGCAGTTTATTGAAAAAAATCCGATTTAAATAAAAAAAAATCCATAAAAAAAAATAAAAAAAAATTGATTTTTATCCACCCTGCTCTAAACCAAATTAGCACAAATTATCACTTTCTGTGACTGCTAGCACTCGATGGACACTCAGTCCAAGCGAGTTATGAAAGCATTTTCGGGTTCAACGCATTGACACCCCGTGATCGCGTCACAGGGTTGTCGATTCCAGCGGGGAAGAGCATGATCCCCACAGCGGTGTCTTAGATTTCGCTGTCAGTATTTGACAATGCAATCTAAGGGGTTAACCGTTCCGGGCGGATTGCTGATCCGTTCAAATCAGCTGACATGTGCATGGAATGATGTGAGCTCGCATCAAAGGGAGGTAGTGTACCCTTGGATGTAGCTGTACCTCCATGGTTGTGAAGGGGTTAAACTGAAATTGGAATTACCGGAGCCTGTTGCATTCTGCTGATAACCAGTTGTACAGTTGGGTAAAATTATCCTTTTTGGTGCCATACATCACCTCTTTATTTTTGGCAGTGTATTGTGCTGTGTAAATATGGCTGCCTATGTGCACTGTTCATTCTGTTAACATCGCTAAAGGGACTCTGTCAGCACAAAATGCCAAATACAATGTGCTCAGTGTGTCATTGCAGAGTAAACCATTTAAATGGACACTCCGGAGAGGTGATTCATTAGTCAATGCATTTCAGGAGTGCCCGTCCCCTTCCTAATGACACATTAATACCATATTGCCATGTTTGAGGGAGCCCTGAAATGCGTTGACAAATCAATGCATTACTAATGCCTTTGATGTTTTGAGGAATACATTAGAAACTGGTTTTTAACCCTTTATCCACCCTACTCTATATGCACCACGCTGGGAACTGCTGCAGCCGTGATGTGCTTTTATAGTGGTTGTGACTCTCACAACCACACAAGGTGATCCTCTGATACCTATGTAGGTTATAATGTATCTCTCAAACCCTTCATCCTCCCCACTTTAATTTTCTGAGATATGACCACCTGGGTTTTCTTTGTCTGTAAGCCATACTCAACAACATATACAGAAATAAATACTTGAAATAGATCACTCTGTAATAAGTATATAATATATGTGTGGCGCCCCTGCGGGTATTAGCCACAGTATAAGATCATAATAGTTGCACTCACTTAGAAAGCCAAGCCACTGCACTACCACCTTTGGCCAGTAGGGGGAGCTCCAGAGACACCAGAGACTTCCCTAGAGATAAAACACTGGTCTGAGGTAAATTTTCAGACAGTTGGAGCCAGGAGCTCAGAGTGACAGGAGCTGCATTGAGTTCCTGAGGACTGGCTGACAATTTCCAGGGCCAAGCCATCGGTCTGAGGAGGAGAAAACTGATAAGAGAAACACTTTCAGAATCGGGTAGCATCATTATCTACCCTAGATAAAAAGCGCAGATACGGATACCGGATCCGTGGCTGCATTAGTTATATACAATACAGCAACCGGAAAACGTGAGGTAACAACAAGCTTCACAGGGCCAGACACAGCAACATACTAAGAGTTCAGCAGTACTCCCGGAGGGGGTAAGCAGAGAGAGACAAAGGACTCAAGTTGCCTGTTGAGTGGGACCCAGAGAGGACAGATTTGGGCCGGCAGCGAGTTCACACACGGCAGCAGGGCCACATAGACAGCGCAAGCAGGAGGTAAAGGACCCGGTGGGGCCTGAGCAACTGAACCCCTATTGCAGACTCCGGAGACGGGACTTGTTGTATTATAGTTTGGTTGAAAGTAAACCAGTTAAACCTCATCTGTGCCTCAGCCTCTGATTTAACAGCTACCATCTATCCAGGATTGGGACCATCACCGCTGAGAGAATTTGCTGTGAATCAAGTAAGTGTCTGTGTCCTTAACATCTCCTCACCATACTTCCATCTTCATCCATCATTAACTTTAACATCACCTGTCCAGGGGACCCTACAGCCCTACCCGGAAAAGGGCTATACCATCTCAGCTGCCTCTCACCATCATCCCCTGGCCAGTACAAGGCAGCGGTGGCCATATATAGCCACATTATTCTGGGTGGCGTCACGACAATAACATCTACAAACTTTATAAATTATATAAACTTCTAAATCCCCTGTAAATACCCCCTTTTAGGAGTGTGCCAGCCTGGGGCCACGGCCTGGGTCCAGCCACCAGTGACTCCCCCAAGGAAAGGGACCCTGCGCCGGGTATCCCGGTCCCCTAAGCTGGGCGGCACATATGCGTTTCACTTTTTGTATTGAAATGATGAAAAAATTATACATTTATTCATTGAGATGCACCTGTAGTGTTACCTCTCATCCCCACAGTACCTGCATTTCAGTGTGCGGCTGGAATTGCTCTTTGGTGTCCCCCTTGCCTCTGGGCCGCACGGTGGCTCAGTGGTTAGCACTGGAGTCCTGGGTTCAATTCCTACCAAGGCCAACATCTGCATTTATTGATTCATTTTTTTTAATCTCATCTGAGTTCTGTGCTTAGCCCTTCATGACCTATGACGTATCTATGCATCATAAATCGTTCATCGGTCGTCCATGACGGCACCCAGTATGAGAGAGGGATCCGCCCTCCCAAGGACAGGGAACAATCAGGCTTTAAAAGGGGGCGGTTCCTCTTCCCATGTCAGTTGATTCCTTGTTCTCCCGGTGGCCTGGGTCTTCGGCCGGGGCTCTGAGACCAGGCCTCGCAGCTATCTGTGCTTCTAGATCCCTGATGGTGTGGCTGGACCAGCTGGTTTCTCAACTGAAAAATGGGGTATCCATAGAATGGCCTCCATTCCTAATATGCAGGGGACAGCAGCATTTCTTGCAGATGCAGTGGGTGACTCCACCATACTGACAGCCAGATCCGCAGCTTCCTCCAATGCGGCCCGGAGGGTGTTGTGGTTGAAAAATTGGCCTGGTGATTTACAGACGAAAACTAAATTGAGTCTTCTTCCCTGCGAGGATGAATATTTGTTTGGTTCTGCCCTAGACGACCTCTTGGAGAAAGTCGGGGATAATAAGAAAAAGTTTCCGGAGTTGTATTTTTCTTTTAAACGTCCCTTTCGGAGTAGACGTTATTCCATAAAATACTCTCTGAAGAATGACCAGTCTAGTTGGCCTGACCGACGGAAGGGAGGAAAGGGGTTAATGTTCAAGGGCCCCTCCCGTGATTCCAAGAAATCTTCCAACTAGTGACACCCTTCCTCAGGTGGGAGGACAGGTCTCTTTTTTTCCTTCCAGCCTGGGCTCAAATCTCATCTAGCACGTGAAATCTGGACATCATAAAGTCAGGGCTGAGACTCCAGTTTGTCAATAAGGTCGGCAGTCAAACTGCTCTTTCCAGGTTGCCACATGGCAGTCCTGGATTTGAAGGACACATATTATCATGTTCCTATATATCGTCAGTCCCAACAGTATCTCAGGGTGGCGGTCCAGATGAGCCCCAAAATCCTTCACTTTCAGTACCGTGCCCTGCCGTTCGTCTTGGCGATCGCTCCTCTTGTTTTTACCAAAGTTATCTCAGAAGTCTCGGCCCATCTCGGGGAGCAGAATGTCTTGATTGTACCATACCTGAACGATTTTTTAATCATAGGGTCATCTGCTCAACATTGTGAGGACCAAGTCCGCTGGGTGCTCGGCATGTTGATCGATCTGGGGTGGCTTATCAACCTGGACAAATCCAAATTGACTCCGTCCACATACCAGATTTTCCTCGGTGTCCTGTTGGACCTCCACCATACAAGAATGTCTTCTCATCCCCCAGACAAGGTTGTGCACATTCAGGGCCTGGTTTGCCAGGCGCTCTGTTTTCCGACCATGACTGTACGAAGGGCGATGTCCTTATTGGGCTCCCTCACGGCATGTATTCCGGGAGTCCGTTGGGTCCAAGTGCATACCAGGACTCTACAGTGGGACATTCTCAAACATCAGGAAGTCCTAGGTCAGAATCTGGAAGACAGACTGATTTTACAACCAGCTACCCTCCATTCTGCATAAGTGCCGACTGTACAAGTGTTATGCAGTTACACCGGGCAGTTAAATGGGGCAGGAAAGGGGGTAAGTCATGCAAGACAAACAAACAGATCTGTAATTTGTTCACTTGTGCTGCAATTATGTATTCACTATGTAAACCCCAGACTACTCTTCACTACTGACCACTCACCCACCACTACAGCTCTCCTTCCCACTGCATCTGACCCACGCTACTCCCATCCCCCGCTCACCATCCACACAGTATCCCCTTCTTGGCACTCTCACTCCCATCCTTCTCCACTTCCGGCTACCCCTGCTCATCCCTCCACCCAGCAACAAAGTACTTCTCTCACCCTCCATCCTACCTAACCACCTCACTCACTCCTCTGAACTATTCCTTCACATTCATCCTCCATCTCCAATCAGGCACGCCACCACGTAAACGCTCTTGCTCCCACCTGCTAACCCTCTCCCTGCTCCTCCTACTCGCTGTGACATTTCCCCTAATCCCAGCCCCCCTCCCCCCCGGCCACATCCCCACAGTCCTCTACACCCCGCCCCCACGTCTCATCACCAACTCTCATAACCTCACCATCACCCACCCTCGCAACCTGACCAACCTTAGATCCATCCACCCAGCCCCTGCTCCTCTAATCTCCCTGCCAGGCGCACTCTGGAACGTCTGCTCAGTCTGTAATAAACTCTCATTCCTTGGCATCACAGAGCCCTGGCTCACCCCCTCTGACACGGCCTCCCCTGCTGCACTATCCTACGGAGGATTCAATCTTTCCCACCCCCCCACCCCTCTGACAAACATGGCGGAGGTGTCGGCATACTCCTATGCGACACCTTCTACTTCGCCCCTATTCCATTATCCCCTCTGCTACTCTCCCATCTTTCGAAGCCCACTCTGTCCGCATCTTCTCCCCCTGTAACCTCCAGCTAGTCGTCATCTACTGCCCCCCTGGATCCATCCCCACCTTCCTTGACCACGTCACCACCTGGCTACTTCATTTCCTCTCTACTGACATCCCCACCATCATTATGGGCGATTTCAATATCCCTATTGACACTGCCCACCCAACCGCCTCTTAACTTCTTTCCCTGACCTCCTCCTTTGGGCTCTCTCAATAGTCTTCCTCTGCCACCCACAAAGATGACCACACGCTGGATCTCATCTTGACCCGTCTTTGCTCCCTTACTAACCTCACAAACTCAACCCTCCCCCTGTCTGACCACAATCTGCTGACCTTCTCCTCCCTCACCTCTCCTACTACACCACCTCCTCTCCGCAAACTTGATCATCCCTCTCAGAAACCTAAAACACATTGATCTACACTCACTCTCAGAATCCCTCCTCCCTCTCGCCAACATAACATCTATATGTGAAACACACTGCCACCACCCTCTACAACACCACATTAACCAAGGCCCTCAACCTAGCCGCCCCCCTCACATACCACGCCCCACGCACTAACAGGCAACCCTGGCACACCACCCTCACTAAAGACCTGAAACTGGCATCCAGGGTCGCCGAGAGGCGATGGAAAAAATCACGTTCCACTGAGCACTTTGCGCTGTTCAAACAGTCCCTCATCGCCTTCAAGACTGCACTTGCTACTGCCTAACAAACCTTCTCATCCCGATTAACCTCCCTATCCCACAATCCCAAACAACTTTTCAAAACCTTCAATTCTTTACTCCGCCCACCTGCTCCCCCTCCCTCTCCCCTTATCTCTGCAGAAGACGTCGCCTCCTTCTTCAAAGAAAAGATTGACAGAATCTTAGACCGCTTTGATCCACTGTCCCCACAGCCTCCCCTTTCACCTATACTGCCCTCTCCTTCCATCAACTGCTTCCCCCCCCATAACTAAAGACCATCTTTTCTCCCTCCTGTCAAAATCACACCTCACACCAGCGCCCAAGACCCGCTCCCATCCCACCTCATTCCCAACCTCGCCTCCATTATCATCCCAGCCCAAACTAATCTTTTCAACCTATCACTTACCACTGGCACCTTCCCCTCAGCCTTCAAACACACCTTGATCACACCCATCCTCAAAAAAACCCTCCCTCGACCCCACAACTGTCTCCAACTACCGCCCTATATCTCTCCTCCCTTTCGTCTCTAAACTACTTGAACAGCATGTCCACTCTAAGTTGTCCTCTCACCTCTCCTCCTGCTCCCTCTTTGACCGCCTGCAATCTGGCTTCCAACCCCTTCACTCCACTAAAACAGCCCTGACCAAAGTCACCAACGATCTACTAACTGCCAAAAGCAAGCGCCACTACTCTGTCGTCCTCCTCGACCTGTCCGCCGCCTTCAACACTGTTGACCACCTCCCTTCTACTTCAGATCCTGGAATCTCTTGGCATCACGGACCTTGCCCTCTCTTGGATCTCCTCATACTTAACGGACCGGACCTTCAGCGTCACCCACTCCCACACATCCCCCTCGCTCTACCCCCTATCTGTCGGGGTCCCCCAGGGCTCGGTTCTTGGACAGTTACTGTTCTCAATCTACACTCTCGGCCTAGGGAAACTCATTGCATCCCATGGCCTCCAATACCACCTCTAAGCCGACGACACCCAAATCTACATGTCTGGTCCTGACATCGCCTCCCTTCTATCCAAGATTCCACACTGCCTGTCTGCCATCTCGTCCTTCTCTGCTTGCTTCCTTAAGCTGAATATGGACAAAACCGAGTTCATAGTCTTTTTTCCCCCCCAAGACGCTCCCCCTCACTACCTGACCTATCCAGTGTCGTCAACGATTGCTCTCTCTCTCCAGTCCCCCACGCCAAGTGCCTCGGGGTTATCCCTGACTCCTCCCTCTCCTTCAAGCCCCACATCCATGCCCTCGTCACCTCCTGCAGACTCCAGCTCAAAAAAATCTACAGGATCCACCCTTTCCTTGACCACGACACTGCTAAAACCCTTATTTACGCTCTCATCATCTCCCGCCTCGACAACTGCAACCTCCTGCTCACCGGCTTCCCCAATACATCCCTTGCACCTCTCCAATCCATCCTGAAGTCCGCTGCCCGCCTAATCCATCTATCTCCCCGCTACTCCCCTGTCTTCCCCCTCCCCCCTCTCTGCCAAGCCCTTCACTGGCTCCCTACTTCCCAGAGATCCCGGTTTAAAACATTAACCATGACATACAAAGCCATTCACAACCTGTCCCCTACATACATCTGACATGGTCTCCCGATACCTGCCCTCAAGCAACCTGCGATCCTCCCAAGAGCTCCTCCTCTACTCCCCCGGGCCACCACACCGCCTCACGACTGGAACTTCCCCCTCCCACTGTATCCTCACCCGCCCCTCGTAGACTTTGAGCCCTCGCGGACAGGATTTCTCCCCTCTTGTATCTGTACGACCAAATTGTCCACATTTATTGTTACTTGTATTGTTACTATGTTACTTGCCCTAGTCTGCCCCTTTTAGCATGTAAAGCGCCATGGAATATAATGGCACTATATAAATAAATAATCTCTTCACTGGTGGTTGACCGATGCAGTGCTGTTCACGGGGGTTCCCTGGTGGTCCCCTGCCACCAAAGTGGTCACAACCGATGCCAGTCCCTCGGGGTGGGGAGCCCATGTAGATCAGGAGGTCCTTCAGGGAGATTGGCCAGTGGCTATGACTGGCTGTTCCTCCAACATCAGAGAGTTGGTGGCGGTGGAAAGGGCCTTAGCCGGGTTTCTCCCTGCCTTGAAGGGTCATCATGTAAAAGTCTTGTCCGACAATCAAGTGACCGTTGCCTATATCAACCACTAAGGCGAGACGAAGTCGAAAGCTCTAATAGGAGTGGCAGAACGGATTCTGGGGCTGGCAGAATGACATCTAGCATCCACATCGGCTGTCCATATCAGAGGCAAAGACAACGACAAAGCGGATTTCCTCATGCGGGTACACCTTCACTAGGGCGGGTGGGTTCTGAATAAGTCAGTCTTTTGCCAGATCACGGACATGTGGGGGATTCCGACCATAGATTTGTTTGCAACCCAGGCCAACCGACAAGTGGACCAGTTTTGTTCCCTTTATCTCAGGGATCATCCAGTAGCAGTAGATGCTCTTCTGATTCCCTGGGATTTCAGGCAGGCTTATGCCTTTCTTCTTCTGATCTTAATACCAGCGGTCCTCCGCAAAATTCGGGAGGATCAGGCATGCATGATAGCCCCCATCTGGCTGTGGAGACCGTGGTTCTTCTGGCTCAAACATCTTTGGTCCCATCCTTGGGTCCTCCCGGATCTTCGGACCTCCTCTCCCAGGCGTCTGTTCATCACCCACAGACACACGTTACACCTGACTGCCTGGAACTTTGAAAGGCGGATTTTGAGTAATAAGGGGTTCACGGCTGCAGTTTCTGACACTCTGCTTAAATCTAGGAAACCGGTGACTTCCTGTATTTACCATAGAACTTGGGCAAAATTATCAGTCACTGGAGCGGATCCGGAGGGGGTTGCTCCTATTCCCTTAGTTTTAGCTTTTCTACAAAAAGGGGTGCAGTTGGGACTCTCCGTGAGCACTCTTAAGGTCCAGGTTTCGACCCTTGGGGCTTTGTATAATTTCAACCTTGCAGGGTTGGGTGTCTCAGTTAATCAAAGCCTGCACCAGGTCAGCTCCGGTTAAGGCCCTTAGTTCAGCTCCCTGGGATCTCAACCTTGTACTCACAGCAATGACAGCCCCTCCCTTTGGACTCTTGTCAGATGTCTCTATTAAAAGTCTTGTCCCTTAAAGGGAACCTAACTTCTAAAAATGAGCTCTCAGGCTCTTTTAATCTGTCCCTGCACCATGGTAATCCTATTCTATCAATTCCTTTCTGTCCCTAAAGCGCTATTTGAAAGTTTATAAAAGTTCTTTTTTTACCTGTTCTTCTGCAGCTTCTCATTATGAGAAGCCGCAAAAGGCGGTCTTTTGTGCATCTCCCCGCCGGCGGCGTGGTAATTATGCCCATATGGGCGTGCTATAGAGCAGAGACTGTGCTTGTGCTGCAAGGGGGCGGTACAAATGATAGGACACAATTTTCGTCATATCGCCTGTACCGTCCCCTTGTAGCACAATCAGTCTCTGCTCTATAGCATGCCCATATGGGCGTGCATAATTACCACGCTGCCGGTGGGGAGATGCACAAAAGACCGCCTTTTGCGGCTTCTCATATAATGAGAAGCTGCAGAAGAACGGGTAAATAAAGAACTTTTTTATAAACTTTCAAATAGCGCTTTAGGAACAGAAAGGAATTAATAGAATAGGATTACCATAGTGCAGGGACAGGTTAAAAGCCTGCGGGCTCATTTTTAGAGGTCAGGTTCCCTTTAAAACAGTCCTGTTGGTAGCACTGACGTCGGCCCGACTGATAGGGGACATTCAGGCCCTCTCGATTGATGCCCTGAGGAAGGTGCTGGGACAGCACCGAAACGCGTAGGTGTGATGAAATAAGGGATCTGTTTTATGGTAATAACCTTCTTGTGAAATCCTTTGGAAAAGAGCAGCAGCGCGGACCGTGGACATCATTCCAGTTTGTCTTCTAATCTCTGCATGTCGGCTGATTTGATCAGCCCACGTGCCTATAACCGCAGTGAAGATCCGCCCTCTGCTGTTAACTAGTTAAATCCTGGTGTCATCTGACAGTGGCTTTTTACCTTTATTTGAGGGCAGCACGTCATTTCCTTTTCCCATCGGCGTTCCAGGATGTGAGTGCAAGGTGCTCATAGGCTGTTATGAGACGTCAGCTGACGACCTGTGTCTGACATGACATGCTTTCTGTGAATGCTGGCGTTCACAGGAGATAATTTGTGTTATACAAAGGAGTGCGCCAGCCCCAGTGATAGCTTCAAGCTCCCTAAAGTGGACTAGTAAAAAACAACAGTAAACCCACCCCCCGGCCGTGCAGTATGTTACCTCACACTATCACATAATAGACAGCTCATGTGACTGACATCTGCCTTAATTCCCTATATGGCACATGTGTTGCACATTGGCTGTTTTTAATCAGATGTTTGTTTGGAAATTAAAGATGGCACACGTATGAGGCGAGTTGTGTGAGGTGATTTGTGCACATCTGTGTCTGTCTGTGTGGTGTGTGTGTGTGTCCCTGGGGTGTGTGTATATGTGTGTCCCTGTGGGGTGAGTGCATGTGTCCCTATAGGGTGGCTATGTGTGTGTCCCTGTGGGGGGGTCTGTGTGGTGTATGTGTGTGTCTTTGTGGTGTGTGTGTGTGTGTGTGTGTGTGCGTGGTGAGTATCCAATGTTGGGGCTGCACCTTAGCGACTATACACTTGCTGTTACTCTTTGTGTGCGTGTGGTGTGTATACATATCCCCGTGCGTGGTGAATATCTCATGTTGGGGCCCCACCTTAATGACTATATGCTGGTATGTGCGGTTAGTCTTTGGCACTATTATTAAGCCCCTCTCATTCACAACTGTCAACAGATAACTGTCACTTTTTCCCCATTATGTAGATGGGGCCAAAATTGTTTGGTGAACTGGAATGCGCGGTGTTAAAATTTCGCCTCACAACATAGCCTATGATGCTCCCGGGGTCCAGACGTGTGATTGTGCAAAATGTTGTGGCTATAGCTGTCAGCTGTCGATTTTCTTCCAACACTTTTCCCTTCACTTTTTCCCCATTATGTAGATAGGGCCAAAATTGTTTGATGAACTGGAACGCGCAGGGATAAAATTTCGCCTCACAACATAGCCTATGACGCTCTCGGGGTCCAGATGTGTGACTGCAAAGTTTTGTCTGTAGTTGCAACGGTGTAGATGCCAATCGCTGATATATACACACACACACACACACACACACACACACACATTCAGCTTTATATACTATAATATATACATTTACAAAAGTCAAATCACCCCTACTTTTGCGTCCGTGAAAATGGTACAAAAAAAATACATACTTGATTGATTTATTGCCATGTTGAGAAATGACAGATTGCCAAATTATATAATAGACCCGATCAGTAAAGGGTATAATGTTAATCTCCCCCCCCCCCCCCCCTTTTATCTCGATTCCAGAATTGTTTATTGGGTTGCTGCAACAGTGCAATAAGAAGCAATCAAAAAATTGCATCAACCTAAAATGATACAACTAATAATGTAAGTGCAGGGTGAAAAATAATTATTCTTACTGTTAATTTGGTTTTTAGGAACCTTACATGACAGCATAGGAGGTTGCCTCTCCACGCCCTAATAGGGGACAGAAAGCACAAGAGAGGTTAAAAGGACCCTCCCTCCTCCCACTAGCCAGTGTCTTACAAAGAACCATAGCATATAAGTAAAGGCCACTTTACACAAACAGATATCTGAGTCCAATATCTGAACAGATCTATGGTTGCAGTGAAATCATGGATACATTTTGCCATTTTGTGGCTGTGTAGAACATGGAGCAATGTATCCCATGATTTCACTGCAACCAGAGATCTGTTCAGATATTGGACTCAGATATCTGTGTGTGTAAAGTGGCCTTCACAGTAATGGTACCTTCACACGCCCCAATATCGCGAGGCGATATGAGGCGATCTAACATGCGCTTTTTTCATGCTCGCCTCAGATCGCCGATGGCGGCCTCACACGCCGCAATTGCGCCCTGAAAGTAAGGCAAAGTGTCACTCCGGAAATCGCCTCACGTACAGCAGAAGCAATCCTGCCTAATAACATCCCCGGTTCACACGCCGCAATCTCAAAGGCAATGTGGGCGTACATGTTCAGCGTGGCGAAGAGATAGGCGTACCGCAGTGGTTTACACCTCACCCCTTACGCACTCCTTGGACAACGCAACAGCGTTCCGATTGGTCAGCCTGCTCTGGAAGGCTGGCTAATACATGACGCCATTGCCATTGTGTGGTGCTGGACGGACAGCTCATGAAATATGGCGTGGTGTCAATTGACAGCCATTGGGAACACAGTAGCCCACACCAATCAGTTCACACGGGGCACGGTCTACAGCACACTGTGGCACGCCTACAGGAAATCATAGGCGATGCTGATTCAATCACTATCGCCCTATCACACGCCACAACACAGAAATATCACCTTCATGATTAAGGCTGATTTCAGAGCAGTGCTCAGGAATCAGGCAGGAGGTGATTTATCACCGCGAAATTCCCCAATCACACACCGCAACTGTGAGGCAATTTCGCGGCGCTTGCTCCGGGTCGACGTATCACCTTTAGGGTATGTGCACATATGCCGGGTTTGTGCCGGTGGGCGGCTGGGCGGACCCGACAGGAAGCTCAGCAGCCGTCCACCGGCTTCCTGGCGGGTATATGCGGGCGGGTGCACAGCGGGTTAGCGGCGGCGGTTATGCAGCGGCTGGAAGCAGCACATGATTCTGCTTGCAGCCGCTGCAGAATCGGCCGGTTTATAGAACATGCACATTCGTTGCTAACCCGCTGGGAATCCAGCGGTTTAGCAACAGATGAGCATGTGTAAACCGCCGGTGTGTGCACACCGGGTGTCGGTTTCCATAGGTTTTAATGTTAACCCAAAAGCCGCTTTTGGATTAACATAAATTTACATAAAACTCATGGAAACCGACCGGCGGTTTCCGCTGCTAAACCTGCACTAAACCTACCAGTGTGCACATACCCTTAGGATTCCCAGGCAAATCCATGAGTTGGAGTCGCAACTGTGGCTTACTGACTCCACATCCCTGTTCAAATGTGGAATTCTTGTTCTTCAAAAATTTCTGAGTTTCTTTTCACTCTTTACGTAAAAGTATACATGCTTGGTATCTATGAGCTTGTACTGACCTGAGGTATCATACCGACATGTCAGTTTTCCCATATAGTGAACATGGTGCCTAAAAATAAAAACATGTAATTGCGCTTTTATTTATTTATTTTTTCCTGCAATTTCACCCCACTTCACATTTTTTTTCCCCATTTACCTGTGCACTATGTGGTCCAATAAATTATGTAATTTAAAAGTACAACTCGTCCCGCAAAAAACAATCCCTCATATGTCTGTATTGGGGGGAAAAATAAAGTTCTGGCTCTTGGAAGGAGGAGAGGAAAAATTGATCAAATGCCCAGGGGTGAAGGGGTTAACCTATGGTCTCTTTATTCAGTGATTTTACTGTGCAATGCTTGAAAAAAAAAAAAATACAGCACATAAAACGCATTAAAAACAGAATGTGTTAAACAGATGCAGTTTTGCTACAGAATTTTCTGCACCACAAATGGACCAATTTTGCTGCATGGGCACACAGAGCCTTATAGTACCAGCAAAACCTGTGTAATTCCAGAGATTTACACACAGATGCGTCGGCTGTTATTGCCTGTCTGAAATGGAAAATGGCTTGGTTTTTGCAGCATTTTTAAAAGAAGCAGCATGTCAATTGTTTCAGAGTTTTTGCTGTTTCTTTTTAGATATTGAAAGGAATGAAGAGGAAAAGCTGAAAATGTGGGCTGGATCTGCTCCATGTCTGTGATGCCTCTGGGTGTTTACAAAAGAGGGAATGCAGTTGGAGTCATAGACACAAAGTGATTCTGAAACAAAACTACATGCACATCCTTATGCAGCAAACTCAATGAGAATCCTGAAGTTCTGTGCACATGTTGCATTTTTTCACTTGCAGATTTGGTGCAGAAATAAAACTGCAGCATGTTAATTGTTGCACCATTTTTCCACCACAAATGCGTAGGAAAAACGCATCAAAAACACATTTCATTTTTCTGGCAAGAGATAGATTCGGTGCAGAAATTTCAGCAACCAAAGAGTAAGTTCACACAGTTTCTTTCTGCAGCAAAACCTGATCTTATAATTCTTATTGGCAGAGTCTAAGATTGGCCCGACATTAGCTTATTGCCAGCTGCCAATAAACTGGCATAAACCCCTTTATAAACCGACTGGCACCAGGGCAACTGGAAGCGCCAGAAAGTGGCGCTTCAGTGAATGCGCCATTCACTGGGGCGGCTGCGGGCTGCAATTCGCAGCATGGGGGGGGGGTGCCAGAACCCTTGGGCCTCTCCATGCTGAGTATTCCAGCCCTAGCTGCCTAGTATCTAAGTGGACCAAAAATGTGGCGAAGCTATGTCGTTTTTTTATGTTTTGTTTTTTTTAAAAAATTTCTATATTAAAAAAAGTCTGGCTTCGCTGTATTTTTGGTTGCTAGCCAAGAATAACTAGGCAGCTGGGGGTGGGTGGCAGTCCGTAGATGTGAAGTTGTACCTGGCTGGCAACTAAAAATATGGGGAATCCCACATCGTTTTTTGTTTTTAATAATTTCAACAGCTAAAAAAAACGACTCTTAGCTTCGCCATATTTTTGGTTGCCAGCCAGATATAACTTGGCAGCTCAGGGTTGGAATACTCACCTTGGACAGGCCCAAACATTCTGGGTCCCCCATGCTGCGAATTGCAGCCCACAGACATCCCAGAAAATGGCACATTTATTAGAGACGCCATGTTCTTGTGCTGTACCCAGACTCTTCCAGTTGCCCTGGTGCAGGTGGCAAACTGTACAAAAATTTTCTAGCTTTTGTATTGGTAGCTGGCAATATACCGTATTTTTCCGCTTTATAAGACGCACCTGATTATAAGACGCGCCCCCAAATTTGGTGAAGGAAAAGAGGAAAAAATAGTTTTTAATGTTAATTGGGGTCCGTCTTATAATGTCAATGTCCGTCTTACAAATCATATAGGGTATATGTCCCTCATAGCCCCCTCTTCCTGTACATGGTCCCTCATCCTTGGATATAGCCCCACATCCTAGATATGGCCCCCTTATTCTGGTTACAGCTGGCACACGTCCCCAAGTGATGGTACACCCCCCCCCCAGGGTTGGCACACGCCCCCCAGGGCTAGCACACATCCCCCAGGGCTAGCACACATCCCCCAGGGCTAGCACACATCCCCCAGGCGCCACTAGGCACACACTCCCCCAGGGCTAGCACACATCCCCCAGGGCTAGCACATTGCCTCCCAGGGCTGGCACACGTGCCTCCCAGGGCTGGCACACGTGCCTCCCAGGGCTGGCACACGTGCCTCCCAGGGCTGGCACACGTGCCTCCCAGGGCTGGCACACGTGCCTCCCAGGGCTGGCACACGTGCCTCCCAGGGCTGGCACACGTGCCTCCCAGGGCTGGCACACGTGCCTCCCAGGGCTGGCACACGTGCCTCCCAGGGCTGGCACACGTGCCTCCCAGGGCTGGCACACTTGCCTCCCAGGGCTGGCACACGTGCCTCCCAGGGCTGGCACACGTGCCTCCCAGGGCTGGCACACGTGCCTCCCAGGGCTGGCACACGTGCCTCCCAGGGCTGGCACACGTGCCTCCCAGGGCTGGCACACGTGCCTCCCAGGGCTGGCACACGTGCCTCCCAGGGCTGGCACGCGTGTCCCAGGGCGGCACGCGTGTCCAGGGCCGGCACGCGTTCCCCTCAGGGCCGGCACGCGTTCCCCTCAGGGCCGGCACGCGTTCCCCTCAGGGCCGGCACGCGTTCCCCTCAGGGCCGGCACGCGTTCCCCTCAGGGCCGGCACGCGTTCCCCTCAGGGCCGGCACGCGTTCCCCTCAGGGCCGGCACGCGTTCCCCTCAGGGCCGGCACGCGTTCCCCTCAGGGCCGGCACGCGTTCCCCTCAGGGCCGGCACGCGTTCCCCTCAGGGCCGGCACGCGTTCCCCTCAGGGCCGGCACGCGTTCCCCTCAGGGCCGGCACGCGTTCCCCTCAGGGCCGGCACGCGTTCCCCTCACTGAATATGTGCCCCCATCGATGGTGGCAGGTTCCGGAGGGTGAGGGCACAGGTGTAGGACTGGAGCTGTACAGATATACCGGCAGCAGCGAGCGCTGGGCGCCGCCATGGTTTTTTGTGCGCGGCTGCATTCACTATATGCAGCCGGCAACATAAACTTCAACAAAATGGCCGCGCCCATAGAGGAGACCCGCGGCCAATTTGCAGTGTCTACCTCTACCGGCCGGCTGCACATACTGAATGCAGCCGCCCACAAAAAACATGGCGGCGCCCAGCGCTTGCTGCCACCGGTGTTCCCCCGCACCTACGGTCCTACACCCGTGCCCCTCACCCTCCGGAACCTGCCCCCGGCACCCCTGCTTGGCACCCGCACCCCCCGGCCCGGTAATGTGGTAATATTAAATTTTACATTTTTTTTTTTTTTTTTAACATTCTCTTTTTAAGACGCACCCCCGTTTCCCCCTACAGTTTGGGGGAAACAAAAGTGCGTCTTAAAAAGCGAAAAATACGGTAAGTCAGAGATTCATAATACCAGGCTAATGTTAGACTCCACCATTAGGAATCCCTAGTAAATATTAAATAATACACAACACTCAGAGGAAAATGTTTATTTTTTCTTCTAAGAAAATTATCTCAACTCCATCTTTATTACTCCCACATAACCCTCCACGATCCTTCATCCAGAGTCTGCAGGGAGAGAACAAGCGTCCTCTCCCTGTAGAGTCTGCATTCATACTGGCCGCAAGGACTCCGTGAGTAACGTCACCTGCCGCAGTCAGAGATTGCCACGGGAGTGGTGATGTCACTTACTGAGTCACCACGGCTCCCAGTGGCAGAGAAGTAAAAATGTCGTCACTTGTGGGGGTTTTCCGGTGTTAAGGCACATCAATGGCTATCCAAACAGGACACTACACCCACAGACCATGTCATCAAAATCTGTGTTCCAAAATGTCACTTTTTGCCTTCAGAGCCCTGCCGTGTGCTTAAACAGTAGTTTTCCGCCACATATTGAGGTATGTGTTCTCAAAAGAGATTGGTCAACAAATTTTAGTATCCATTTTATTCTGTTGCCCATGTGAAAATGAAAAAATTGAGGCTAAAAGAACATTTTTTGGGGGGGGGGGGGGGGGGGGGGGGGAAGTACCTTTTCATTTTTATGGATCAATGTGTGATGGACCTTGGGGGTTCAAAGTGTTCACAATGCATCTAGCGAAGTTCCTTGGGTAGTCTAGTTTCTAAAATGGGGTTACTTGTGGGGAGCTCCAATGTTTAGGCACACTGGGGCTCTCCATATGTCCGCTAATGATTGCAGCTAATTTTCAATTCTAAAAGTCAAATGGCGCTCCTTCCCGCCCGAGACCTGCCGTACACCCAAACAGTGATTTTCTACCACATGTGGAGTATCGGCGTATTCAGCAGAAATTTCACAACAAATTTTATTTTTTTTTTGTGCTTTTACCTTTGTGAAAATGCTATAATTGAGGCTAAAATAACATTTTTGTTGTAAAAATGAAAATGTAATTTTTTTTCTTCCACGTTGCTTTAGTTCCTGTGAAGCACCTGAAGGGTTGGTAATCTTCCTGAATGTAGTTTTGAGTAGCTTGAGGGGTGCAGTTTTTGGAATGGTGTCACATTTGGGTGTTTTCTGTCATGTAGACCCCCTCAGTGACTTCAAGTGTGGTCACTAATTTTGTAAATTATTTGTAAATTTTAATGTAAAAATAAGAAATTGCTTTAACTTTAAACCCTTCTAACTTCCTAAGGCTGCCTTCACACTTGCGTTTGGAGTGCAGCGCACCAAACGCAGCCAAACGCTTGTGCACATGCGTTCCTATGTTTAACATGGGAACGCATGTGCCTGCGTATGGCTATGTTTAACCGCATTTGCGTTCGGATGCGCATAATTTATGCACCCTCGACCGCACTCCAAACACAGCATGCAGAGATTCTCCGCTGCGTTCACATTAGTATGGGCTGCGTTTGCATGCCTTCTGCATGCAGACACAAACGCAAGTGTGAAGGCAGCCTAACAAAAAAAAGTTTCCAAAATTGTGCTGATGTAAAGCAGATATGTGGGAAATATTATCTATTAACTATTTTGTGTCGCAACTCTCTGGTTTAAAAAAATAAAAATGTAAAATTTGAAAATTGTGAAATTGTCGCCAAATTTCAGTTTTTTTTTTAACAAATACATGCAAAAATTATTGATTTTAAATTTATCACTAACATGAAGCCCAATATGTCACGAAAAAACAATCTCAGAATTGCTAGGATCCATTGAAGCGTTCCAGAGATACCGTACCTCATAATGGGACACTGGTCAGAATTGCAAAAAAAATGGCCATGCCATTAAGGTCATAACAGGCTGGGTGGTGAAGGGGTTAGGCTGGCTTCACACTTGCAGATGCATCTGCAGCGTTTTGCAGATGCATCTGCAAGTATCAGCATGCAGACCGCGGCCCCTATGTTTATAATAGGGCGCACCGCGGTCTGAAAGCACTCATTCATTCCTATATGTGAACCGTCCGCAGGCGAATGCCTGCTTACAGATCACACACTCCCGCCCGCACCATGGACGCGACATCTCGCGTCCATGGTGCGGGCGGGAGTGTGTGATCTGTAAGCAGGCATCCGCCTGCGGACGGTTCACATATAGGAATGAATGAGTGCTTTCAGACCGCGGTGCGCCCTATTATAAACATAGGGGCCGCGGTCTGCATGCTGATACTTGCAGATGCATCTGCAAAACGCTGCAGATGCATCTGCAAGTGTGAAGGCAGCCTTAAGGGGCAAGCTGTGAATTATTTTTTCTAATGTGTAGTCTATCTAGACATTTTACTTGCACCATGTTTGTGTTTGTGGCTCTCTGCCTGCTCCTACAACCCTCTTCATGTAGTTCTATAGGCAGAAACTGTAATCTGATGCTTCAGTATGCATTCAACTTGTCTACTCTGAATTCAAGATGAATAAGTGGACCAGAGTAGGACTCTGGTAAGTGGGGAAAGGGGCATTTTACAGTTTATCTTGTACTATATATGAAAAAATAACTTTTTTTTATCATAAGTTGTGTTACTGATATATTGATTGTTTAATTCTGGAATGTAAAATTGCTTACAAGAATATATATACATATATTTTTTTTCCCCTTTTCCTGACAAACCAAGAACGGGACAAAGAGAATCGACATCGGAAACGTAGTCACAGCCGCTCTAGAAGTCGTGACCGAAAACGTCGCAGTCGTAGCAGAGATAGACGAGCTAGAGAACAGCGCAGTGGATCAAGAGACAGACGGAGACGCAGGTTGTTCTATATTTTAAGAATGTAATATTCAGGCGTTTCCTAGTCATAATCTTTATTCAAGATGAAACTTAAACAGGACCCATGCTTGCTTAAAGGTGAACTCTGGGGAGAGAACATTTTAGTATAATTAATGCCCTGCTACATGATGAAGCAGAGCCGTACACTGCAGTTCTAGGATTTATAGATCGCTTATAATTCAATAAAGTCATACCTGCTCCTCTGCTCTGACTCCCCCCTTAGGGGATAGAATTTCAGCATGTCAGCTTCATGCAGGAGCAGAGAGTTGGAGGTGTGTGGGAGCGTGGATGCTCAAAGCTTCAGGATCATTCTCCATTCCAGCCCCCTGAACACTTCTGTATAGGAAGTGAGCATGGCCGCTGGTCCCATGCTTACACTACAATCCAGGCCTTGATATAGCATCCTATGTGATAGGGGGTCCAGACTTGAAATGGCAATCATGTCACCAACCAGATGCAAATACACATTGCGATCCTCTTCTGTATGATGGTGCATAATATGTAGTTATTGTGAGGCTAGGAGCACAAACAGCATGACACTGGTTCAGCTCTGCATGGTCTCCCCTCCCCATAGGAACATGGTGGCTTCCTGTTCCCTTAAACTTTTCCATGGATCATAATCACTCCTCAGTGACACACAGCAAGGCATCCACAGTCTGCAGCATCTGTTAGACACACATTATAGTACACACCTTTATTATCAGATAAATCTATTAAAAGGTAAAAAAATGCTATTTCAATGTTACCAATTATAGATGGTCTTATATGATATCCGTTAAATCTAGGAATATATATACAGTATTATAGTTTATTCGGTTTATGAATCCATGTTAAGGCATTTTCTGTTTGTTACGATCTTTTACCCAAGCGGTTTAAGGCTTATGTGACACCTCAGGTCCATGTGTAAAGAATTGCAACAAATACAAATATGCTTGTTCACAATCTTCAGTTCGTAGCAATTTATCTGTGCTGTTATGCAGCCGAAAAAAATGAGGCATTTCATAGTACCAGTAAAGTGATTGGGATTCCTAAAATGTCATGGTAATGCTGCTGCTTATTTTCCTTTGCAGATATAAACCTACAAAGCATTTTTTCAAATCTGCGGTATGTCAACTCATGCATTTTGATTTTTGCATTCTTCTTACTGCTTGGTGTCATGATAGCCATTTCAAGCCTGGACCTCTGTCACATAGGATGGTATATCGGGGGCTGGATTGAGTTGGTGTCCACACCCCCTCCCCATACAGAAGTGTGATGGGGCTGCAATTTGTGATGATCCTGTAGCTCCCAGGATCCACACCTCCGACACACCTCCAGCTCTGCTCCTGCATGAAGCTGACGTGCTGAAATTCTGCCACCTGAGGGGTGGTCAGAGTAGCAGGTATGATTTTATTGAATCAATAGATGGTGGCCCGATTCTAACGCATCGGGTATCTTAGAATACCTTGTAAACAGGAGTGAACTGCATCACACTATGACAGTCTTGTAAACAGCAGACAAGTGTGTCACACTGAGTGGCAGTTCAAATTGCGCGCCAATATACCAAGCCGTGCTCTGCTTCGCTGATTTGTTGCTGCGCCCGGCGGCGACCAATCGGGAAAGTGAAGCGTGGCTTGGCACGGGTTTTGAATCCTGCTTAGCTGATTGGTCGCCGCTCTGATCAGCTGCTCGGGATTCATATTTCCCGCCGCGCCGCTTCACTGATTGGTCGGTGGCGGCCGTTCAGAAGTAGCGCAGCTTGGCGGGGGATTTGAATTTCGGCCGCCATATAGGAATACCCATAAAGTGGGTGTTCCAATATGGCGGTCGGGGTACTACAGCTGCAAGCTGACGCCGGTCATCTCCCGGCTGGCTCGCCGCGGACCTCTGTGCGGCAGTAGATGACCCGCAGCTACCGTCGGATCTCCCGACGATAGCCGCGGCTGTATGCATGCATCTTGGCGGTAGCGATGCCGATGTGTCGCTGACGCTAGGTTTCAGCTTGGCGCAAGTTTTGAATGCGCGCGGCTGTTTTCTGGTCATCATAATGGGAGACCCAGACAATGGGGTTTAGGGCTCTGCCCTCCGGAGGTCACACTAGGTACTACAAGTTTGTAGACACCGCCTCCTCCGCTTATAAACCCCCACCGTAGGAGACATCCTCAGTTTTAAACTTAGTGTGCTCGGAGGATCACGCTTTGCTTGCACTTCACTGCATTCTCACAACTTACGTGATGGCGTCTGAAGACAAGGTAAAAGGGTCCTATCGGGACCGGTGACGGCCTCCCCGCTCACCCTTAGTGGCACACGCTGGTGGAGGTACCGGAGGGCCTAGAGCCTGGACACTTCGTGTTCTCCCGGTACGCTGTCACACTCCTTTCCATCCCTCTCTGGGGGGCTCTGGAGAGTGGGAGATGGGAGCCTTGCACAGCTCCGCTCCGTCCGAGGCCTCCCTAAATGGTGCTTACAGACCGGACTGGAGCCAGCCCAGTCTGAGGCCTCCCTAAATGGTGCTTACACTCCAGACTGGTGCTGCACCCCCGTCCGAGGCCTCCCTAAATGGTGCTTACATACCGGACAGGCACTGAGGCCCGTGCGTCTCCTGTGTGCCTGGGGGTAGTGTCGGACACTTTATGTGTCCTGACACTCAGACCGCGCGTACCCTCGGGTCCGCGGTTCTGTCGGTGTGCCCTGTGCTGGGGTCACCCTGGCTGACCGCCCTGTGTATCACAGGGGCTGCGGCTATGGACTGCAGGTGTTTGTATATACTGACAGTCTGTGTGTGTATGTTGTATTCACACTTTACCGCGCTGCGGGCTCTAGTCACCTCCATTACTGAGGCTGCCTGGAGGATGGGAAGCAGCCCTTGCGGTGACGTCACCGACGGGCGTGTGTGTGTGCTTCCCGCGTGTTCTCGGCGCCGCCCACGACTTTGCTCTCGGCGGCCATCTTCTCCCTCACTTCCCGGCTGGGATCTATCGGCAGCACGTGTCGGCACTTCAGGGGAGACCGGAACTCGCGGAGGTCACACACACACACCGCTTCCTCCTACCGCTTTACTGCGGTCGGTAAGCCACCGGGTTTCCCGGTTTGTTTTGTGAACGGCAAATTGGCTTATATTCTCCCCACTGTGGCGATGTCTTCAGTTGGGAAGCATGCTGCTAAGGCGGCGGTGGTCACCATTACCTGTGCTACATGCAACGGGACACTGGTAGAGGGGTCCTGCAATAACTGTGGACGCCCAGAGACCCGGACTGCCACTACTGAGGCTGCAAATCCGGGATTATACCCTGAGGTTCAGGTGATCCCAGGGCCATGGGAAACGCAGAATAGGATCAATGAATCCCTGCTGTCCCAGATGTCCTCCATGTCGCAATCCCTGGAGGCACTTCATAGGAGACTGGAAAACCCAGCTACTCCTCCCAGTTACCCCGGGTGTCTCTTACTTCTACTCTCGGGTCTGTGTCTGAACCTCCAGATGGGGTGGAGGATCTGGTGTCCTCCATCAATGAGACATTGCGTCTTGTCACTCCTCCTGAGGAGGTGACTGTACACCCCAAGGAGGTCTATCAATGGCTGCGGCCGGAGGCCAGACCAAGTGGATCCTTCATGGACCACACTAATTTTGGAAGGGTGATTAGAGCACCCAGGTTACATCCTGGGCGGCGTTATGTCCGTAAACCCAAGGACAATCGCTTTCCCTTTCCCCAGGAAGTGCTTCAGGAATGGTCGCAGTCTCCAAAGGTGGACGCTTCCATGACCAGGATTGCTGCACGCTCCTTGTTTTCTGCCTCTGATAGCTCCTCATTGAAGGATGCTACTGATAGACAGGTCGAGCAACTCGCCAAGTCTTCCTATGAGGCTGTGGGGTCTTCCTTTGCCCCTAATTTTGCCGCGGTCTGGACCCTACAAGCGATTACCACCTGCTTGGATGGTATCACTGAACTAGCTAGGTCCAGTCCGGAGGTCCTGGCGCTTACCGACAGAGCAAGGGCTTATGCGGATTACGCCAGGACGGCAACTTTGGAAACTGCCACTCGCTCTGCTGTGGCCTCCGCCAATGCAATTGCGATCCGCAGGCTGTTGTGGCTGCGTCTTTGGGACTCAGATACCACATCTAAGAAGATTTTGCAGAATCTTCCATTCGCTGGTGACAGGCTTTTTGGCATCGAGCTGGACAAGTTGATAAAGGATTCTGCTGAGTCTAAGATCCCGCAGAATAAGCCTAAGCCACGGTACACCGTGAAAAGGAACCCTAAGCAGTGGTCCTTTCGCTCCAGCTCACAGTCATCAACGACGTCCGCTCGCTCGGACCGAGGGGGCAAGCCTGCTACTCAGTGGCGTTCCAAGAGTCGTCAGAAGAAGCCGGCGGGGGCAGCGGCTGCCACCCCCAAGCCCGCCTCGACATGACTCGCTCTCTCGTCCTGCCTCCCCACAGGTGGGGGGACGCCTGTCTCGATTTCAGGACAGGTGGCTCCTTCACGTTCAAGACCAGTGGGTTCGAGACGTAGTCTCAAGAGGTTACAGGATAGAGCTGACGTCAAAACCAATACCCCGATTCCATCGGTCGGTTCCATCTCCAGAGAAGGCTCAGGCTTTTCACCTGGTGTTGGAGGGACTCCGCAGAGACGGAGTGGTGGTCCCAGTGCCCACGGAAGAGAGGTTCAGGGGTTTTTACTCCAACCTCTTTATTGTCCCAAAGAAGGACGGCTCTTTTCGCCCGGTTTTGGACCTCAAGTTGTTCAACCGTCACGTGTTGGTTCGGAAGTTCCGCATGGAATCCCTGCGCTCCGTGATCGCGGCTGTGTCGCAGGGAGACTTCCTAGCGTCCATCGATATCAGGGACGCTTACCTTCACGTGCCCATTGCACCAGCTCATCAGCGCTGGTTGAGATTCGCAGTGGGGGGAAGAGCACTTCCAATTTGTGGCACTGCCATTCGGGCTAGCCTCGGCACCGCGGGTGTTCACAAAGGTGATGGCCTCCATGATGGCTCTCCTGCATGTGCAGGGACACGCCGTCATACCCTATTTGGACGACCTGCTGGTCAGGGCGCCATCGGAAGACCTTTGTCGGGTGAGCCTGGAGGCGACCATGAAGTCTCTGGAACAGTTCGGGTGGCTTCTCAACATTCAAAAGTCGACCCTGGTTCCGACCCAGTCATTGACGTATCTGGGCATGGACTTCCACACGGACTCAGCCCTGGTGTCCCTACCTCAAGCCAAACAGCTAGCGATCCACTCAGGAGTGCAGAATGTCCTCCTGTCACCACAATCAACCCTACGGGTATTGATGAGACTGGTGGGACGCATGGTAGCGGCGATAGAGGCGGTGCCGTTCGCACAGTTTCGCCTCCGTCCTCTCCAGCTGGAGATTCTTCGCAGATGGGACAAGAGGACGATCTCGCTGAATCGGCTGGTGACACTGTCACAACCGACCAGGGACTCCCTACAGTGGTGGCTCCAGCCACGTCACCTGTCACGAGGCCGGTCCTTCCTAAAACCGTCATGGTTAGTGGTGACCACAGACGCCAGTCTGAAGGGCTGGGGTGCGGTGTTCTTGCACCACAGGGCTCAAGGCCTCTGGACTCAGTCGGAGTCGGCATTGCAGATCAACGTGCTGGAGATCAAGGCGGTCTATCTGGCGCTCCTGGCGTTTCAGAAATTCCTGTCAGGACACCCCATTCGGGTGCAGTCCGACAATGCGACGGCCGTCGCCTACATAAATCATCAGGGAGGGACCAGAAGTGCTCAGGCCCTCGCCGAAGTCCACCGCATTCTAGCTTGGGTGGAGGAAAACGGCTGCCTGATCTCCGCAGTTCACATCCCAGGGGTCGAGAACTGGGAGGCCGACTACCTGAGCCGACAGGGGATGGACTCCGGAGAGTGGTCTCTACATCCAGACGTCTTCCGGGACATCTGCGGCAGATGGGGCACTCCGGACGTGGATCTGATGGCCTCACGGCTGAATCATCAGGTGCCCCAATACATGGCAAGATCGTGGGATCCTCAGTCTCTGGGGGCGGATGCCCTGATCCTGAGTTGGTCCAGCTTCCTGCTGCCATATGTGTTCCCGCCTCTGGCTCTGATTCCCAGGGTCCTGTGGAAAATCAGGATGGAATGCAGAGTAGCCATTCTAGTGGCTCCAGATTGGCCCAGGAGGTCCTGGTACCCGGACCTGTGGCAACTGTCAGGCGGACACAGGTGGGCTCTTCCAGAACGCGCAGATCTACTCGCGCAAGGCCCATTCTTCCACCTCAATTCCAGGGCCCTCAGATTGACTGTATGGCTCTTGAGGCCTGGCTGCTGACATCCAGAGGCTTCTCTCCTACCGTGGTTGCCACTATGAATAGGGCTAGGCTGTTTCCAGGAAGATATACCACAGAACGTGGAAAATCTTTTTCTCCTGGTGTGCCTCTGGTGGACGCTCACCGTGGCCATTGTCCATCCCGACATTGTTGGCCTTCCTACAGTCGGGGTTGGAGTTGGGATTATCCCTTGGCTCTCTGAAGGGTCAAGTATCAGCACTTTCAGTGCTGTTTGACAGGCGCTTGGCGCTCCTCCCGAAGGTCCGTCAATTTCTGCAGGGGGTATCTCGGGTGGTTCCGCCTTACAGGCGACCTCTGGACCCTTGGGACCTCAACATGGTCCTGGCGGCATTGCAGAAACCGCCGTTTGAGCCACTGAGAGACATCTCTCTCTCTCGTCTGTCCCAGAAAGTGGTCTTTCTGGTGGCAATTACGTCTCTGAGAAGGGTCTCAGAATTGGCTGCACTTTCGTGCAAGTCACCCTTTCTGGTGGTTCACCAAGACAAGGTGGTGTTGCGCCCACGGCCAGAGTTGTTGCCGAAGGTGGTTTCAACGTTTCACCTAAACCAGGAGATTGTTCTCCCATCATTTTGCCCCGCTCCCGTTCATCAGGTTGAGCGCGACCTCCATACTCTGGATCTCGTGAGGGCTGTACGCATTTATGTGTCCAGGACCGCCTCCTTTAGGAGTTCGGATTCCTTATTTGTCCTCACGATGGGTCGCTGTAAGGGGTCCGCGGCTTCGAAGTCGACCTTGGCCAGATGGATCAAGGCTCCCATTCAGGAGGCTTACCGGTCTTCTGGTTTGCCTCTCCCGGTGGGTTTGAAGGCACACTCTACTAGAGCTGTAGGTGCCTCCTGGGCCTTGCGACATAGAGCGTCTGCTCTACAGGTGTGTCAGGCGGCCACTTGGTCCAGCCTGCACACTTTCTCCAAGCACTATATGGTGCATGCCCATGCCTCTGCGGATGCGAGTTTGGGCAGGCGGGTTCTCCAGGCGGCGGTTGCCCACCTTTAAAGGGAACCATGTGTTATCCGTCTTGTTGAGGAACTCTTCCCGCCCTGGGGTATTGCTTTAGGACATCCCCATTGTCTGGGTCTCCCATTATGATGACCAGAAAAAAGAGAATTTTGTTTACGTACCGTAAATTCTTTTTTCTTTAATCATCAATGGGAGACCCAGCACCCACCCAGTTGTTCCGTTGCATGTTTTGCATTTGATCTGTTCTCTGTTGAGACAGTGTTTCCGGGTTGTTACACCGTCTGTGCACGGCATTCTTCCCGATGTTTCGGGTGTGGTTTATTTTCTCCTCGCAGCTTATGGACTAAACTGAGGATGTCTCCTACGGTGGGGGTTTATAAGCGGAGGAGGCGGTGTCTACAAACTTGTAGTACCTAGTGTGACCTCCGGAGGGCAGAGCCCTAAACCCCATTGTCTGGGTCTCCCATTGATGATTAAAGAAAAAAGAATTTACGGTACGTAAACAAAATTCTCTTTTTTGCATAAACTTACTTCATTGTTTGCCGCAACTGGCGTCGACCAATAAGCGCTGGTGCGCAATTTTCTGGACAGACACACTATTAGACAATTATATAGTAGACAAGTGATCTATAGATCGTAGAACTGCAGTGTACAGCTCTGCGTCATCATGTAGCAGGGCAGGAACTGTTCTAAATAGTTTTCTCTCCCCGGATTTCCTATAATGAAGTGCCTGTTTGGTGCTGTGCTCGTTTACTTTTTCTTTCTTGCACAGCCAATCCCAGCTATTTACAAGCTGCAATGAACTATGACTCTTTGTTTATTTAAATCTTGCACCGCCGCAGTTTCCATTTTTATGAAGATCATATTTTCTCTACGATTTATTCAATAAACTGGAGACCATGGCATGCGCTAACTACGGCACCATTTTATTGAAGACTTCGAGTCTCGCGTCACCAGCACACTGCGATAATGGCGGCGCAGAATTTGAATAAAGGTGAGTCAAAACAGAGGTACAGATTGATTATAGGAGACCCAACCCACAAAGTCCTGCTCCGATGCTCATACCCTTGCACAAATTCTGTCATTTTGGAACCTTTGAACACTGATTACTCAAAAAAACAAGCCTCGGATTTCTTATATCAAGGTATGCTTTTAATCAGCACTGTCTACTTTAAAGTTCAAAAACCTACTGATAGGTTCCCTTTAATAAGATTACCTTGATGCCAAAAGGTGGGCAGGATTATGGGCGTCGGGAGCAGTGAATATTCATTCTCTTTAATTGCGGGCACGTGATTAAAGGGATCCTGTCACCTCCAAAACGCCTCATAAGCTAGCAAAACATGTCTCTGCAGCATCCATCACTAATCTCACACTTTTGACTCCTAAAAGCATCCTGTGAAAGTGCATAAAAACGTTTTAATACTTACTCATTAGGGATTATAATTAGCAGTGGCTATATTCTTTAGTCACCAGGGCGGGCTGTTTTGCAGCCTCGAGGATCCACCCTCTCTCTAGCTGTGCTGCTGTAATGTGCAGCTGAAGGCAGGACAAATGATTTGCATTCTGTGAGTGATAGAGAGGGGGGGAGGGTACAGTCTGCACAAGCAGAACACACAGACAGAGAGAGGCTGCATCCTGGAGCCTGCAAAACAGCCAGCCCTGGTGACTAAAGAATATAGTCCCTGCTAATTATAATCACTATTGGTGATGATTGAAAGATCTAAATTACTTACCGGTAATGGGTTTTTCTGGAGCTATGACAGCACTACCACTTCCCTCCCTTCTTATATGGTTGTGGTTCATGTCTGATGTGTTATATAATTATTTGGTGGTACTAGATGGTGGCCTGATTCTAAAGCATCGGGGTGTCTAGAATATGTATATAGTTTATTTATGGAAACTCAACAATAATGCAAGTAATACATGATATCCAGTGTGAGTGCAGTGCATTTGAAATATGGTGCGCGCTGCTATTCCGATTGGTCGGCGCTGAACGCGGCGACCAATCAGAGGAGTGGCATTCAAACCGCGCACTGCTTCTCTCATTGGTCGCCGCGTTCTGCGCAGACCAATCAGGATAGCGGCTTGTGCCATATTTCAAATACACTGTACTCAGTCGCTGAACGCGGCGACCAATCAGAATAGCGGCGCTCGCCATGGCGCACATTGTATTTCAAATATAACGCCATGGCGTGAGCCGCTCCTCTAATTGGTCGCCGTGTTGAGCGCCGACCAATCAGAGGAGCAGTACGCACCATGCCGCACATTGTATTTGAAATGTGGCGCCATGGTGTGCGCTGCTATTCTGATTGGTCGCTGCATTCAGTGCTTACCAATCAGAACAATACTGCGGCTTGGCGCTCGGTTTGAATAACAGGTTAGCGGCTCGCCAGCCGGGAGACGACCGGCTGACGCTTGTCTCCCAGCTGGCTCGTGGAAGCGGTGCTCACGAAATTCGAATGTTCAGCACGCGGCTATTTGCATAGTCGGCGGCAACCAATGAGCTGCCTCTGTGTGACGCGCGTTTTCGGCGACACGCACTCAAAAAACCCTTAGACAATTATATAGTAGACTAGATGGTGGCCCGATTCTAAAGAATCGGGTAGTCTAGAATCCATATATAGTTTATTTACTAATAGTTACGGGAGTGCGGTGAAATGAATTGTGTGTATACAGGCGGCTCTGTGGGTAGCACAGTATACGGTGGCTCAGTGGTTAGCAGTGAGTGCGGTGGCTGAGTGGTTAGCAGTGAGTGCGGTGGCTCAGTGGTTAGCACTGAGTGCGGTGGCTCAGTGGTTAGCAGTGAGTGCGGTGGCTCAGTGGTTAGCAGTCTGAGTGCGGTGGCTCAGTGGTTAGCACTGAGTGCGGTGGCTCAGTGGTTAGCACTGAGTGCGGTGGCTCAGTGGTTAGCACTGAGTGCGGTGGCTCAGTGGTTAGCACTGAGTGCGGTGGCTCAGTGGTTAGCACTGAGTGCGGTGGCTCAGTGGTTAGCACTGAGTGCGGTGGCTCAGTGGTTAGCACTGAGTGCGGTGGCTCAGTGGTTAGCACTGAGTGCGGTGGCTCAGTGGTTAGCACTGAGTGCGGTGGCTCAGTGGTTAGCACTGAGTGCGGTGGCTCAGTGGTTAGCACTGAGTGCGGTGGCTCAGTGGTTACACTGAGTGCGGTGGCTCAGTGGTTAGCACTGAGTGCGGTGGCTCAGTGGTTAGCACTGAGTGCGGTGGCTCAGTGGTTAGCACTGAGTGCGGTGGCTCAGTGGTTAGCACTGAGTGCGGTGGCTCAGTGGTTAGCACTGAGTGCGGTGGCTCAGTGGTTAGCACTGAGTGCGGTGGCTCAGTTGGTTAGCACTGAGTGCGGTGGCTCAGTGGTTAGCACTGAGTGCGGTGGCTCAGTGGTTAGCACTGAGTGCGGTGGCTCAGTGGTTAGCCTGAGTGCGGTGGCTCAGTGGTTAGCACTGAGTGCGGTGGCTCAGTGGTTAGCACTGAGTGCGGTGGCTCAGTGGTTAGCACTGAGTGCGGTGGCTCAGTGGTTAGCACTGAGTGCGGTGGCTCAGTGGTTAGCACTGAGTGCGGTGGCTCAGTGGTTAGCGCTGAGTGCGGTGGCTCAGTGGTTAGCACTGAGTGCGGTGGCTCAGTGGTTAGCCTGAGTGCGGTGGCTCAGTGGTTAGCACTGAGTGCGGTGGCTCAGTGGTTAGCGCTGAGTGCGGTGGCTCAGTGGTTAGCGCTGAGTGCGGTGGCTCGTGGTTAGCGCTGAGTGCGGTGGCTCGGTGGTTAGCGCTGAGTGCGGTGGCTCGTGGTTAGGCTGATGCGGTGGTCGGTGGTTAGCGCTGAGTGCGGTGGCTCGTGTTAGCGCTGAGTGGGTGCTCGTGGTTAGCCTGAGGGTGGCTGGTTAGGCTGGTGCGGGTCGTGGTTAGCGCTGAGTGCGGTGGCTCGTGGTTAGGCTGAGTGCGGTGGTCGTGGTTAGCGCTGGTGCGGTGGCTCGTGGTTAGCGCTGAGTGCGGTGGCTCGTGGTTAGCGCTGAGTGCGGTGGCTCGTGGTTAGCGTGAGTGCGGTGGCTCGGTGGTTAGCGCTGAGTGCGGTGGCTCGTGGTTAGCGCTGAGTGCGGTGGCTGTGGTTAGCGTGAGTGCGGTGGCTCGTGGTTAGCGCTGAGTGCGGTGGCTCGTGGTTAGCGCTGAGTGCGGTGGCTCGTGGTTAGCGCTGAGTGCGGTGGCTCGTGGTTAGCGCTGAGTGCGGTGGCTCGTGGTTAGCGCTGAGTGCGGTGGCTCGTGGTTAGCGTGAGTGCGGTGGTCGTGGTTAGCGCTGAGTGCGGTGCTCGTGGTTAGGTGAGTGCGGTGGCTCGTGGTTAGCGCTGAGTGCGGTGGCTCGTGGTTAGCGCTGAGTGCGGTGGCTCGTGGTTAGCGCTGAGTGCGGTGGCTCGTGGTTAGCGTGAGTGCGGTGGCTCGTGGTTGGCTGAGTGGGTGCTCGTGGTTAGCGCTGAGTGCGGTGGCTCGTGGTTAGGTGAGTGCGGTGGCTCGTGGTTAGGTGAGTGCGGTGGTCGTGGTTAGCGCTGAGTGCGGTGGCTCGTGGTAGGTGAGTGCGGTGGCTCGTGGTTAGCGTGAGTGCGGTGGCTCGTGGTTAGGCTGAGTGCGGTGGCTCGTGGTTAGGCTGAGTGCGGTGGTCGTGGTTAGCGTGAGTGCGGTGGTCGTGGTTGCGCTGAGTGCGGTGGCTGGGTTACGTGAGTGCGGTGGTCGTGGTTAGCGGTGGTGGTCGTGTGGAGTGGGTGGCTGGTGGTAGCGTGAGTGCGGGGCTGTGGTAGGCTGGTGCGGTGGTCGGTGGTTAGCGCTGAGTGCGGTGCTGGTGGTTAGGCTGAGTGCGGTGGCTCGTGGTTAGCGCTGAGTGCGGTGGTCGTGGTTAGCGTGAGTGCGGTGGCTCGTGGTTAGCGCTGAGGCGGTGGCTCGTGGTTAGCGCTGAGTGCGGTGGTCGTGGTTAGCGTGAGTGCGGTGGTCGGTGGTTAGCGTGAGGCGGTGGTCGGTGGTTAGGTGAGTGCGGTGGCTCGTGGTTAGGCTGAGTGCGGTGGCTCGTGGTTAGCGCTGAGTGCGGTGGCTGTGGTTAGCGCTGAGTGCGGTGGCTCGTGGTTAGCGCTGAGTGCGGTGGCTCGTGGTTAGCGCTGAGTGCGGTGGCTCGTGGTTAGCGCTGGTGCGGTGGCTCGTGGTTAGCGCTGAGTGCGGTGGCTCGTGGTTAGGCTGAGTGCGGTGGCTCGTGGTTAGCGCTGAGTGGGTGGCTCGTGGTTAGCGTGAGTGCGGTGGCTCGTGGTTAGCGCTGAGTGCGGTGGCTCGTGGTAGGCTGAGTGCGGTGGCTCGTGGTTAGCGTGAGTGCGGTGGCTCGGTGGTTAGCGCTGAGTGGGTGGCTCGTGGTTAGCGCTGAGTGCGGTGGCTCAGTGGTTAGCGCTGAGTGCGGTGGCTCGTGGTTAGCGCTGAGTGCGGTGGCTCGTGGTTAGGCTGAGTGCGGTGGCTCGTGGTTAGCGCTGAGTGCGGTGTCTGGTCCGGTCGGTGGTGGTTAGCGCTGAGTGCGGTGCTCGTGGTTAGCGCTGAGTGCGGTGGCTCAGTGGTTAGCGCTGAGTGCGGTGGCTCGTGGTTAGCGCTGAGTGCGGTGGCTCGTGGTTAGCGCTGAGTGCGGTGGCTCGTGGTTAGCGCTGAGTGCGGTGGCTCGTGGTTAGCGCTGAGTGCGGTGGCTCGTGGTTAGGTGAGTGCGGTGGCTCGTGGTAGGCTGAGTGCGGTGGCTCGTGGTTAGGTGAGTGCGGTGGCTCGTGGTTAGGTGAGTGCGGTGGCTCGTGGTTAGGTGAGTGCGGTGGCTCGTGTTAGCGCTGAGTGCGGTGGCTCGTGGTTAGGCTGAGTGCGTGGTCGTGGTTAGCGTGATGCGTGGCGTGGTTAGGCTGAGTGCGGTGGCTCGTGGTTAGGCTGAGTGCGGTGGCTCGTGGTTAGCTGAGTGCGGTGGCTCGTGGTTAGGCTGAGTGCGGTGGCTCGTGGTTAGCGTGAGTGCGGTGGCTCGTGGTTAGCGCTGAGTGCGGTGGCTCGTGGTTAGCGTGAGTGCGGTGGCTCGTGGTTAGGCTGAGTGCGGTGGTCAGTGGTTAGCGCTGAGTGCGGTGGCTCGTGGTTAGCGTGAGTGCGGTGGCTCGTGGTTAGCGCTGAGTGCGGTGGCTCGTGGTTAGCGCTGAGTGCGGTGGCTCGTGGTTAGCGCTGAGTGCGGTGGCTCGTGGTTAGCGCTGAGTGCGGTGGCTCGTGGTTAGCGTGAGTGCGGTGGCTCGTGGTTAGCGCTGAGTGCGGTGGCTCGTGGTTAGCGCTGAGTGCGGTGGTCGTGGTTAGCGCTGAGTGCGGTGGCTCGTGGTTAGCGTGAGTGCGGTGGTCGTGGTTAGCGCTGAGTGCGGTGGCTCGTGGTTAGCGTGAGTGCGGTGGTCTGGTTAGCGCTGAGTGCGGTGGCTGTGGTTAGCGCTGAGTGCGTGGTCGGTGGTAGGCTATGCGTGGCTCGGTGGTTAGCGTGGTGCGGTGGCTCGGTGGTTAGCGCTGAGTGCGGTGGCTCGGTGGTTAGCGCTGAGTGCGGTGGCTCGGTGGTTAGCGCTGAGTGCGGTGGCTCGGTGGTTAGCGCTGAGTGCGGTGGCTCGGTGGTTAGCGCTGAGTGCGGTGGCTCGGTGGTTAGCGCTGAGTGCGGTGGCTCGGTGGTTAGCGCTGAGTGCGGTGGCTCGGTGGTTAGCGCTGAGTGCGGTGGCTCGGTGGTTAGCGCTGAGTGCGGTGGCTCGGTGGTTAGCGCTGAGTGCGGTGGCTCGGTGGTTAGCGCTGAGTGCGGTGGCTCGGTGGTTAGCGCTGAGTGCGGTGGCTCGGTGGTTAGCGCTGAGTGCGGTGGCTCGGTGGTTAGCGCTGAGTGCGGTGGCTCGGTGGTTAGCGCTGAGTGCGGTGGCTCGGTGGTTAGCGCTGAGTGCGGTGGCTCGGTGGTTAGCGCTGAGTGCGGTGGCTCGGTGGTTAGCGCTGAGTGCGGTGGCTCAGTGGTTAGCGCTGAGTGCGGTGGCAGAGGGGGCAGAGGACACAGGACACAGGACAGAGGGGGCACAGGGGGCAGAGGACACAGGACAGAGGAGGCAGGAGGGGGCGCGGGCAGAGGAGGCAGGAGGGGGCGCGGGCACAGGAGTGTGGAGCGGCGGCGGGCACAGGAGGCAGGAGCGGAGGAGAGAGGAGGCGCCGGTGCATGTAGCCGGGCGCCGTCCGGCTACAGTGCACTGGTGACGTCACCAGCCCTGGGCGAAGACCATCACGTAAGTGGGCGTGGTCTTCCCCGGAAGTGGCCTTCGGGTTTTATATAGTAGATGTGTACGAATGTTTTTCAGGTACTCCTATCCGAGCTCTGCAAACAAACTGAAACATAGAAGAGGTAGCGCAACTTTATTTCAGGGGTTTCCTGTCTTAGATGGGCGAGACCAAAGCACTTGGATTTTGGACCTCATAAAATCCGGTCTAAAACTCTAGTTTCCACATTTTCCTCCTTCCAGATTCCTTATTACATCTCCCAGAGCATCTCCGATCGAGCAGCTGGTACTGGAAAGTCAGATCTTCAGTCTTGTGGATAAAGGCGGTCCTAGTTCAGGTTTCGACCCAGGAAGAGGGGACAGGGTATTAATCTCCCCTCTTCCTGGTAAAAATAACCGACTGTACTTTCAGGACGATTTTGAACTTGTAAAGTCTGAACATTTACCTGGAGGTGCCCACATTCAAGATTGTCGATTAAGTCTATAGTCATAATGCTCTTTCCTGGTTGCCACATAGCAGTCCTGGATTTAAAGGACGCATATTATCATGTTCCTGTGTGTCTTCAGTCCCCACAGTATCTCCGGGTGGTAGTTCAGGTGAACTCCCAACTCCATCATTTCCAGTATCAAGCTCTTCTGTTTGGCATAGCAATCGCTCCTCAGGTTTTCACCAAAATTATATCAGAAATTTCGGCCCACCTCAGGGAGCAGAGTGTCTTCATTGTACCATACCTGGATGATTTTCTGATGATTGGGAAATCTGCTCAACATTGTGCAGACTAAGTTCATGAGGTTCTCCATGTTCTTACCCCCTTACCATTATCTTACCCCTAGTTCATAAGAGGGCACATGAGAACCCTATAAAGGGTTATAACAAGATTATAACCCATGGACTAATAGGTAATCACCTACCTAATACACATAAACACCATATACCAACAGACCCCACTATATACCAATAACCATTACATTCCAGGTATAACCAATGATCCTTTTCCTGAGCTCTTTATCTACGTAAACTCTCACTTGATACCAGAACTTCTGGGACCAAACACATACTATACACAGTCCAGCCCGGCCAGAGTACCCTTTGAAATTTATACAGCTGGGATCCAGGTATATATAGCTACAATAACAATATAACCTGATATTCTGATAACTGGGTATTCATAGTCTTCTTTTACTAAAGGACAAATTGGTATACCTATACTCCATATTCCAGTTAAACCTTACTTGGATAGTTCCTTTATAAACAAGCGACAGCAGGTAACATGCCATAACATTCTATTCCTCTATCCTGCCATGTTTCTCCCATTTCCTCAGCTCTGTTTTCTTGGCTCCACCATACTTATCGGTCTCCTAATTATAGCTTTAAATATGGTTAGACACTGGTTCTCTATGTATATTTGTAGAAACTTGTATATATCAGCTTTTTTGCAATTGTATATACATCACAAAGCAACATTGTAAAAAGTTTTTTTGTTTTATCTATAGTGACGTGATCAAGGCCTGTAGTGGGCCGAAACGTTAACCTGCTAAGTCACTACCTTCACCTCGATTGAAATAAATTCACTTTAAGTAACCAAGAAACTGTGCGAGTGCATTGATTCCACAGGCCACAAGTACTTGGAGAAGGATAAGGTTCCTTTGTGTTTGTTTTCACGGACAGATGAAAGGTGATAGAGCCTCCAAAGTCACTTAAGCTCGATGGGTTAGGGACACTATTAGCATGACCTACTCTGCAAGCGGCAAAGCCGTGGAGAAGAACCTCAAAGCTCATTCCACAAGGGCCATGGCTGCTGCCTGGGCTGGAAGGCAAGGTGTATCTCTCTATAAATCTGTAGAGCAGTGACTGTCTTCACCTTCTACTTTCTATAAGCATTATCGATTAGATCTCTCGGGTGCTGATGCCACTTTTGGTAATGGGGTACTACAGGCTGTGGTCCCTTCCTAGCTCAATGTTTCTCTGTAATTCTCTCGTTTTAGGTGCTGTCATGGACGACCGATAAGCACGTAATTACTTACCGGTAATGTGTTCTCTCGGAGTCCATGACAGCACCCACATATTCCTTCCCATTGTTGAGGGTTCAACACTTATTCTCCTTGCGGTGTTTTTGTGTTACACGTGGTGTTCGGGGTTGTTGTGGACTAACTATATTCCAGAGGTCCGTTTTTCAGACTCTAACCAACTGACATGGGGAGAGGAACTGCCCCTTTTAAAGCCTGATGGTTCCCTGTCCTTGAAGGGCGGATCCCTCTCTTGCTCTGGGTGCTGTCATGGACTCTGAGAAAACACATTATCGGTAAGTAATTACGGGTTTCCAGTCCTTCCAACCTCAACGTTTCGGAATCTGTCCTTTCGGAGAAAACAATTTCTTAAAAAAATGACCACCAAAGGATCGGGTTACATGGCAGTCCTCACAAAAGAGGCAGGGGTTTCTCTTCAAGGGAACCTCTTCAGATTCAACAAAAAATACCAAGTAAGTCTTTTCTGTTGGTAGGGGGACGACTGTTTTAATTTCTTCCTCCCTGGCAGAAAATTCCCACTAATAAGTGGGTCCTAGCCATTATTTCTTTTTTTAACCATTATATTTTTATTAGATGATTTTCAGACAAAATTACAATAAATGCACAAATCAGCTATTAATCACAGCGGAAATAGTCTCAACAAAAGACTAGCATTAAATATGAAAATAAACCAGGAAAATAACATCACACAATAATGGGAAGTTAAAAATAGGAAAGGATAGGGAGGAAAAGTAGGGTAGGGGGGGGGATCCGTGAGAAAACGCGATTAACAAGTATCTGCACAGTACCGTCTGACTCGCTGAAGTATCATTGAGAGTATTATTACCCAGGAATCCGAATGACATTATGGGCGGATTGTACCCAGGGATCCCACCAAGTCAATATTTTATTCCGATTGGGGAGGTCATGAGCTAAAATAAGCTCGTACTGAAAGTGTAAGTTTATGCGGTTAACTAATTCCATCTTGGATGGAGGGCTCGAGGATTTCCATTTAGATGCTACACACATTCTTGCCGCAACCAAAGTATTAGTAACCATCGGGCGAAGAGGTCTGGGGATCAGGTCGAGGCCTAAGCCCAATAAGGCAACTGGAGCCTCCAGTGTCAAAGGCAATCCTGTGAGCGCCTAGCAGCACCTCAACTTCGCTCCAAAAGGGCTTGATAACAGGGCACTCCCACCAGAT
Source organism: Allobates femoralis (assembly GCA_033576535.1). Classification (NCBI taxonomy): domain Eukaryota; kingdom Metazoa; phylum Chordata; class Amphibia; order Anura; family Aromobatidae; genus Allobates; species Allobates femoralis. Next base: position 119,253,528 of record JARQOC010000009.1, on the reverse strand, counting down.
GTGAGCGGGGGATCCCGCAAAGGGGCAACCCCGCCAACAGTTCCGAGAGTGACCCTGGCCCCCGTCCCCAAACCTGGCTACCCGGTCCGGAGTCAAGTACCAGTGGAGTTGAAGCTTCTTAGCCTGCTCTAAGTGGTTTATACAAGAGGAGTACAGAGATGCATGGGAGGCTGCCTTATGCCACACCTCCAAGGGAGCAGTAAATCCCAGATCCCTCTCCCACTTAGTCATGTAAGTTTCTGCCTAGAGTGTAGGTCCAAGAGAGCCCTATAGATGGTAGAAACTCCCCCCGAGCAAACTCCCTTCGACTTAAAGAAAGCCTGTAGGGAGCCAATAAAAGTTTCATGGGTTGGAGTAGGCAGGGAGACAAAAGCCAGGAAATGTCGCAGTTGTAAGTATTTAAAGAAGTCATTTTTGGGAACACTGAAACTTTCCACCAACTCAGTAAAAGACCTCAAGCTCCCTCCCTCCATAATCTGACTCAGGAGGTGGATCCCTCCCAATCTCCAATTTCGGAGGCCCAGGGGCACAACAGACTGCTCCACCGCCTCTAAAGAAATGTATCTGTACAGAAAGGGCAGTAATTCTCTACTCTCTCGGTACCACACATTTAGCAATGTTCTCATCGAGGAAAGGCCATTCGGCACATGAGTGCATCTCATCAGGTTCATTTCCAGCAATAGCCGGGTAGACTGTTTTGGGGCGAAGAAGGCTTCAATCTGAAGCCACAGAGATGTCTGCTCCTGCGACCACCAATTTCTTGCTGCCTCCAGGTGGACCGCTTTATAATATGAGTGGACGTCCGGGACCCCCAGCCCCCATTTTGTGAAATGTAGGATGAGAATCCTATTTGCTACCCGATGTGGTTTACCTTGCCAAATAAAACGACCTAATGTCGCCTGAAATGCCCGCAGTAACTTGCCCGGGACGAGAAGAGGGAGACACCTCAGTAGGTAAAGAATCTTGGGGAGGTAGGTCATTTTGATCATTTGGATTCTGGCCATCCACGAGAGGAACAGGCCAGAGTGACCCTCCAGATCTTTTTGTGTGCTTTTGAGTAAAGACTCAGTTATGCCGTACTATTTTATTAAGTTTAGTTATGTGTAATCCCAGGTAAGTGAATCCCTCTTCAGCCCAGGCAAAAGAGAACTGCCCCCTGATGTGTCTCTGATCGGATTCCGAAATGTTAATTGGGTAAAAAAGATTTTGTCTTATTTAATTTGTAATAGGATGTGAATGAGAAGTCATCCAATACTCTTAGTATTTTTGGAATCGTGGAGGGGAGGTGTGAGCACATGAAAACCACATCATCGGCATAAAGCCCAATTTTATGCTCCACAGGTCCCACCTCCACCCCACGAATTTCAGGGTCCCCCCTCACCACCGCAGCCAAGGGTTCCATAACCAAGGCAAAAATTAACGGGGAGAGGGGGCACCCTTGCCTTGTTCCATTGGAAATATCAAATACTGAGGACATAAATCCTGATGCCCTGACCGAGGCGCAGGGAGAGGAGTAGAGAGCCATAATGGCTCTTTGGAAGTCACCTACTACTCCAAATCTTTGGAGGACCTCTCTAAGGTACCCCCAGTGCACCCTGTCAAACGCTTTTTCTGCGTCGAGACAGGAATGCACTAGGAGCCCCCCCCTGTCCATGATCTCCATCAGGTCCACCAGTCTCCTTGTTCCGTCACTGGCCTGCCTCCCCGGTACAAACCCCACCTGATCTAGTCCTACTAGGGAAGGCAACACTTCACCCAGTCAGTTAGCGAGAACATTAGCATATAGCTTTACGTCACAATTTAGTAACGCAATTGGGCGAAAATTGCCCGGGGAGTCAGGAGTTTTGCCCGGTTTGGGGAGTGGTTATGATTGCTTCCAACCCTTCCCGTCTAATATTCCCTTCTCTTCTCCAAAAATTAGAGGTCCAGTAGGGGACCTGTTAATAGTTGTGAAAAACTGGAGTAGTACTGGAACGAGAACACATCAGGCCCCGGTGCAGTATGTTTTCTGGAAGAGACAATAGCCCCAAGAATCTCCTGTTCAGAGAAGGGTGCATTGAGTGTCCTAAGTTGTTCCTCTGATAGAGCTGGTAGCTTAGCTCTATCTAGGAAAGACCCAATAGAGTTTGATGTTGGTTGAGGCTCCGAGTCAGAGTCCCGTAAGTTATACAAGGAGCTATAGTAAGACCTAAATTCATTTGCTATTGCCGTAGGATTACGAATCGTTGTGCCATCTCCTCTGCGTAGGAGGGGGATCTTTGCCTGCAGTTCCCTTTTTTTTTTTACTCTCCTAGCTAGCAGTGTTCCAGCTCTGTCTCCCATGCCATAAAACCTCGCCCCAGATTTCTTAAGCTGATGCTCCGCCCGTAAAAGAAGCAGGGCTCTCAACTCCCGTCTGGCCTTCAGTAAGTCGGGAAGCTGCGCTGTCAACCTCAAGTCTCTCTGTAATATTTCTAGATGTTTAATTTTATCCAAAAGTGCGCGCACCAATTTGTCGTGTTCCCTTTTGGCTATAGCTGCCATTTTTAGAAGCACGCCTCTGAGGACTGCTTTATGAGCAAACCACAAGGCGTCCAGGGGCATATCAGGTGTGGCATTTTTTATGAAGTACTGTTTAATAGCCTCAGATATTTGAGCCGCATTAGAGGGGGAAGTCAGGAGATGGGTGTTTATTTTCCAGGCCGGAGGGTGGTTTGCAGCAGAGTCGGCTATCCTGATTGAGACCGGGGCATGATCTGACCACGTGATGGAGCCTACATTTAAATCCAAGCACCTCTGTAGCACAGAGTCATCAATCAGGAAGTAGTCGAGTCTACTTTGTGACCTATGACAATGGGAGTAGAAAGTATAATCCCTCTCGTCAGAATGCATATATCTCCATACATCATGCAGATGATGCATAGAGACTACTAGCCCCAATTCCGACCTATAGAGAGAAGATTTTGAGCAGTCTAATTGTTTGTCCATTGGAATATTAAAATCGCCCGCTATAATCCTGCTACCCTGAGCCACAGATGAGACTTTGGTTAGGAAGGACTTCATGTATCGAATCTGTCCCACATTCGGGCCGTACATTGAAACAATAGTGAAGGGTTTCTCGTTAAGAAGGCAAACCAGTATCATAAACCTGCCATCCGGATCCGATACCTCCTTAATTACCGTATATACTCGTGTATAAGCCGAGTTTTTCAGCCCAAAAAATGGGCTGAAAAGTCCCCCCCCCATGGCTTATACACGGGTCAATACGGTAATCCTATGGTGGGAGGGGCGCTGCGCAGTATTTCTTACCTTGTCCCCGTTCTGCAGTGCCTTCCGGTGTCTTCCGTGCTCCGTTCCCGGTCTGCTGGGCCTTGTGGTTCCTCCTGGTTCCTCCTCCTTCGGTTCCATCATGGGGGCTGCCATCTTGCTTCTTCTCTCCGCCCCCGGCCAGTGATGTCAGAGCAGGCTGCGCTGTGATTGGCTAGCACCCGTGATCACATGTCACGGGTGCTAGCCAATCACAGCGCGGCCTGCTCTGACATCACTGGCCGGGGGCGGAGAGAAGAAGCAAGATGGCAGCCCCCATGATGGAACCGAAGGAGGAGGAACCAGGAGGAACCACAAGGCCCAGCAGACCGGGAACGGAGCACGGAGGACACCGGAAGGCACTGCAGAACGGGAGGACAAGGTAGGAAGCTGTGTGTATATGTGTGTGTGTGTGGTGTGTGTGTGTGTGTGTGTGTGTGTGTGTATATATGTGTGTATGTATGGGTATGTGTATGTAAGTAGGCTGGCTGCCAATATAAGCCATACCTCTGGGGCTGCTGTATACTACCACTGGGGCTGTATATACCTCTGAGGCTACTGTATACTACCACTGGGGCTGTATATACCTCTATGGCTACTGTATACTACCACTGGGGCTGTATATACCTCTGGGGCTGCTGTATACTACCACTGGGGCTGTATATACCTCTATGGCTACTGTATACTACCACTGGGGCTGTATATACCTCTGGGGCTACTGGATACTACCACTGGGGCTGTATATACCTCTGGGGCTGCTGGATACTACCACTGGGGCTGTATATACCACTGGGGAGGCTGCTGTATACCACACTGCTGGGGGCTGTATACCTGTGCTGGGGTCCACCCTCGGCTTATACACGAGTCAATAGGTTTTCCCAGATTTTGGGGGCAGAAGTAGGGGGGTCGGCTTATACACGGGTCGGCTTATACACGAGTATATACGGTAGATTAAATGTAATCGATCTGTGGATCAAAATTGGCCACCCCAGCTTTCTTGGTGGACCTCCCAGCTAGAAATTGTGTTGGGTAGAGGGCAGAGGCTAATCTAGGGTGATCCTTCCCCAACAGATGAGTCTCCTGTAAAAACACTACATCATTTTGTGCTTTTTTCAGATGTTGCCAAAGCATAGTTCTTTTGCATGGGACGTTAAGGCCATTTACATTCAATGAAACCAAAGTAATACTCATTTTCATTCAGTGTCCAATTCGTCGCTTGTTTCAAAGCTCTACTTACAGCCAGAAGCCGTACTGTATGAGAATAAAGTTGCTAATTCAAAGTTTAAGAGCGGAAAGGAAAGAAAAGGAAAGATGAGGACAGGGATAAAAGGAGTAGGGTGAAAAATGAGAGTACAATTAACCAATTATACGGAAAAAAAAAACCTACAATCCCGTATATATACATATACTAATAAAGTATGAACCAGTCACCCTCCTGCGGGCAGGACGGGACTGGTTGTGGGGGAGAATTGATGTGAGCTTATCAGGTCTCACCGCCCCAACCAAGGCGGGTGAGAGTCACCTCGGTGGCAATGTGACTTACTGCTCACAAACCCGCAGCCTAAACAACCGGAAATTTAGGCTGGGAAAACAGATTAACCGGCATCAGTACGGCCCATAGTTCTTGTTGGAGTTCATTCCCCAGCCCCCTGGGGGGTGGGTGGGCTATCAGGATTTCTCCGCTGGTTCTTGGAGGTAGCCGGTGGAGAAGCAGGGGGACGCAGTAAATTCCTGACTCCGAGGGCAGTCTTGAGTTTAGAAGGAGACGCAAAGACGTGTCTATTGCCTTTATACCTAAAGGATACGTTGACTGGAGAGCCCCAGGCGTATTGTATGCCTCTGTCCCTGAGTACTTTGCAGTGTGGGGCAAAATCCCTGCGTCTCGCCAGAGTTCCCTGGCATAGGTCTGGGTAAGCATGCCATCCCTTGTATATCCCGGACTCCAGAGGATGCTGTCTCAGCTTCTGAAGGACCATTTCTCTAGGTCTAGAGGAGCCCAAGCACACCAAGACATCTCGGGGCAAGTCCTGCCTTATGTTAGGGGGTCTAGGAAGTCTATAGGCTTTATTATCTGGTAGTAACTCGGCAGCTGGAACATCCGGTAGTAAGCAGCTAAGGAAAGTATGTACTGTTCCTTTAATGTCCTCCTCTCCTTCTGATTCTGGGATTCCTCTGAGTTTCAGATTGTTTTTTCTCAGCTTATCCTCTAGATCCCAGGCTATCGCTCTTATATCCTTTATATCCTGTTCCACACCCTGGTAGCTATCAGCAAGCTCGTTATGAGCTGTGGCGAACTCCGCCATTTTAGATTCCAGATGGTGTGTGCGCTCTCCCATAGCGGCCATGTCATCTTAGTTCTCTTATACTGTCCTTAATATCTGCCTTTAGGGATTTGTGCAGGGAGTCCAGCACGCTCCTCAAGGACCCCATTGTAACCGGGGTATTGTTGTCCTTCATTTCTCCTCCTGACCTCGGGCTATGGGAGGCCCTGGCAGAGTGGGGAGAGCGCGCCACTGGGGACTCAGCCGGCGCCATCTTAGAGCAGGCTGTTGGAGCGGGACCCGCTGAGAAAAAGTCTGTCACCTTTGGCGGTCGCTCCTTATTCCGGAGCGACTGTCTGGGCATCCTGGAGTTCCCCTCGGTAAGCTGCAGCGAAGTCTCCTAACTGTGAGTCGGTATGGAGGCTGGAAGCAGGTGAGATCGCCGTTATTCTGGGCGCTGATGCCGGAGCTCCGGTGTTATGCGTCCTGCATGAGTGGTGCCAGGACACGCCGCCCCCCCCACCCCCCCCCAGCCATTATTTCTGATGGCCTACAATTGAATTTCCATCAGTCCCCTAGGTGGGTCCCCGTTATTAACATCTGTCAGATCTCAGACAAAACAACAAGGTTTAGAGTTAAAAGTTGTTTGTATGGTGGACGAAAATGTTCTACAACCAGTATCAGTGGAAGAAGAGGGTAGTGGTTCCCACTCCCCTTTATTCGTTGTACAGAAACTAGACTGTTCATATAGGACAATCATTCATTAACTTTAACAAATTAAATTTCCACCTCATTCAACAATCATTTAAAAAGGAAATGATCAAATCCACCATTAAGCTACTTTACCCAAATTGTTTTATGGTAGTGCTCGATCTGAAAGATGCATACTATCCTATTTCTATTCACCCAGATTTCCAACATTTTTTGAGTAGTCTTGCCCATTCAAGGGGAAATAAGAAGCTTTCAGTATCAAGCTCTGCCCTTTGGCATTTCCATGGTCTCAAGGGTGTTCACTAAAGTGGTAGCAGAAATGATGGCTCATAATCGGGATCAAAATACCGTATTTTTCCTTTTATAAGATGCACTTTTTTTCCTCCAAGTTTTGGAGGAAAGTGGGGGTGCGTCTTATAATCGGAATATAACATTCTAGCATCCTGGGTTGCGTGGGAGGGGGAGACAGCAGTGAAGTGGGGACAGAAGTGACAGGGAATGGTCCCTGCTGAAGAATCAGGCGGCAGGAGCACCACGTGTCTCCGGCTCATTACCGACATGAATATTCACGTCACATGTTCCCCACCCACCTCTCTGCACTGAAAACAGCGCGGAGAGGTGAGAGCACGGGGAGCAGGAGAAGCTCCTTAGCCAGCACACATGGTCTCTCCCTAGCTTCTTGCAGCTGCTGGGGAGATTGTGTGCTGGAATAATGAGTACGGAGGAGCTGGGTGCAACTGCGGTAAATGAATCAGCGCTGAGCTTTGTGCTGATTCACTGCCATGTCAAGACAGGAGCAGAGCAGGGAGATCGGTACCTTGTCACAGTGTGGTGCCTAACTCCCTCTGCGCTCTGTAATGTCTCCTCCTGCTGAGCCCTGACACAGTGCAGAAATCCAGGAAGTGCTTGTCTGCAGTTCAGGAGCTTCAGTCTATTAGAGCAGGGCTGGAGCCTGCATATAACGGCAGTGTACAGCTCCCCTGGCCCTGCATCTACAGGTCAAGCTCTGCTGTGGTGAATTGTGCTTAGGAGACAGGGCTGGAGCATCGTATTTCAGCACAGTGTACAGACCCCCGCCCTGGCCCTCCCTCTTACAGTACATCACATCAGAACTTGATCTGCAGACTATGGCCACTTCCTTGATTACAGCAGGGTGATGGCAAAGCAGGACACATTAAAGTGAGTGCACATGTATATGTAACATAACCACTAATAAAGTAAAGTTAGCACTACCAATACTGTGCTTAACTAGAACTCCAAGCATGCTATAGAATCTACAGTACATGCTGGGAGTGATAGTTCTTAAAGGGATTGCTACTACATGAACATCCCATCTCATTCACCTTGTTTGCCCTTGTAAAATTAAGGCTGCCTTCACACTTGTGTTCCCCTCTGCAGCGTCCTGCGGAGGGGACCGCAAGCAGAGCGCAGGCACAAGTCCCTATGTTTAACATGGGGACGCAGGTGCCTGCACTTGGGTGCAGATTGGTGTGCACACCCCGTGCACACCCATTCACTGCCATGTATTATTTGTATGCATGTGGATGCTTGCGTACAAATCATACATTCTCGTCTGCACCAGGAACACGACATGTTGCGTTCAGGGTGCGGACGAGAGTGTGATTTGTGCGCAGGCATTCGCATGCGTACAAATAATACATGGCAGTGAATGGGTGTGCACGCCAGTCTGCACCCGAGCACAGGCACCCGCATCCCCATGTTACTTACATAGGTACTTGCGGTGCCTGCTCTCAGCTTGCGGTCCCCCTCCGCAGGACGCTGCGGAGGGGAACGCAAGTGTGAAGCCAGCCTAAAAAAAGACCATACTTGCCCCCGATGCTACAGCGGTTCCAGCATTGTCCGAAGTTGTATAGTAATGTCCCATGTGACATTGATATAAGACTTAGCCCTCCAACCAGTAAGTCCTAGCGTCTGTCTCCCCGCCATCACACTGGTGTTGCTCACATGCTGCTCCTGCATCCGAAGGAGACAGATGCCAGTGCTGACTGGTCGCAGGGCCTGACTGTCATATCGGTCATTTTTTGCTTTAAATATTTTTTTCCCCCATTTTCCACCTCCAAAATCTGGGTGCGTCTTATAATCCGGTGCGTCTTGTAAAGCGAAAAATACGGTATACTTCTAATCCCCTACCTAGATGATTTTCTCATCATAGGGAACTCAGAGGCAGATTGCAATCACCAACTATAGAAGGTACTGCAGATTCTGGAAGATCTGGGCTTGTTGGTGAATCTGGAGAAATCATGTCTGCATCCATCAATCGCACAGCTATTCGTGGGACTGATCCTGGATTCAAAATCACAAAATTGCCATCTCCCCATAGGACAAGAAAAAAACAAAAAAAAAACACCCCAGAAAATAGTGTAATTAATATCAACCCTGGAACATCCAGATATGTCTCCAGCGTGCCATGTTTTTTAGGTTTCCTCACAGCTTGCATTCCAGTGTCTGCAGCGACCAGGATAACAAGGCTCTTGCAGTTTGTTGTGACTCACAACCCAAAAAGGTGAGTCACACTAATCGGGGGGGCATTGAATTATCATCATAGATAAGACCCTATGTGCGCTCCCTTCTCTCTTTATCTTTCCTCACTAACTGCACTACATATGAATGGATCAAACATTTTGTAGCAGACGTCCATTGAAACAGGGAAAATGGTCCCTAAATCCTGTAGTATTCAAGACTATTATAGATCAATCAATGGATCATACTGTCAAAAGATCTGTTTGCCACCAGAAACAGAAAAGTGACAAATTTTGCTTCCTCAACCCGAGGGACAATCCACTAGCTGTAGACTCCTTCAAGACCCAGTGGAATTCAGGCCTCTTGTGTGCGTTTCCCAAAGTCATGTTGATACCTGAAGTCTTACGGAAGATACGTATGGATCAGGCTTCTGTAATAATCAATTTTTGTTGGCCCAAGAGGCCTTGGTTTTTCTGACTGAAAAAAGATGGCGATTGCTCACCTTTGGCCACTGCCGATCACTACGGATCTGCTGTCCCAGGGTCAAGTTCTGCACCCTCAAGAGAAGGGTCTTCATTTGATAACTTGGCTTTTGAGAGGTAATTGCTTCTAGATGGGGTTTACCAGGATCCAGTAAAAACCCTTTTCTGCTTCGCATCATTGGGGGACACAGGACCATGGGTGTATGCTTTTCGGCCACTAGGAGGCGACACTAAGAGTTAAGTGAAGCCCTTCTTCCTGCAGTATACACCCGTACGTAGGTGTAGCTATTCTGTTTTTTGCTTAGTGTCCAAGGAGGCACATGTATGTCTGTAGCTCAGACCACATCCATTCTAACTCTTATTATTTAATTCTTATTTTTACCAAAGAATCTCTCTATAAGAGCATGGAGGATCCCAAGGCAGCGCACACCACCTTTGGAGGGGAGACTGATCCCCCATAAAGGGGCTCCACTCTCACTACCCCAACCATGCAGGCAGCCACCATGCATACCCATAGCAATCCTCTGCAGGACAGGGGGATGCAAGGAGGCACTAGTGCAGCACCTCTCACCTCCTCCAACAAAGGAGCAAGTGATTGAGCCCACCAGTGTGCCCAGCCACTGCACTGATCCATCCCCAAAGGGATCCGATGCAGCATAGCGGAAGTAGCCTGCACACACTGGGCACCATTTTCCCCCTCCAGCCGCGGCGGCCCCATGCCTGGATACGCACCACCGGTAAGTTCAGGACTCACGTCCAGAGCATGTGGCCAGAGCTCCTACAGTGTTGGCCAAAAGTATTGACACCCCTGCAATTCTGTCAGATAATGGTCAGTTTCTTCCTGAAAATGATTGCAATCACAAATTCTTTGGTATTATCTTCATTTAATGTGTCTTCAATGAAAAAAAACACAAAGAATTGTCCTAAAGCCAAATTGGATATAGTTCCACACCAAACATAAAAAAGGGGGTGGACAAAAGTATTGGCACTGTTATAAAAATCATGTGATGCTTCTCTAATTTGTGTAATTAACAGAACCTGTAACTTGCCTGTGGCACCTAACAGGTGTTGGCAATAACTAAATCACACTTGCAGCCAGTTGACATGGATTAAAGTTGACTCAACCTCTGTCCTGTGTCCTTGTGTGTACCACATTAAGCATGGAGAAAAGAAAGAAGACCAAAGAACTGTCTGAGGACTTGAGAAACCAAATTGTGAGGAAGCATGAGCAATCTCGAGGCTAAAAGTCCATCTCCAAAGACCTGAATGTTCCTGTGTTTACCGTGCGCAGTGTCCTCAACAAGCTTAAAGCCCATGGCACTGTGGCTAATCTCCCAAGATGTGGACGGAAAAGAAAAATTGACGAGAGATTTCAACGCAGGATTGTGGGGATGGTGGATAGAGAACCTCGACTAACATCCAAACAAGTTCAAGCTACCATGCAGTCCGAGGGTACAACAGTGCCAACCCGGTACTATCAGTCGGCGTCTGAATGAAAAGGGGCTGTATGGTAGGATACCCAGGAAGACCCCACTTCTTACCCCAAGACATAAAAAAGCCAGGCTGGAGTTTGCCAAAACTTACCTGAGAGAGCCTAAAATGTTTTGGAAGAATGTTCTCTCTTTTTGGGCAAAGGCATCAACATAAAGTTTACAGGAGAAAAAAAGAGGCATTCAAAGAAAAGAACACGGTCCCTACAGTCAAACATGGCAGAAGTTCCCTGATGTTTTGGGGTTGCTTTGCTGCCTCTGGCACTGGACTGCTTGACCATGTGCATGGCATTATGAAGTCTGAAGACTACCAACAAATTTTGCAGCATAATGTAGGGCCCAATGTGAGAATGCTGGGTCTCCCTCAGAGGTCATGGGTCTCCCAGCAAGACAATGACCCAAAACACACTTCAAAAAGCACTAGAAAATGGTTTGAGAGAAAGCACTGGAGATTTCTAAGGTGGCCAGCAATGAGTCCAGACCTGAATCCCATAGAACACCTGTGGAGAAATGGCAGTTTGGAGAAGGCACCCTTCAAATATCAAGGACCTGGAAGCAGTTAGCCAAAGAAGAATGGTCTAAAATTCCAGCAGAGCATTGTAAGAAACTCACTGATGTTTACCGGAAGCGGTTGATTGCAGTTATTTTGGCTAAAGGTTGTGCAACCAAGTATTAGGCTGAGGGTGCCAATACTTTTGTCTGGCCCATTTTTGGAGTTTTGTGTGAAATGATCAATGTTTTGCTTTTTGTTTCATTCTCTTTTGTGTTTTTTCATTGAAGACAAATTAAATGAAGATAATACCAAAGAATTTGTGATTGCAATCATTTTCAGGAAGAAACTGAGTATTATCTGACAGAATTGCAGGGGTGTCAATACTTTTGGCCAACACTTTATGTGGAAATGAGACAGATCCCACCAAGGGCTCTGCTCTCCCTGCTCGCTCTGAGACTCCGGTCAGCCACAGCACGTGCCCCACTACATCCCTCTGCGCAACAGGGGGATGCAAGGAGCGCTCTCCGCCGCCACCTCTCACTTTCTCCAACCAAGGAGTTGGTGATTGAGTACACAATGGCACAGATCCAGCCTCAGGGGATCAGGTCTTGAGCGGCAGCGGCCCCCACAGCCTCAGTCCACAGTGCCCCGCGGTGGCTTTGTGCTATGACGCGTACCGCCAGTGCGTGTCCAGGGCTGGAGGGCGGCTTGGATCTTCATTGTAGATCTCCATCTACAATTTAATTTCTCTTGCAGACTGCAGCAGCTTGTCTTTCTGGGTTTTTCTCTATTTGCTGGAATGCCACCTAATAAAGGTAGCCTCGGGGGACATTGCCGCTAACAGGGGCCCAGTCAGTGCCGGACTAAAAGTCCCAGCACTCCTTGCACCAAGTCTCCTGCCCAGGTAAAGCTTCAACTTGTGCCCATCTGGCCCTTTAAAGCGCATAATTGAGCAATAATTCATACTCTGTTACATCGCCCCCTCGCCTGTGGCCCTGGGCACAGGGGAGGCAGGTGAGCCTATAGTAACTGTCCCTGTGACAACAGGAAAAATGACCCTGTAAAAGTAATGGATACAAGGCAGCTTTACACAGCGTCGCGGTGTCACCTCTCCTTATGGTCACTGTGACCAGTCAGATACCGCCTCCGTACTGGCCGACTGTTATTAGCTCTAGCCGGATGTAAAACAACAAGTCCGCTCCTTGTCAAATGGTCAGGTCCTGTACATCAGCTCATATCCAAGATGTCTATAGTGCCATCTCCTACCCCACAGCTAAATACTATGTGCCCAGAGAACCCCCTCATTCAGTTCTCTCCGTATCTGTTATCCATAACAGATCAATGCACCTATAGCAAATTAAGGATTATTCACATCCTTGTGTCGACTCTCAACCCAATCGTCCACCATAAAACGGGTTACGGCAGTCCACACTGGGGATCACCCATAACGGAATCAGTAACTCTGCTACTCTCAGTAAGCAGACATATCCACACGCCACAGTCAAATTACATCGGGGTACAGAACCTGCCTCACAGTCCAAGTTACCCTTGGACACCCACAGCAATAACCATCACCACTCCTACAGTACTGCAGGCACTGACGGTGAATTACAAGCACATAACACAGTAAGCAGGCGCCTGGCGTAGGGGTAAGAATGTCGGATCTGTAAGCCTCAAAAGGCACATGGCACGAGTTCCACTTTCCCCGACGAGGGTAACTGCAAAATTGGCCCCTATAACAGGCCCATAACCGTATAATCACGGGCGTAATTACAAGCAGTGCAGGGGTTGCGATCGCACCAGGACCCTGCAGTTTAGAGGGCCCCAACAGTACATTTGGCCCATTAAAAAAAAACAAAAAAAACTAATACCATTAACCTCCCTGGCGGTATGATTTTGTCTGGAATTTTATGCTAAAAGCGGTACCATTTTTTTGCATGGAAATTTTGTGTTATGTACAGTAGCCCTGCAATTCTTAGTAATTATATGATCAAAGAAGACTCTAGTAGGCCTCGCAGATGTGATAAAGTTTGAAACATTAAATCATGAATTATAATTAAAATAAATAATTTTATTCAATAATCAATACTCTTATTGAATAATAAATCAAATGTAATAAAATAAATACATAATGACAACTGTCAAATAACAAAAAATCAGTACACATCCTGTGTGTGATAAATCTTGAAGCATGGGACCGCACACAGACCCACGTCAGTCTGGGCAATGGAACCGGGTTTCCTTGTGGATTTTCTTGCCCTTGCCGTCGCGCTTTGAGCAGCACACCACGCACATCCTCGTAGGTGCTGCCTTTTTAGCCATTGGTGGAATGTAGTCCACAAAGTGGCGACCAGTTAGGCGTTCTGGGTTAGGAACGTCACTAGCACGACGGCCGGATCTGTTCCCAGACACGGATGGCGTTGGGTTGGATTCAAAAATCAGTTGCGCCACCTTCCACACAAAGTCTGAATGCACAAGAGCCTGTCACTGCTTTTTTTGTGCAGTACGTATGCGTTCCACAGGCATTGCTCCAGGAGATGGCGGAATATTTTTTTATAATTTTTTGTTTTTTGCTGCTTCCGCATCGCCGGATAGAATGTCATCGCCTGGTCAGCTGTCGACTCCTCCCATGGTGTTGTTATAGTCAATGACCAGTCGTGGCTTCATGATGTCTTTACCTCCACTGCCATGGTCCACACAAGAGGTGGGGTTATGTACTGTACTCATCAGGCACACATCTTTTTTTGTCCCGCCAGCGCATCGCCATCATCTTGCCTTTCTGCCAGGCAACCATGTCTCCGGTTTCCAGTTTTTGTTTTGAAAACATGGATGGCAGGTCACGACGGTTGGCCCTAATAGTTCCATAGCCATCCGTCTTGTGCTTGAGCAAGCACTCGTACAGCTCCGGTGAGGTATAGAAATTGTCCGTTGTGACTCAATACCCCTGATTCAGCAACGGCTGAAGCAGGGTGAGGACCGATGTCGCCATCCCATAGCGGCTGTACCTGGGGTCGAATTGTGTGCCTTTACCGGTGTAGATCACCGAATTCCAGATATAGCCAGTGGCCAACTCACAGAGCATGTACGATTTTACGCCAAACCGGGCTCTCTTGGACGCAATATACTGGATCCAGCTGAGGTGTATGCCATCAAACTTTCATCCACACTGAGGTCTCTGTCTGGCACATAGGCCTGCTGGAAATTTCGGAGGATCAGCTGGTACACCTCCCAAATCTTTTTGAGTTTTGGCGCCGGATGTGAGGCTGCGTCAAAATTGTCATTGTTGGTAAAGTGTAGATATCGCATAATCAGGGAAAAGCGGTACTCCGACATGACGGTGCCAAAAAATGGGGTTGCCAGCAATTTATTGGTAGTCCAATACCATTTCTGCAGGGGTTTCCCCACCACCACCCTGAAGAAGTAGCCCCAGGAGCTGCCAAATGTCCTCTTTGGTCACCGGTGCCCATTTCCTGTTATGGGAAAACCGGGTGTGCGCAGTAGCGGACTGCTGCTGGTACCGATTTGTCTCGGCGACAATTTTGGCAATGACTTCGTCCGTCAAAAATAATTTGAAGTACGCCAAGGGGTCACTGGGGTCAACGTCCACCTTCATACCTGGTGATCCGGTAAAGGGGAATCTTGGCGGCGGTACCTCATCAATGGCGCAGTCAATAGGGCACCAAGTGCGGACATCACTGAGGTCAGGTGCACCATGTTCGCTGTCGCTGTCAGACGATTCCTGCCACGAGTCGCTGTTGCTGACGTCCGCAAAGGGCTCTGTCGCTGCCACTGTCTTCCATCACATCCACAGCCGCTTTGGAGATGCGAAGCTTTGATGCCATGACAGCAAAATGGGCAGGCAGGGCAGTGAGGATGAAAAAATGTCAGATCTCAGTGGATACAATGTCACATCTGAGTCTGACAGGAATTCTGACAGGATTTCACTTTTTTTTTTTTTTTTTTATTTATATACAGTGTGTGTCACTTTTATTGAATCTGGCGCCTGGCTCTGCCTCCCATGAGCCTCTGCGGCTCAGAGAGACGGATCCAGGCAGCAAGATGGCGGCGCCCACCAGAGGCACAGAGGGATCACAGCGGGGACACCTCTAGACCACCAGGATGGGGTAAGGGGACACCGTGTACAGTTCTTCCATTCACCCTGAGCGTCACTCGGGGTTACCGCTTCTGGACGCGAAATTTAACCCCGAGTGACGCTCGGGAATACCGGCAGGGAGGTTAAAGATTTGCATTGATTGGGAGCCACGTAGGAGCTTTCACATAGGGGCCCCAGGGCCTAAGGTTGCGCGAAGGCGTATGGTGAACATAACTGTACACATCACAGAACCGCCTACAGGATTACCCTTAAAATCCATTTATCTCAACGGCTAAAGGAATCCACAAACACGTTCCAGAGGTCATCTCAGTGCACAACTCTAACCCGCAAGATCAGGCTAACTGCCCATCATTAGCCCATAGGCTTTCAATTAGGCAGCATGCAGAAAACACCACAGCCACGCGTTACATAACCCCCCCACTCCTGTGCCTTATGACATCTGGCCCAAGTGCCCGCGAGACAGGATTCACATGCCGCTACCGGTATACAAGCCTACACTGGCCGACCTCGGTAGGGCTCGCCTAACCATCGGTAGCCAGGTCAGTTTGGCTGTTGGCACTGCGCAACTGACAAAAGCAGTAATCAAGACGCCCCAACGGCTACCCCTGTGGGATGTAACATCTGCTAAACTACCTACCGGGGCAGAATCTCAACCTCTAACATATAAAAACGCGAACCTCGAATTCCGTGCTGGTTTTCGGACATACCGTATATCCATACCATATATCTTACCACACCAGGTTTTAGTCACACAACCTCAACATGACTCGCAGCCCATCCAGTATACTAAACCTTACTCCTACCATACTAGGACCGTATTGGATCCACTATCACAAGATAGTCTACAAAGTCTCCGGTTCAGTGCCCAGGTCTGTCAGTTGCCTCTTAACTCTCTTTCGAAGAGCATTAACAAGTAACCCGGCCTCATTCAGAAGTCAGACCTCCGACAACAAATGTCGAGTTCCCTCAAGCAGGATCCTTAGATAACCACAACAGAGGTACAACTTCAGATCCATTGAAGTGTCTGATCTCTACACATGAGGTAATCGAGGTTAATCAGGTCCCCGTCAGACAAGCTAGGCTAGTCTCCCTCGCTAGGTTACCTCCCCCCTATTGCCTCTAACTCTCTTCTAAATGGAGCAAGGGCCCTGTACAGCATCTAGCAGTACAGCGCCATATATTTCGATGGCTCAGCCAAAATAACAAAAAAAAAAGCCTTACCCGTATAACCCATGGATTGTTTACAACACGACTCATGTAACCCTCTAGTTGTTGTCCCGCTCTCAGATACTCCCTGGCAGGACCAACTTCTCACACCATAGACTACAGCCGGCCTACCTGGCAAAGGTCTACTCATCAAAACTGGCAGTCCTTACGCCATCTACCAGTGTGACTTCTCTCTCAAAGCCCCAACGACAAGCACTGCCTATCCACGCAAGTCAAAGAAAGCACTCAGATAGTAGTCATCATCACTCGCGCAAGGAAAATCCTTCCTCCCACTCCAGTAGCTGGTAGTACCCACCGATACCAGCCTACGCAGAGAGAGGGGGAGTGGGGTGCCGTCTATTGCCTTGACCCATGGCTGCTAGACTCCCAGTAGTCACGAATTACAATCAACATTCTGAGCGGCGAGCGATTCGCTTAGCACCCCATCATTTTCACCACCTCCTGGCCGGTCGCCCCATCTGCATCCAGTTAGACAACGCTACAGCGGTGGCGTACATCAATCACCAAGGCATCAAACGCAGCCAATCGCCAATGTGCGAAGTGGAGCACATACTACTCTAAACCGGAAATGCCCACTCAATTATATCGGCAGTCCTGATCCCGGAGGTGGACTTCTAGACAGTGGACTTCCTAAGCCGCCAGGGGCTGGCCTCAATAGAAGAGTCCCTACATCCGGAAGTCTTTCTACAAACCTGTCGACGTAAAAGTCCCGACCTTTGTTACCAAGTCCCGGGACCCGCTTACGCTAAAGAACGGACGCGCTAGTCCTGCCCTGGCGTCGATTCTAGCTCCCATACATCTTTCCTCCACTCAATCACTCAATCCACTGCTTGCCTGGGGGTTTTGTGTGCCCCTTTTTTCTGCACGTCTTAACGGTAATGGTCTTCTTATGTTAATATTCTTTCGATATGTGTATTTATACGGTATGGCGGTTCCTCCAATTTCTCTGTAACCCAACTGAGGAGGCGAGGGGGACCGTCCCTTTTTATTTGTAGGTTTCCTGTCCTTGTGGGCGGAACCCTTCCCTCGGTGGGTGCTGTCATGGACTCCGTAAAATACGATTACCGGTAAGTAATCTCAGATTTTCCGGTGGCGTGAGGACCGCAACCCACACTTTTTTTTTTTTTTTTAAATTTTCCTTTCATCAAAGGAGGATCATGTCCAAACCATATGTGATTTTTTTTTTTTTTTTTTTTTTTTTTTTTTTTTTTTCCTGAAAGATCCACGGTCTGTACTGGGTGCTCAGGTAAAAGCAAAGGATTCCCAGGTGAATTAAAAAGGCTTTATTCCTCGTGCCTCCATAGCCACAACATGTTTTGACGGCTTGTGACCGTCTTCATCAGGTGAAATACAGACGGTATTGCACCATTGCGCCTCCTCTCTCCTCGTTTATTGCAAACCACAGGTGACCTTCATCCAAGGGCCTTCTCTCACACTGCTCCCCTACAGGACAACCGTGGCTGTATAGGACCTAAACCTAGTTCTAGGCGCTCTTCAGGAGCCCCCATTTGAACCTCTGAAGGAGGTACTCGTATCCCATCTCTCGTCTACAATCGCCCTCTTAAACGCAATCACGTCAATTAGGCGCGTGTCTAACCTGGCTGCCCTATTCTGTCGGCCCCCCCCCCATACCTATCCTTCCACAAAGATAAGTAGTCCTCCGGCCATCCCCGTCTTTGCCTTAAATAGTACCCCACATCCACCTTAACAAGGACATAGTCCTCCCGTCCCTCTACCCAAACAGGAGAGCAGGGCAGGACAGACAGGTGCTGGTAGAGGGGGACTCAATTATTAGGGGAACAGATAGGGCAATCTGTCACAAAGGCAGGGATCGTCAAACAGTGTGCTGCCTACCTGGCTCTCGAGTCCGGCACATCGTTGATCGGGTTGACAGATTACTGGGAGGGGCTGGTGAGGACCCAGCGGTCATGGTGCACATTGGCACAAATGACAAAGTTAGAGGTAGGTGGAAGGTCCTTAAAGATGATTTCAGGGAATTGGCTGCAAGCTTAAGGCAAGGACCTCCAAGGTAGTATTCTCTGAAATACTGCCTGTACCACGCGCCACACCAGAGAGGCAACGGGAGATTAGGGAGATAAATAAGTGGCTCAGGAATTGGTGTAGGAAGGAGGGGTTTGGGTTCCTGGAAAACTGGGCCCACTTCTCTGTTGGCTACAGGTTCTATGCTAGGGACGGGGTGCACCTCAATGGGGAGGGTGCAGCTGTGCTGGGGAAGAAAATGGCTAGAAGGTTGGAGGCGTGTTTAAACTAGGGATTGGGGGGGAGGGTATTCATTGTATAGGAGGGGAACATAGTGTAAATAGTAACCTGGGCACAAGTAATAAAATTGAGGGTGGCATGGGGGGGTGGGGTTAGAACAGTCAATATAGTAGGAAGGAATAGAGGTAAAGAGAGATGCATAAAGTGCATGTGCACTAATGCCAGAAGCCTCACCAACAAAATGGAGGAATTCGAATTGATTTTGTTGGAAAATTATGACATGGTGGGGATATCGGAAACATGGCTGGATGAGAGCCATGACTGGGCTGTTAATTTACAGGGCTATAGTCTGTTCAGAAATGACCGTACAAATAAGCGAGGAGGAGGTGTATGATTATACGTAAAATCATCCTTAAAACCCATCCTGCGTGATAATATAGGTGAATCTAATGGAAATGTAGAGTCCCTGTGGGTGGAGATAAGGGGAAGGGGAAAAAATAATAAATTACTGATAGGGGTTTGTTATAAATCCCCAACAATAATGGAAGTGGAGGAGAATATCTTCATAAAGCAAATAGATGAAGTAGCGACTCAGGGAGAGGTCATTATTATGGGGGACTTCAACTACCCTGAAATCCGTTGGGGAACAGAAACCTGCAGTTCTAGCAAGGGTAATAGGTTTTTGACAACTATGAGAGACAATTACCTTTCACAACTGGTTCAGGACCCAACAAGAAGGGGGGCACTGCTGGACCTAATATTAACCAACAGGCCAGACCGCATATCAAATATACGGGTTGGAGATCACTTGGATAATAGTGATCATAAAATAATAAGTTTTCAAGTATTCTGTACTAAGATGTGTAGTAGAGGGGCTACAAGGACACTAAACTTCAAGAAGGCAAATTTCCAACAGTTGAGAGATGATCTTAGTGCAATAAACTGGGACGATATCCTGAGACATAAAAGTACACAAAGCAAGTGGGAAACGTTTAGGCTGTGTTCACACTGGGCGTTTTTTGGGCTGTTTTTGCTCATCAGTTTTTGTAGCCAAAACCAGGAGTAGAGCAATCAGAGGAAAAGTCTAATAGAAACACGTCACCACTTCTGGATTTAATCACCCACTGCTGGTTTTGGCTACAAAAACTGTTCCAAAAACGCCCAGTGTGAACACAGCCTTATTAGCATCCTGAATAGGGCCTGTGCACAATATATGCCCTATGGGAATAAGCATGCTAGAAATAGGAGGAAACCACTATAGCTAAATAAGGCTGTAAGGGGTGCAATAAATGGCAAAAAGACAGCATTTAGGGAATTAAAGCAAGTAGGTAGTGATGAGCCATTGAATAAATACAGAAAATTAAATAACATCTGTAAAAAGCAAATCAAGGCAGCAAAGATTGAGCTAGAGAGACTCATTGCCAGAGAAAGTAAAAATAATCCCAAATTATTTAACTACATAAATAGTAAGAAACTAAAAAATGATGGTGTTGGCCCCTTTAAAAATAGTCTGAGTGAAATGGTGGATGAGGATGAGGAAAAAGCCAATATGCTAAATGACTTTTTTTCAACAGTATTTACACAAGAAAATCCCATGACAGACAATATGATCAGTGATAACAAAAACTGTCAATTAAATGTCACCAGCTTAACCCAGCAGGAAGTACGGCATAGTCTAAAAAGCACTAAAATTGACATATCCCCGGGATGGGATACACCTCAGAATGCTGCAGGAATGAAGTACTGTCATAGATAAACCATTACTTTTAATCTTTAAAGATTCCATAATAACAGGGTCTGTACCACAGGACTGGCGTATAGCAAATGTGGTGCCAATATTCAAAAAGGGAACAAAAACTGAACTTGGAAATTATAGGCCAGTAAGCTTAACCTCTACTGTGGGTAAAATCCTAGAGGGTTTTCTAAGAGATGCTATACTGGAGTATCTGAAGAGCAATAACATGACCCAATATCAACATGGTTTTACGAGGGACCGTTCCTGTCAAACTAATCTGATAAACTTCTATGAAGAAGTAAGTTCTGGACTGGACCAAAGAAATGCAGTGGATGTGGTGTATATGAACTTTTCAAAAGCTTTTGATACGGTGCCACACAAAAGGTTGATACATAAAATGAGAGCAATGGGGATAGGGGAAAATGTGTGTAAGTGGGTTAAGAACTGGCTTAGTGATAGGAAACAAAGGGTGGTTATTAATGGAACACACTCAGAGTGGGTCACAGTTAACAGTGGGGTACCACAGGGATCAGTGTTGGGCCCACTTCTTTTTAATATATTCATTAATGACCTTGTAGGGGGCATACAGAGTAGAATCTCAATATTTGCAGGTGACACTAAACTCAGGAGGATTTATGTAAACTAGAAGCTTGGGCTGATAAATGGCAAATGAGCTTTAATGGGGATAAATGTAAGGTCATGCACTTGGGCAAAGGAAACAAAAGGTATAATTATGTGCTTAATTGTAAAACACTGGGCAAAACTGTCACTGAAAAAGACCTGGGTGTATGGGTAGATGACAAACTCACATTTAGTGGCCAGTGTCAGGCAGCTGCTGCAAAGGCAAATAAAATAATGGGATGCATTAAAAGAGGCATAGATGCTCATGAGGAGAACATAATTTTACCTCTATACAAGTCACTAGTGAGACCACACTTTGAATACTGTGTACAATTCTGGTCTCCGGTGTATAAGAAAGACATAGCTGAACTAGAGCAGGTCCAGAGAAGAGCAACCAAGGTTATTAGAGGACTGAGGGGTCTGCAATACCAAGACAGGTTATTAAACTTGGTTATTTAGCTTGGAAAAACAAAGGCTTAGGGGTGATCTTATAATAATGTATAAATATATGAGGGGACAGTACAGAGAACTTTCTAATGATCTCTTTACTCTTAGGCCTGAGACGGGGACAAGGGGGCATCCTCTACGTCTGGAGGAAAGAAGGTTTAATCATAATCACAGACGTGGATTCTTTACTGTAAGAGCAGTGAGACTGTGGAACTCTCTGCCACATGATGTTGTAATGAGTGACTCACTACTAACATTTAAGAAGGGCCTGGATGCCTTTCTTGAAAACTATAATATTACTAGTTATATATACTAGATCCTTTGATAGGGTGTTGATCCAGGGAATTAGTCTGATTGCCATATCTGGAGTCAGGAAGGAATTTTTTCCCCCAATGTGGAGCTAGTGTTGCCACATGGTTTTTTTTTTTTTTGCCTTCCTCTGGATCAACATGTTAGGCTATGGGTTGAACTAGATGGACTAAAAGTCTTCCTTCAACCTTAAAAACTATGTTACTATGTAAACAGCTCCATTTCGCAAAACAAACGCTATTAGTCATACCCGAGGGTCCTAGAAAAAGAAAAGAGGCATTTAAGTCCACATTGGCAAGATGAATCGGCTCCGTGATCCAACATCCCTATTGCTTCAAAAGACAGGCTAACTCCAGAAGGAGTCAAAACGCACTCAACTCCATCAGTGAGCACCTCATAAGCTATTCGGCACCAAGCCTCGGAAACTAATGGCCACTTTACACGCAGGTACAGGTAACATGTTGTCCACAGGTAACTTACTGGCTGCAGTGAAATCATGGAGACATGGTTCTATCTTGTTGCTGTGTACAAATGGAACTATGTCTCCATGATTTCACTGCAGCCAGTAAGTTACCTGTGGACAACCTGTTACCTGTAGCTGCGTATAAAGTGGCCATTAGGTTTACAAAGCAGCAACCTGGTCCAGCATGTATACCTGCACCAAACACTACAATGTTAACACCCAGGCCTCCTCAGATGCAAGCCTAGGTAGAAAAAGTTTGCAGGCAACAGTCGCGCATCTGTAAGCAGCCGACGCACGATGCTCGACCACTACTCAACTGATTCCCACCCAGGGACTGCTTTAGGACGTCCCATGGTCCTGTGTCCCCCAATGACGCGAAGGAGAAACAGGGATTTTTGTGTACTCACCATAAAAAATCCTTTTCTCCTAGCTCATCATTGGGGGACACAGCACCCACCCTCTAATTCTTCAAGAGTCTGTACAGTACATTGCCCTACACTATTTGTACTCAGTCTGTACAGTACCTTACGCTATTTGTACCTTATTTCTTTCCTGCTCTCCTACTGCTCTAGTACTAAGCTTAATAGCTACGCCTACGTACTGGTGTATACTGCAGGAAGGAGGGCTTAACTTTTAACTACTGTATATACTCGTGTATAAGCCGACCCCCCCCCCCCCCCCTTACTTTTGTCCCCAAAACCTGGGAAAACGTATTGACTCGCGTATAAGCCGAGGGTGGACTCGAGCACAGGTATACAGCCCCCAGCAGTGTGGTATACAGCCCCAGCAGTGATGGTATACAGCAGGTCCCCAGCATCGTATACAGCCCCAGCAGTGTGGTATATAGCAGGTCCCCAGCATCGTATACAGCCCCAGCAGTGTGGTATATAGCAGGTCCCCAGCATTGTTTACAGCCCCAGCAGTGTGGTATATAGCAGGTCCCCAGCATCATATACTGCCCCAGCAGTGTGGTATATAGCAGGTCCCCAGCATCATATACAGCCCCAGCAGTGTGGTATATAGCAGGTCCCCAGCATTGTTTACAGCCCCAGCAGTGTGGTTATATAGCAGATCCCCAGCATTGTATACAACCCCAGCAGTGCCAGCCCATTATACAGGCCCCCCTCACAGTATGGCGGTGCCCCCCCCCCCCCCCCCTTGCCTTCACAGGATGGCTCCCCTCACGCAGCGCTGCGCACATACATTACCTGGCTATCAGCTGTCACCCTCCGGTGGCGGATCGTGGCTCCTGGGCTCCGGGCTTCCATCTTCATCTCTGTCTTCCTGCTTTGTGGCCGGGGCTCATCGCGATGACGTCATCGCGACTCCGGCCGGTCACGTGACAAGCAGGAAGACAGAGATGAAGATGGAAGCCCGGAGCCCAGGATCCGCGATCCGCCACCGGAGGGTGACAGCTGATAGCCAGGTAATGTATGTGCGCAGCGCTGCGTGAGGGGGGCCATTTTGTGAGGCTAGGGGGGGCGCCATACTGTGATGGGGGCACTGACTCACGTATAAGCCGAGGGGGGGACTTTTCAGCCCAATTTTTGGGCTGAAAAACTCGGCTTATACGCGAGTATATACGGTACTTGGTGTCGCCTCCTAGTGGCAGAAAAGCATACACCCATGGTCCTGTGTGCCCCAATGATGAGCTAGGAGATAAGGATTTTACGGTGAGTACACACAAATCCCTGTTTTGTCCAATCGAAAGCCAATTACCACCAGGCTTTATGGGAGGGTCTGAAAGAAATTTTAGTCTTCCTCAAGGATAAAAAGGGAAATGGAGCGCACAGAGTAATTTCCTTTTGTACAAATAACCTCAGTGCCCCCCTTTAGTGGAAGGACTCACCTGATTTGGTTGTGCAAGTCACAACCAACTAACTCCGCTCTCTTATGGTCGCAGCAGGTGCCCAGCAAGAGTAAGGATCCAAAGGGTTAACAGAAAGTGCTGGGTTTCATAGATCCACCGTGCTGACCTCCAGTGAAGACAGAGTGATGTATAAAACTCTGTTTAATGGGTAATTTGCCTACCGGTTTCGTGATTTCAGTTATCACTTCATCAGGGCCCTGATGAAGTGATAACTGAAATCACAAAACCGGTAGGCAAATTACCCATTAAACAGAGTTTTATACATCACTCTGTTTGTCTTCACTGGAGGTCAGCGCGGTGGATCTATGAAACCCAGCACTTTCTGTTAACCCTTTGAGTCTTCCTCAAGAGTCAGTCCCTTGAGTCCTCCCCCGAGTTTTAGCCATCCTAGAGTTCCTGCAGAAGTGGTTGCGGTTGGTGCTGGCTGTTGGCACCCTCAAAGAAATAGGTGGGTGAAGAGCTTCATTTCATCTTGTTAAAAGGCCACTCCTGTTCACCTCCCCAGTACCTCTCCCTGGGATTTAAACTTGGTGCTTAATTTCCTTTCTGGTAGTCCCTTTGAACCCTCTGAGATTCCTAGTAAGATACTTTCTATTAAACTAACCCTGCTGGTAACTCTCATGTCAGCTAGACGGATTAGTAATCTTCAGGCACTTTGGATTAAACCTTCTTATTCCCAAATACTTCCAGATAGGGTAGAATTAAGACCTGACCTTTCCTACTTGCCTAAAGTGGTAAAACATATTCATAGATCTCAGGAAATTACCTTGCCTTCCCTATGTGATTCCCTTTCTGATTCAGAAGAGCCGAAACTTCATTGTTCATATATGAGACGGTCCCCAATTCAGTACCTAGATAGAAGCAAAGATTGGAGGAAATCCCAAGCCTTGTTAATTTCCTTTCAGGGTTCCACTAAGGGCTGTAGTATTTCTAAAAGGTACCCTAGCTAGATGGTTCAGGGATGCAGTCTCTGTAGCCTATTCCTCTACTGGTACTTCAGTAACATTAGAACTTGGAGCCCATTCAACTAGTTCTATCTCTACTTCATGGGCAGATAAGGGTGACGTTCCATTAGAGCTGAACTGTAAGGCTGCACCATGGTTGTCCCTTTGTACATTTTTCCGGGGCACTATAGACTGTTTCCTCTACAACCTCCCAGGTGCTGGTTTCTCTATTATAGTCTTTCATGTTTTGATGTCATGGCTGATAAGAAAAATAAAAGTTCATTACCGGTAATGGGATTTTCATGAGCCCATGACAGCACCCGTAGTTCCCCGTCCTCTACAGGGCCCTTTCACATCAGCGTTTTTTTGAAATCGCGGCAGATGCGGTGAAAAAACCGCATCTGCCGCGATTACCGCATACCGGCTGCACTTGCGGCGCGGTTGCGTTTTTTTCCATGCAAAGTATAGGCGGACTTGCGGCAGGTGCGGCAAGTGCGGTTTTGCACTTGCAGCAGGTGCGGCCGCGAAAAAAACCGCGGTCGCGGTTTTTTTCGCGGCCGCACCTGCCGCAAGTGCAAAACCGCACTTGCCGCACCTGCCGCAAGTCCGCCTATACTTTGCATGGAAAAAAAAACGCAAGTGCAGCCGGTATGCGGTAATCGCGGCAGATGCGGTTTTTTCACCGCATCTGCCGCGATTTCAAAAAAACGCTGATGTGAAAGGGCCCTTACTTATTCACGGTTGTTGTCACGTTTTCGGGTAAGTATTCAGGTTACAGGTGTTTGGTGACTGTTCATTAATTAATTGCCTCCTGGTCCTCTCTGGCTCTGGAAACCTACTCATGCGGAGGACAGGTACCGCCCTTTTATTTTAGTGGGCTTCCTGACCTGGAGGGGCGGAACCCCTCTCTTTTATGGTGCTGTCATGGTCTCATGAAAATCCCCTTACCCGTGAGTAATATTTATTCACATATACAGCGCTATTCCATAGTCCTAAGTAACCTGGGTTGTTAATGTAGTTATGTAAGAGTGCTTCATGATTCAACAGCTGTTCTTTGTTCCTCAAAATAATTGCCAAAAATGACATCCTACCAAGTTTGAGCAAGGTCTACTGCTTCTCTGATGGATATTTGGCAAAGTATTAAAAACAGGAAAGACTTCTTAAATGTCTGCCATCACAAGAAAGGGTGGAAGCTGAATGGCACTCTTTTGTCCCTGCTTCATGGTAAAGGTATCTGATCGTTTAGGAGGCACCATGAAATGCCTTGCAGCTTGAGTCTGCATAGGCAATATTCAGACCAAATCTTAACAACTATGCAACTTTTCAACTGTAGTGAGAAAAATATTCCTAACACCCAGTTCTTGTACTGTACAAAGGAGGACTATGGAGAACAGGAGAGTCTGTTAGAACATTACAGGAAGCAGAACCCCTCTACAGGGACTCTTCAATACCATACTTAAATTCCATTGCAAGGGGGGGGTGAGTGCCAGCTTTTGGGGGCTGCTCGGTGACCCCTGGGGCTGCTGGATACCCCGTGGGGCTGCTGGATACCCCGTGGGGGCTGCTGGTACCCCGTGGGGGCTGCTGGGTACCCCGTGGGGGCTGCTGGGTACCCCGTGGGGGCTGCTGGGTACCCCGTGGGGGCTGCTGGGTACCCCGTGGGGGCTGCTGGGTACCCCCTGGGGGCTGCTGGGTACCCCCTGGGGGCTGCTGGGTACCCCCTGGGGGCTGCTGGGTACCCCCTGGGGGCTGCTGTATATACCCCTGGGGGCCTGTTGTATATACCCTGGGGGCTGTTGTATACTACCACTGGGGCTGCTGTATACTACCGCTGGGGCTGCTGTATACTACCGCTGGGGCTGCTGTATCTAACCGCTGGGGCTGCTGTATACTACCACTGGGGCTGCTGTATACTACACTGGGGCTGCTGTATACTACCACTGGGGCTGCTGTATACTACCACTGGGGCTGTTAAAGCTACTGTATACTACCGCTGGGGCTGCTGTATATACCCCTGGGGGCCTGTTGTATACTACCGCTGGGGCTGCTGTATACTACCGCTGGGGCTGCTGTATACTACCACTGGGGCTGCTGTATACTACCACTGGGGCTGCTGTATACTACCACTGGGGCTGCTGTATACTACCACTGGGCTGTTAAAGCTACTGTATACTACCGCTGGGGCTGCTGTATATACCCTGGGGCCTGTTGTATACTACCGCTGGGGCCGCTGTATACTACCGCTGGGGCCGCTGTATACTACCGCTGGGGCCGCTGTATACTACCGCTGGGGCCGCTGTATACTACCGCTGGGGCCGCTGTATACTACCGCTGGGGCCGCTGTATACTACCGCTGGGGCCGCTGTATACTACCGCTGGGGCCGTTGAGGCTGCTGTATACTACCACTGGGGGGGCCTGTATACCACACTGCTGGGGGCTGTATACCTGTGCTGGGGTCCACCCTCGGCTTATACACGAGTCAATAGGTTTTTCCAGATTTTTGGGGCAAAAGTAGGGGGGTCGGCTTATACACGGGTCGGCTTATACACGAGTATATACGGTATATATAACTGGTATAATATTATAGTTTTCAAGAAAGGCATCTAGGCCCTTAAATGTTAGTAGTGACTCGCTTAGTACAACATCATGTGGCAGAGTTCCATAGTCTCACTGCTCTTACGGTAAAGAATCCACGTCTGTGATTAATAGTAACATAGAAGAAGTAGTATAAGTTACTTTCTTGGGTCTTTGTGGTCCATCCCCATCCTTTGTATATCCAAGAAAACCAGACATTTTAAAAATAAACAAAAAACAGATATTAACTCAGGTAACCCAAACCACAAGTTGCCAGCAAATGCTATACTCTTTGATACAAAAGGAAATGGCCATTGTTCATAAGAGCTTGTGGGTAAGATTAAATGTCACCTAGTAGAAGGGACAGATTTATGATTAAAGGTCAGTTTAAGACATGCTATTAATTGTATAAAACTCATGTTTTATTTTATAGCTTGATGATTTAACTACTGTTCTAAAAGATGTCTAGTGTTTAAAAAAAAAAAAAAATTGATACATGTATATTTAAGTAGTTGTTAAAAATAAACTAAAAATAAACTGCTTTAAACTTTAAAATATGATCCCAGGGAGAGCCCAACTTGACTTCCTGTAATGTAACCAAGAATACAAGCAACACATGCATTTTTGTAACATTTGGGTATGTGCCCACAGGACGTTTTTTGAGCAGTCCTGAACGCAGCAAAACCTGAACTGGTTTCAAGGATCCTAGAGTCCTTGCCAGGAGATTTGCTGGTTTCAGGTCCTCTGTTTTTTGTGCTTTGTTTACTGCGTTTTTACTGCGTTTTTGATGCTGCTTTTTTTCCTGTGATTTTTTTCCATTGACTGCACTAAAAACGCAGGAAAAATAGAGCATGTCAATTCTTTCCCAAACGCACCAAAAACGCAGGGATTTGACAGTTCGACACTTGCAAAACCAATGTGTGTGCACAGCGTTTCTGTGAAACACATTGGTTTTGCTGGGAATTAAAACCGCAGGAACAAATAAGCATACATTACCATAAAGCCAATGGTAAACCGCAGGCAGAAACCGCTGCAAAAACTCACTGTGTGCACATACCCTTATAAGGGACGTTTCACATCAGCGTTTTCACTGATGTGTGGCAGATCTGGCAGATTTGCCGCCACTTGTGGCCTGGATCCGGCAAACCCCATGCATTGTCTATGGGGCTTGCGATTCGGTGCGGTTATGTTTGGTTTTTTTTTTTTTGCATCCGGTAGTGCCGTAACATGGCGATACTGCACTTGCCGCTAGCCCCATAGAGTGTGCATGGGGCTTGCCACAAGTGTACTGCAAGTTTAGCCATTAGGCGGCAGATGCGGTTTTCTGTCCGGATTTGCCGGATCTGTACAGAAAAGCTAGTGTGAAAGGTGCCTAACATTGTTTTTTTTTTAAATTGTTTAGTAAAGTTTAGAAATCGATCAAATCTAATAAAGATAAAAATTCTTAACTTTTTATTTGTAATTCACTAAAGTAGCTTTTAAAGAAAATCCGATGACATTGGTTGGCAATAAAAGTCCATATTTGGATCACTTGACGTTAAATGACTTTGAGCTTTGTTTATAGCTGGCTGTATGTGGGCGGAGAACCAACTTGCCCATTTAGTGACTTCCAATGAGGTTCGTATCCAGAACAAAACTTTAAAGTCCTGTTGAACCCGAGCGTCTATGGGTCCGCTCATCTCTACCACCATTTTATAGTATAACTTATGGCATAAAAACATTTCCCAGGCTGGCTTTCCGAAAGTTGAATCTGTCAAGTTGACTCAGTGTTTGTCTCAGGATTGCTTAATTTTTCTGCAGTCATTGGCAATGTGTAGCTGATGTAAAAAAACATAACATGTAAAGGTGTCTCGCATGCTTTTTGGACAAATAGTACCTTCACTTGCCAGGAAGCTGCTTGAAAATGTATGAAAAGAGCAGTTTTTATTTTTTAATGTCTGTTTAGGATAGTATACCTTACAAAGTATCTCAAAAACTCCCGTGAGGGGTTCTATTGATACCTTAAAGTGAATATGCACACCAGTTTAAATTGACAAAACTGATTTTATTGTTTAAAAAATTAATTCATAACACAGTACCATTACATGACATGTTAAAGGGCTCACAGTCCCCTTATACATTTATACAGGGTAGGCATTAAATACATAGGGGTACACTCCTATATACATCACACAGAACTTTTAATGTATGCACTGTCCCTTTAATATTAACCCAGGAAGGAATCTTTTTCAAACTCCTAATACAAGTGCTTTCACAGTGTACTAAGCAGACCAGCTGCTATTGCCACAATATCAGAAATTAGATTCAGAGTTTGTAATAAGCAAATACCTGATGCAGTGCTCCTATAGTGATATATATATTTATACATATATATATATATATATTTATACATATATATATATATGTGGCCCGATTCTAACGCATCGGGTACTCTAGAATATATATGTAGTTGACATACTGTGACTGACAGAACTTGTTAAGTCAACGTGAGTGAACTGATAGATAGATAGATATATATATATCTATCTATCAGTGCTACGGTATATGGCAGTACATTATAGCACATTTATAGCAACGCTATAGTATATGGCGGTACATTGGAGCTGGAAGGGGGGCTGGATGGAGCGAGCGGGGCAGGATGGGGGGGGGGGGGAGTAGGATGGAGCAGGATGGTGTTAAGGCAGGATGGTGATGGGGGTGCAAGATGGATGCAGAGGGGCAGGATGGAGGGTGGGCGGCAGATGGTGGTGGGGGGGCAGGATGGTGATGGGGGTGCAGGATGGAGCCGGCGGGGTAGGATGGATGCAGAGAGGCAGGATGGAGCCGGCGGGACAGGATGGATGCCGGGGGGCAGGATGGAGCCGGAGGAGCAGGATGGGGGGAGGGGGCAGGGATGGAGCCAGCGGTGCAGGATGCTGGGGGGGAGGGGGGTGCAAGATGGAGGTGCTCCTCCTTTCCCCCTCCTCCCTCTACCCCCCAAACCCCCCCCCCCCCTTTCCCACGGCCCCTGCTCCCCCGCGCCTCAATGCGGCCCCTGCTCCCCCGCGCCTCAATGGTGATAAATTTTAAAACAATCCCATAAGGATACTTGCTCTCCGCCGTCGCGCTCCACCTGTCTTCTAGCTCTCAGGAGAGGACCTGTCGTTGTCTGGGAAACAAATCAGCTGATCGGTCACATGACCGTAGTTAGCGGTCATGTGACCAGTCAGCTTATTGGTTTCCCAGGCAACGACAGGTCCTCTAGTAGCTAGAATACAGGTGGAGTGCGCCGGCAGAGGGCAAGTATCCTTACGGGATTTTTTGATTTTTATCACCATTGACGAGCGGGGGAGCGCAGGGAGCGTGGGCAGGAGGAAGGGGGGCTGTGAGGAGAGACTGTGTATTCCAGCATAGCGCTGCTGTAGCCGGGCAGCAGATGGGCGCGAAATTCGAACTTTGAATTCTCGCGCCTATTTGCACAGTCTGTGTGCAATGAGTGGCCTGTGTCTGGTGCGCGATTTCGGTGACAGACACAAAAATCCCTTAGACAATTATATAGTAGATAATCAGTAGCTGTGTGATAGGGGCTAAATTCTCATCATTGGTGGGAAGAAATACAAAATCTGTAATGACCCCACCACCTATGTGAATGACCTTGAACTATTTGCGAGGTTCTTGGATATCATCATATAGAAGGGAGATGAAACCAACATCCCTAAATTCATGGATTACATGAACAACCATGATAACCTCAAATTCACTTTCCAAACTGACAAACAACAAATTGCTTTTCTGGATATGCTGCTGATTGGAAACACTGAAAAAAACCTGTGGACTCAGAGCTATACAGAAATAGCATAGAAGGTATCTGGGCGACACGGTGGCTCAAGTTGTTAGCTCTGCAGCCCCTGCAGCGCTGGGGTCCTGAGGTCCTGGGTTCAATTCCCACCAAGGACAACATGAAGCTGCTCTACAGAAGATTCATGTAAAATCCTTGACCAGCGGTTAATCCAAAGAGGTTACCCAAACTCTTGTTGGAAAGGGGAAAAGCACTAGCCAACTGAAAGACTAGTGAATATTTGCAAACTGCCATGAAAGATCACAATAAAAATAAAGCTAATATATTTTTTTTCTACACAATACAGTGATCAATATGATGTAATGGTAAAAATCAAAAAATTAAATTTGCCCATTCTCGAAGCAGATAAAACGCTGAAAATAATTTTGGATAGAGGATGTGGTTTTATTTTAAGAAGAGGTGTTACCCTAGCAAATATACTGTCTCTAAGCAATCATAATAAAAATACATCACTAAATAACAAAGGATGGCTATCCACCATCGGATCCTACAAGCCTGGGTCAAAACAATGTGACCTTTGCAATGTAATGAAAAGTGTTAAAACTTTTTACCAGCAGCGGTACCGGACAGGAACACAGAATTATAACCTTTATGAACTGCAGCAATACATTTGTAATATATCTGATTTTAGTTGGGCATCTTTTTGTAGGAGTTGTTGCAGTTTCCGTGCAGCTCCTCTTAGCACCTCCAGACTTGGATTGTAGGTTACTGCAAGAGGAACTCTGTTGTTTTCTTCTCTAGTTTTGTAATGTAGTAGATGATTCCTTGATATTCTGGTGGCTCTTGAAATCTGGTTTTCAATTACCGTATATACTCGTGTATAAGCCGAGTTTTTCAGCCCAAAATTTGGGCTGAAAAGTCCCCCCTCGGCTTATACACGGGTCTATACGGTAGACCCGTGTGGTGGGGGCTGTGTGGTGGGGGCTGTGGAGGCTGGAGGAGGGGGGGGGGGGCTGCTGTATGAGCGGCCCCGTCACGTGGGGCCGCTCATTATATATGCACTGCTTCCCCCTGTCAATCAGCGCAGGGGGAAGCAGTGCATATGGCCCCCCCCAAAAGCTGGCACTGTCCCCCCTTGTAAGGGCCCCCCCCCCCGGTGCTTATACATTACCATCCCGGTGTTCTGATCGGCGCCGCTCCTCGGTGCTGCGTCGCCGTCTTCATCCTCCCGTCCGCGCTCGCTGCATCCATCCGGGTTCTCCGGCGGTCGCAGCGATATGACGTCATCGCGCGACCGCCGGAGATCCTGGATGCAGCCAGCGCGGGAGGATGAAGACGGCGACGCAGCACCGAGGAGCGGCGCCGATCAGAACACCGGGATGGTAATGTATAAGTAGCGGGAGGGGGAGGCCTTACAAGGGGGGACAGTGCCAGCTTTTGGGGGCTGCTGGGTACCCCCAGGGGGCTGCTGGGTACCCCCAGGGGGCTGCTGGGTACCCCCAGGGGGCTGCTGGGTACCCCCAGGGGGCTGCTGGGTACCCCCTGGGGCTGCTGGGTACCCCCTGGAGGGGCTGCTGGGTACCCCCAGGGGGCTGTTGGGTACCCCCAGGGGGCTGCTGTGGTACCCCCAGGGGGCTGCTGGGTACCCCCTGGGGGCTGCTGGTACCCCCAGGGGGCTGCTGGTACCCCCTGGGGCTGCTGGTCCCCCCTGTGGGCTGTTGGTCCCCCCTGTGGGCTGTTGGTCCCCCCTGTGGGCTGTTGGTCCCCCCCTGGGGGCTGTTGGTACCCCCTGGGGGCTGCTATATGTACCCCTGGGGGCCTGCTGTATACCACTGGGGCTGCTGTATACTACCACTGGGGCTGCTGGGGCTCCTGTATACTACCACTGGGGCTGCTGGGGCTCCTGTATACTACCACTGGGGCTGCTGTATACTACCACTGGGGCTGCTGGGGCTCCTGTATACTACCACTGGGGCTGCTGGGGAATCTGTATACTACCACTGGGGCTGCTGGGGCTCCTGTATACTACCACTGGGGCTGCTGGGGAATCTGTATACTACCACTGGGGCTGCTGGGGAATCTGTATACTACCACTGGGGCTGCTGTATACTACCACTGGGGCTGCTGTATACTACCACTGGGGCTGCTGGGGCTCCTGTATACTACCACTGGGGCTGCTGGGGCTCCTGTATACTACCACTGGGGCTGCTGGGGCTCCTGTATACTACCACTGGGGCTGCTGGGGCTCCTGTATACTACCACTGGGGCTGCTGGGGCTCCTGTATACTACCACTGGGGCTGCTGTATACTACCACTGGGGCTACTGGGGCTGCTGTATACTACCACTGGGGCTGCTGGGGAATCTGTATACTACCACTGGGGCTGCTGGGGAATCTGTATACTACCACTGGGGCTGCTTGGGAATCTGTATACTACCACTGGGGCTGCTGTATACCACACTGCTGGGGGCTGTATAACTGTGCTGGGGTCCACCCTCGGCTTATACACGAGTCAATAGGTTTTTCCAGATTTTTGGGGCAAAAGTAGGGGGGTCGGCTTATACACGGGTCGGCTTATACACGAGTATATACGGTACTCTTGGATGGTAGCCCTGGTTCAAAAAGGTCTTTCTGAGGTCCTCAAGGTGATTGTCTATCTGTAGTATCGGATATGTTCCAACCCGATTTGATGTCCTGGCTGTACACAAAAGTTTGTGTTTTGGATGAAAAATGTCCCATCTGAGATATGTTGGATGGTCAATTGGCTTCCGGTACAGGGATGTCTCTATTTCATTGTTCTGTAGCTTAATGATGGTGTCCAGAAAGCTGATTTCAGTGCAGGAAGTAGTTGATTGTTAAATTGATGATGGGATGAAACGGATTATAGTATTTATGGAACGTCTTAAGCTGTTGCGGAGACTCTGTCCAGATGATTAAAAGGTCATCAATATAACTGTAATACGCCAGAGGCCTGATAAGACAAGAGGATAAAAAGTCACTTTCAAGCTTGGCTGTGAAAAGATTTGCACAATGTGGTGTCATTTTGCCTCCCATTGCTGTGCCAGACTCTTGTAAATATGTTGTTGTCAAATGTTAAAATAGTTTTGTGCGAGGATGAATTTTGTAAGCTTCACCACAGAATCCGCATCAATCTGTTTTGCAGGATGGTTTTGCAGGGATTTCCTGGTGTGGGATGTTGCTGTACAGAGATTCCACATCCATGGTGGAACAGTTATAAGGCTTCTCATTTTAAAAAGTAACTTAAAATCTCAAAGAGAGAAGAAATTGGGAATAAAAAATAACTACCTTTGACACATTAAAAACAGGATTGAATGTCTCGCATGGATTCATGCGTTTTTACATCAATTGAAAGGGCATTTGGGGATTTCACATTTTTGAACAGACTTCAGTAAGAGGACAATGAACTTGTTACACTTCTTATTGATTTGTCTCGCATGGGTGCTTTCTACATTCACTAAGGAATTTTCTGGTCTCCACAATCTGTTCCTCTTATCTCGGAATTTTGATTTTGCCTCCCAAGCTTCTCTCCCCCTCCCAAGACTTACTCTGCTTTACATCACCTGTCGTATTTACTGCATCATCTTACCCTGCTTATGTATGATGTGTGTGTCTTCAGAATTTGTATCATTATTAGCCTGATGAAGAGGCCATAGTGTCTCGAAAGCTTGCTTTGCTTACCATCTTTTCAGTTGGCCATTAAAAGCTATCAACCACTGAGGACTCTCAGACTCTAATATTTTAGCACAGCTTGGATGTTCAGAAAGAGGATATCGGAGCACCTGTATGATTTTAATAACAGGAGCACCCGCAGTCCATCAGAAGCTTCACAGCACTTCAAAGAAGCGCGTGGAGGAGACACGAGCGCATTTAGTGTGAACACTGTTGAGTCCATTGCTATTCCCAAAAGAAGGGGTGAAAGAATTTCGTTGATGCATAAAAGAGAAGCGATGTGGATCATGTAGGTTGGGCACTCTATATCCAGAGGGGATGAATTTAAAAACTGACTCCACATTTATTTAATAGCATTAATATAGTGCCCATTTATCATTGAAAGTCACATTATCTCTTATTGTATACAACCATTACTGTTCACTCCCCCATCAGATAGAAAAAACAACAACATTTTTATTTATTTTTTTTAAAAGTGCTAAAAATTTCTATATTGCGATAGGGTGAATTGAATAGCTAATAAAGTTCAAATATGCTAATTTGCTGATACTCCATTTTATTACCTCTTTGTTTCCCACTAAAATAAATTGCCATTCGAGTCACACTTATGCATGCTATGTGTAAGGATTTTTAATCCGAAACATGTAAACCAGACTATTTTTTTCCCAGGGAATGGTTCTGATTTAAGCCATTGATTTTTAACTGATTGAAATACATTTTTTTGCTTTGAAAATTAATCTGGACGAGTTGCTGGAAACACCTTTTACTAGTTGATATCCAGTATTTTATTCCTTTGCATCAAGATACATACGCACAGCATCACATGAACAGCTTGAACCAGTATGATTTTTCTGCTGAGATGATGCTGTATTAGTCACTTTTTCTATTTTCTTCTGAGTAACAAAAGCATTTTTGGGTATAACTTTGGGGCTGGACTCTGATTTCCCACTTTATAATTGTGTGACCGGATGTGCAGTCATCATGATTACCTGTGATAATAGCTTCAGTCTTTCCTCACTGGAGAACTTCACTCCTAAGTCCATGCAGTGATGTCTCACACTACTTTCTATTGACAATAGCTGGTAACAAAACGAAAAAAAAAAAAAAAAAAAAAAATATCATTAAAAACGCATGCACTCTTGGCCGAGCCCCAGGCCTGTGTGTGCAGTGGAGTCAGGAGAGATGGCTGCCGGCTGATGGCCATTGTATTGATTTAAATGCATTTACATTAGAAAACTGTTGTAAATGCATTTATTTTCCAAATTTCTTTTAAACTGTTAATGTGAATTAACAAAATTGTAAAATCCATTGTTGTGCTTCTTGGGAGCAAAAACACTGCAGATATAGAACTCTGTGAATTAATACTTTGTTAAACTCAATTGTGTTTTGTTTTAGTCGGTCTCCAAGGCATGAAAAGAAAAAGAAGATTCGTAAATATTGGGATGTTCCACCTCCTGGCTTTGAGCACATCACCCCTATACAGTATAAAGCCATGCAAGGTAATGATATTTATAAATCTTAGTTTGTAAAATTGACTTGTTTCAAATTGTTTAAAAAATCAGCAGGTAAAACCAGGACTGTGGAATCGGTAAGCCAAACCTCGGACGACTCAATTTCCCTGAATCTGTCCCCAACAATATGGACATAGACTCGCACTCCGACTTCACATCCCTGGATAGAACATCAATTCCAATTCATTGTCAGAATGGTTTCACACACTCTAAAATTCCATATAAGTTGAAACAGCCGACAAATGTATTCTCCAAATAGAAATGTTTTTATCTGAAATTGCAAAAATGCTGTCCAGCAAACATACATAAAGAAAGTAGGTCACTTTCAGTGCATACTGCTACATAAACCCTTCATGACATACAATGTAAGCTTACGTCCTATTCGTGTTCCCTTCTTTTGATGTGGGCTTGCATGCTGAGCCCACATCTTTCTCTGCACAACAGCTGATTTATTCAGCCATCTTGTGCCTCTAACAGCTAGTAATATGATCGTGAGGCGCAGATGGGTGAGCTGATGATCCCTGTGTCTGTCATTACAATCCTCCTGCCAGCTGTGAGTCGGTGTTGATAGATCACAATTTCTGCTATACAAAGAGGGGCTGATGCACTGCTCTGTACAGTGTATTCAAACAGTCGCAAGTTCAAATCCACTAATGTGACTAAAAAATCCTGGGGAAAAAAAAATTTGCAACACCCCTCTCCATTTTTTTCCCCCCTATAGAAGATATACCCATTAAAAATAAAAATCGAAATATGGTATCACTGTGTTCAGAAATGCCCGATCTATCAAAATATAAAATAATCAGATCAGTAAATGGTGTAACAAAAAAATATTTAAAGGGAATCTGACCCCTAAAAATCGCCCCCCCCAGCCTATAAATACTTGTCCCTGCACCTTCCTATAAGGTTTCTAGCTATCCCTCTGTCCTATTTGAGTGTTTGCAAAGTTGAATAATACAATTTATAACCTTACAAATGTGCGGCTTCTGCTGCCCTGAGGAGTTGCAGTGGGTGTCCCCTCTTCCTCCTTTCCGCCGCCACCCCAGTTGTTTTTCACGCCCCAATGGGTGTGAAAATTAATGTAGATGATCCTGTCTTGGATCGGTGGGTGGGCTTGCCGGTATAACGCAAATCGTGTAATTTCCTACACTGTTGACGTCGATACACCCTTTGGATGTATCGACTGACTTCAAGCTGCGCATTACGCATGCGCAATGCACAGCTTGAGGTCCGTCGATACACATCAGCAGCGCCGGAAATTACACGATTTGCGTCATACTGGCAAGCCTGCCCACCAATCAAAGACAGGATCATCTACATTCATTTTCATGCCCATTGGGGAGGTGGCGGAAAGGAGGCAGAGGGGACACCCACTCGACTCCTTAGGGCAGCAGAAGCAGCACTTTTGTAAGGTTATACATCGCATTATTCAACTTTGCAATTACTCGAATAGGACAGAGAGGGATAGCTAGAAACCTTATCGGTAGGTGCTGGGTGGTGATTTTTAGGGTCAGGTTCCCTTTAAGACTCAAGAATTATGTTATTTGGCCTCTGTAACTTGCCCGAAAAAAATTACCTACCCAGAGATGGCATCAGTAAAAATGTCAACTCGGGGTGCAAAAGAGCAGCCCTTGTACAGGCAGAGATTCCAGAAACTGAAAACGTTATGGGTCTCGGACAGTAATCCAAATTTGTTGCAACAATAAAATAAAATTAAACCTATTCATGTTTGGCACCTTCCAAATCAGTAATGATTTAGTCAGTAATGACCTGGACAATCGTACTGCAGGGTCAGTGTTGCCCTAAAGTAAATTTATAAATTAAAAAAACAAGAGACTAAATTGTGAAACGGCATTTTTTTTTTCTTTGCAATTTCACAGCACTTGGAATTCTTTGCCATTTTTTAGTCACTATATGGTAAACTGATGTGTCATTTAACAGCTCCTCCCATAAAAACAGTCAATTTCTCAGGGCTATATTGTTGGAGAAATAAAAACGTTATGACTCTTCAAAGAAGGGTTGGAAAAAAAAATGGAAAATGTCCGAGGGGTGAAAGAAGCGATTAAAAGGATGAAAAGGATGTTGCTGTAAACCCACAGAAGAGAGACTCCTACATGCTGAAACTCTGCAAGGGGAAACAATACCTGTGCAACGTTTCAGGGGTAACCTTGAAAGGGAGAGCTACTGCTGTGACTCGTCCTGCTCTTCCTCGCAGCGTCTCAGCATGTAGGAGATTCTCCTGTGGATGTACAGCAGTGTCTATATAAGAGAGCAGTATGCACCGAAAGGGAACTAATGGTTTGTTATAACGTATATACTCGTGTATAAGCCGAGTTTTTCAGGCCAAAATTTGGGCTGAAAAGTCTCCCCATCGGCTTATACACGAGTCATTATACACGAGTCACTACGGTACCTCTGGGCTGTGGAGGCTGGAGGAGGCGGGGGGAGGCTGCTGTATGAGCGGCCCCGTCACGTGGGGCCGCTCATTATATATGCACTGCTTCCCCCTGTCAATCAGCGGCAGGGGAAAACAGTGCATATATGCCCCCCAAAAGCTGGCACTGTCCCCCCTTGTAAGGGCCCCCCCCCCTGCTGCTTATATATTACCATCCCGGTCTTCTGATCAGCGCCGCTCCTCGGTGCTCCTTCTTCATCCTCCCGTCCTCGCTGTATCCGGGATCTCCGGCCGTCGCAGGCATATGACGTCATCGCGCGACGGCCGGAGATCCCGGATTCAGCGAGGACGGGAGG
Organism: Allobates femoralis; assembly: GCA_033576535.1. Lineage (NCBI taxonomy): Eukaryota > Metazoa > Chordata > Amphibia > Anura > Aromobatidae > Allobates > Allobates femoralis. Next base: position 119,214,071 of record JARQOC010000009.1, on the reverse strand, counting down.
ATGAAGAAGAAGCACCGAGGAGCGGCGCTGATCAGAACACCGGGATGGTAAGAGAAGGGGGGGGGGGCCTTACAAGGGGGGCGAGTGCCAGCATTTGGGGCTGCTGGTACCCCTGGGGGCTGCTGGGGACCCCCTGGGGGCTGCTGGGTACCCCCTGGGGGCTGCTGGGTACCCCGGGCTGGGGACCCCTGGGCTCTGGGTACCCCCTGGGGCCGCTGGGTACCCCCTGGAGGCCGTTGGGTAACCCCTGGGGGGTGCTGTATAACCCCTGGGGGCTGCTGTATATACCACTGGGGAGGCTGCTGTATATACTACTGGGGCCTGTATATGCCACTGGGGAGGCTGCTGTATACTACCATTGGGGGGCCTGTATACCACACTGCTGGGGGCTGTACACCTGTGCTGGGGTCCACCCTCGGCTTATACACGAGTCAATAGGTTTTCCCAGGTTTTGGGGCAAAAGTAGGGGGGTCGGCTTATACACGGGTCGGCTTATACACGAGTATATACGGTATATCTTTGCTGGACTCTTTTTTTTTAAGTGTTATATAAAAATACCTCTATTTGAAGAATACATTGGTGTTTCAATTTATACTTGGTTAGACTATGTTCACACGCTGCATATTTTCTGCATCTTTTTACGCGCGTGTTTTTCATGCATTTTGAGGATGCGTATTTTTGAGCATGTAAAAAAAAAAAATGCAGGGTGTTCACACTTATTTTTGGTTTGTTTTTCTGCACTGTCCACTAGGACAGTGAAGAAAGAAAAAGGGTCCTTGATGTCATGTCCTGTCTTCTCAGAGGAGACCTTTTCGGCATTGTAACCAGGGAGACACTGGGGTCACCTGAGAACAGCTTGGGTGGCATGACCTGAGCTGTTCTCGGGTGACTGATGCCGCAGCGCTCTGGGCTCTCCTTCAGGGACTTTGGGGATAGAAGCTTTGTTCGTCCCCTTGGTATGTGATGAAGCAGAGCCCAGAGTGTTAAGCACAGGGATAAGGGTCGAGGGGATAATAAAGATGCAGTCCCTAAATGTATATGTTTATGTTTTAATGAATTTTTCCCCCCAAAAAAATGGACGTGTGCTGTGCCATACTTTTGTATGCATATGGGCTGCTCCCAACCCCCAGCTGTCTATTTGTACCCGGCTAGTAAAAAAAAATATAGGGAAGGCAGCTGGGAGCTGGAATCTGCAGCGCTGGGTGGGACAACACAGCGCGGCACAGCTGATTGGTAGCACGTTGGCCGGCGCGTGAAATGTGACACCAATACCACTAGAAGCTGATCGGTCGCCAGCCCCGTGGCAGGCGACCAATCACATCAGCTGCTAGCGGTATTGAAATCTGCTGCCAATACCGCTAGCAGCTGATTGGTCGGCGATCACCGCTGATTTGCTGGCGGTTGCCACCGCTCATTTGTGTGTCTGCCCCCCATTCCCTCTGTTTGATTCCCCCCTTTTTTCTGTGCTCCCCCTCTTGTGTATCTCCCCCCCATTCCCTCTGTCTGATCCCCCCTTCTGTTTGAGCTCCCCCTTTTGTCTGCCCCCCCCCACACATTCACTGTCTGATCCCCCTTTTGTTTCTATTCTGCCCCCCCCCTTCTGTTTGTGCTCCCCCTCTGCTCTCCCCTTTTGTCTCTGCCCCCATACCCTATGTCTGATCTCCCCATCTGTTTCTTTGCTCCCCCCTTTTGTCTCTCTGCCCTCCATTATCTCCTTCCCAGCTGTGACAGCTCCGTGCCTCTTACCATGTGTGGCCGCGCTGAGTGCAGTGTAGAACTACACAGATCTGTAGTGATGTCATAGTCACGTTATCATTCACGTGACTGTGACATCATCAGAGGTCCTGTAGACTGAGAGGCAATGAGAGGTGAGCCTCTGGAGGCTGCAGGACCTGCGAGGGGGAACAATGGAGACCGGATAACGCAGGACACCGGGTGGTAGTGGGAGTCCATGTGGACTGGTAAAAGCGGGACTGTGGTCGGCAGGGGTGGGGGATGTCTGGCAGTGGGAATGCAGCGTTAGTGGCCGCTACCGCCATATTAGAACATCCATCACTTGGGTGTTCCAATATGGCGGTCGGTGTACTTCTGGTGCAGCGCGGTGGATTATGGGATAGCAACATAACTGCCGGAAGCTGTGACACATGTTATTCGTGATTATGTATTTAGATAAGGAATAAACTGCAATCTAAGTATCAACTAAAATGGTCTGATTGAATTCATACATACGCTCCAAATTTGCTACATAAGAGACCTTGACATAGATTCTTCTCATATTTTCTGTTTTCTTTAAAACATTTTGTACTATGACTAATTGAAACAGAGATGAGATATGACTGAAGTGAAAGTGGTTCCTTTGATAGATGAATGGTATTTTTAATACTCTCTAAAATTGAAGTGAAATTAGCTGTGGTTAAACTCATGTCTCTGTAAATAGTTTGATAGTTTTAACAGGTAGTTGTATTACCGTATATACTCGTGTATAAGCCGACCCGTGTATAAGCTGACCCCCCTACTTTGGCCCCCAAAATCTGGGAAAAACTATTGACTCGTGTATAAGCCGAGGGTGGACCCCAGCACAGGTATACAGCCCTCAGCAGTGTGGTATACTGCAGCCCCTGAGGTATATACAGCAGCCCCAGTGGTAGTATACAGCAGCAGCCCCAGTGGTATATACAGCAGCAGCCCCAGTAGTTAGTATACAGCAGCCCCAGAGGTATATACAGCAGCCCCAGTGGTAGTATACAGCAACCCCAGAGGTATATACAGCAGCAGCCTCAGTGGTATAAACAGCAGCAGCCCCAGGCTATATACAGCAGCAGCCCCAGGGTATATACAGCAGCAGCCCCAGGGTATATACAGCAGCAGCCCCAGGGTATATACAGCAGCAGCCCCAGGGTATATACAGCAGCAGCCGCCCCATGGTATACACAGCAGCAGCAGCCCCATGGTATACACAGCAGCAGCAGCCCCATGGTATACACAGCAGCAGCAGCCCCATGGTATACACAGCAGCAGCAGCCCCATGGTATACACAGCAGCAGCAGCCCCATGGTATACACAGCAGCAGCAGCCCCATGGTATACACAGCAGCAGCAGCCCCATGGTATACACAGCAGCAGCAGCCCCATGGTATACACAGCAGCAGCAGCCCCATGGTATACACAGCAGCAGCAGCCCCATGGTATACACAGCAGCAGCAGCCCCATGGTATACACAGCAGCAGCAGCCCCATGGTATACACAGCAGCAGCAGCCCCATGGTATACACAGCAGCAGCAGCCCCATGGTATACACAGCAGCAGCAGCCCCATGGTATACACAGCAGCAGCAGCCCCATGGTATACACAGCAGCAGCAGCCCCATGGTATACACAGCAGCAGCAGCCCCATGGTATACGCAGCAGCAGCAGCCCCATGGTATACAGCAGCAGCAGCCCCATGGTATACCGCAGCAGCAGCCCCATGGTATACGCAGCAGCAGCCCCATGGTATACGCAGCAGCAGCCCCATGGTATACGCAGCAGCAGCCCCATGGTATACGCAGCAGCAGCCCCATGGTATACGCAGCAGCAGCCCCATGGTATACGCAGCAGCAGCCCCATGTTATACGCAGCAGCAGCCCCATGTTATACGCAGCAGCAGCCCCATGTTATACGCAGCAGTAGCCCCATGTTATACGCAGCAGCAGCCCCATGTTATATGCAGCAGCAGCCCCATGTTATATGCAGCAGCAGCCCGAGGTATACAGGCCCTCCCCCCCCCCCCCCCCCCAGAGGTATACAGGCCCCCCCCCCCCCCGTGCTCCTTAAACCTGTAAAGGAAGATGATTATACTTATCGCTGTCCGGCTGCCGTCCCCGCTCTCCATCGCGCTCCTCCATCTGCATCGCGCTCCTCCATCTTCCGGCTTCCGACTTCCTGTGTTCTGCGCCGACAATGACGTCATTGTCGGTGCCGACAGGAAGAATGGAGAGAGCGCGATGGAGAGCGGGGACGGCAGCCGGACAGCGATAAGTATAATCATCTTCCTTTACAGGTTTAAGGAGCACGGGGGGGGCCTGTATACCTCTGGGGGGGCGCCCGTATAGTGACTCACGTATAAGCCGAGGGGGTAACTTTTCAGCCCAATTTTTGGGCTGAAAAACTCGGCTTATACGTGAGTATATACGGTAACTTTTATTCTTATTTTTCCAAATTTAATATCAATACAAATATAATTGATGTGATATCTCCACCAATTTGTCTGATCGAAGAAGTACAAACTAGAGTTTCTTTTGTAAATTTATTTACTGTATTCATTTAGGTTCTTCTGCTTGTGGTGTTTAAATTTTATTAATAAGAGTTTAGTGAAACAACATAGCTGAATTTGGTGTAGTATATGATAACTCTATTATTACTTTTTATAAAATAATTCATTATACTGGTTTGTAATGCAATGTGATTGTATTAATATACATCAACTTTCTGTAAGGTAATTTATACAATATGTAATTATTGCTGCATATTTGTGTTGTATTGAAAACCTTTAATAAAATTATATGAACAAGACCCCAAAAGGGACTGAAAATAAAGTAAATGCTCCAGCACCCACCCACACCTAAAGTTTGCTCTATCAAAATATAGAATTTACACTGTACATTAGATTTATTCATTTATATAGCGCTAGTAATTCTATAGCACTTTTCATACATATATTTTTTTTTTTTTTTTTTTTTTTTTTTTTTTGCAACTCTGTCCCAATTGGGGCTCACAATCTAAACAGTACATTAAGGCCTAGTTCACACAGGGCATTTTTGCTGGTTGACCTGTGGGTTTGCCATTATGCTAATGTATGCTTATACTTTCCGGTGTTTTTGATTAACAGCAAAACCCATGGGATTTCAGGAACAGCTGTCCACACACATGGATTTTTGTTTGGTGCAGAAAGCGGAAACGCCACAGGTTTTCCTGCGTTTTTGAAAGAAAGAGTATGTCAATTCTTTCCTGCGTTTTTGCTAGGTTTCTATTGTAAAATCTACAGCAAAAACGCAAAAACACAGGAACCAATCAGCAGCAAAAAAGCAGCAAACCTCCTTCCAAGGAAAAAGTAACCCTTATGATTTGCTGCTTTTTGACAAAACAAAAAACCAATGTGTCTGAACTAAACCTAAACCTGAAAGGACAAAAATTGTAATGCCTGAATTGCCAGTTTTTAGGGCACGTTTTGGGGTAAATATACAAACATCCACTCAGGAAGCAAAAGTCAGTTGATAAACAGTCAGTCAGAAAAAACAGTTGTAACAAATGGCAACACACAACTTTTTCATGTTTTTAAAAATGTTTGATTTGCGACAAAACAATAAAAAGCTTGCAGATAACTATTGCCAGGGCACCCAATAAACACCATGAATACATGAGAATCAAACCCCAAATAGTCATTCTACTGCTCATCCCAGAGAAGAAAAAAAAAAAAAAAATGGCTATATTGACTGGTGAATATTACGGCTGGATAAAGGGAAGTAAAAAAAAAACGCACATAAATTCTGTCCTTCAGGGTTTAATATGGGTGTATAAATATTTTAAGGCCTCACATTCATGCTGTGTTCCTTGAATTTTGTTTCAACAGCTGCTGGTCAAATTCCTGCTACAGCGCTCCTTCCAACGATGACACCTGATGGTCTAGCTGTTACTCCAACACCAGTGCCTGTCGTGGGTAGCCAGATGACGAGACAAGCGCGTCGTCTATATGTTGGAAATATTCCATTTGGAATTACTGAGGTACTAAGGTTTCTTCTATAAATGTTAAGTTCTCATTTTCTCTCTCACGTGGTCCTCCTTTAGTTTGATGAGGAGGCCTGCCCTAAATTAAATATTTACCTTGCAACACTTTTTTTACCAGCTGTTTGGGATTTACAATCCCCCCTCCCCCTTTTTTTTTTATTTTTTTATTTTTTTTTTTTTTTAAAACCCATATATATTAATATATTTTTGCATTCCAACTTAAAAATTTTAAGGTATTCAGGTTTCTTTTTTAGACTTTATCTGGTTTGCATTGAATCATCTTTGTTTTGCCAAAATCAACTTGTGCTGCTGCAAATGATTCACTAAGAATGTGCTAATAAAGTGGATGTAGTTTTGAAAAAATAGACTCACAGGTAGGTCTGAATATACCGTATTTTTCGCTTTATAAGACGCATCGGATTATAAGACGCACCCCCCACTTTGATGAAGGAAAAGAGGAAAAAATCATTTTTAATGTTAAATGGGGTTCACCTTATAATGCCAGTGTCCGTCTTATATATATATGTCCTCCAAACTGGTATATATATCCCCCACATAGCCTTCATTTTGGCACACTGTCCCCCCCATCCTGGCACAGTCCCCATATAAGGCTGGCACACAGTCCCCATATAAGGCTGGCACACAGTCCCCATATAAGGCTGGCACACAGTCCCCATATAAGGCTGGCACACAGTCCCCATATAAGGCTGGCACACAGTCCCCATATAAGGCTGGCACACAGTCCCCATATAAGGCTGGCACACAGTCCCCATATAAGGCTGGCACACAGTCCCCATATAAGGCTGGCACACAGTCCCCATATAAGGCTGGCACACAGTCCCCATAAAAGGCTGGCACACAGTCCCCATATAGGGCTGGCACACAGTCCCCATATAAGGCTGGCACACAGTCCCCATATAGGGCTGGCACACAGTCCCCATATAGTGGCAACGTCCATAAGGCTGGCACACAGTCCCCATATAGGGCTGGCACACAGTCCCCATATAGGGCTGGCACACAGTCCCCATATAGGGCTGGCACACAGTCCCCATATAGGGCTGGCACACAGTCCCCATATAGGGCTGGCACACAGTCCCCATATAGGGCTGGCACACAGTCCCCATTAGGCTGCTGCACATTTAAAATAATAAATAATGTCATACTCACCCCTCTCCTCGCTCCCTCGCCGTCCGCGCTATCACCGCTCTCTGTGCTGTGGCGGCATCCGGGTACTGTGAGCAGCGCGCAGGTGATGACGTCACTCTGCAGCGACGCTCACAGGACCCGGATGCCGGCAAGACAGCGGGGATGGCCGTTACAGCAGGGAGCCAGGAGAGCGGTGAGTATGAATGTGCTCCCTGGAATAGTCAGTGCTTTCCACGCTTTCATTGCGTGGAAAGCACTGACTATCCACATGGGACCGCAGTCGCCGGCTGCGGTCCCGCTCCTGTAGTATGGGCTGCTCCCGCTGGTGATTGACAGCGGGAAGCAGTGCATATTACAGGAGATAATGAGTGGCCCCGCGTGACCACGGGGCCGCTGCTGCAGCCTCCTACAGCCTCCTGAGAGCCCCCGGACACCACTCCACAGTTCCCCCCCCCCCCACCACACAAGTATTGTTTCACATTATAAGACGCACCCCCCACTTTCCCCAAAATTTTGGGGAACAAAAGTGCGTCTTATAATGCGAAAAATACGGTAAGTCTATCCATCCAAATCCACTTGATACCTAAATCTGTTGGTAGGGACACATTTCTCTATTTTTTTTTAGCTTGGGTTTCAGTGTTTCCAATATTTTTTTTATTTATTTTTAAACTTCTGGAAATGGTAACAGTTTTTGACAAAGGAAAGAAGTCCCCCTGGCCCTGCAAACTGTATGTATTGCCTGTTTCAAAGTTTGACCAAATTATACTGCGGTTAGTTTGGTGTTTACAGAAATTAGTAATTAGTCTTTGTAAACTTTTTGTTAAGCAAACTTTGAATAAAACCCTTTCCATTTGAAAAAAACAAGATCAAAGAGTTGTTTCCATTTCTTTTTAAAGTGAAAATTGTGGGGCTGAAATCCCTTCGTAGCAAAATAAGTTTGCTACCATCATGAAAGGCAAGTAGGACATTCTAGATCTTACAAATGCTCTTTTTTCACCAGTAACAGGTACATCAATGCTGCTTTTTTTCCCCCTCTATCACAGGAAGCAATGATGGATTTTTTCAATGCCCAGATGCGCCTTGGTGGATTAACGCAGGCTCCTGGAAATCCAGTCCTTGCAGTCCAGATTAACCAGGACAAGAATTTTGCCTTTTTAGAGGTTCGTGAAAACTGTCTAGATCATGGTTTCATTTTTATAATATTGGTTTAAAAAAAAAAAAAAAAAAAAAAAACATGCTGATTTTATTTCACCCACTCTGTTTTTTTTTTTTTTTTTAGTTCCGTTCTGTTGATGAGACAACACAGGCAATGGCTTTTGATGGAATTATTTTTCAAGGGCAGTCATTAAAGATTCGCCGCCCACATGATTACCAGCCTTTGCCTGGTATGTCTGAAAACCCATCTGTGTATGTTCCAGGTAAACCTCGAATGTGGTTTTTTTTTTTTTTTTTTTTTTTTTCTTTCTTTCTTTAATTCTGTACGTTGTGCTTCTCCTTAACAAAAACAAATCCCTCATGCACACATTATTTTGTGCTTGCAGGTTTAAATCTTTTTAAATTTTTCAACATTTTAGCTGCAATTTTCACCCATACTAATGAGTTGGAAAAATCTACACCAAAAATGTGCATTATAGGCACTGTTTTTTTCTGCCAAGAGATGCAGCAATGGTGTTAAAATTTCTGCATCAAATGCTCGCACCTACCTTACCGTGGTTGTCTGAGACATTGAGATCGGTGGGTGTCTGCTAATCGTTCACTCCTGCACTAATGAGCTGAAATCTGCTTTGGTAGAGGCTGTACATAAGTTGGTCTATGGTGCTGATCACACAGCCCTGTACAATAAGTAGCTGCTGCAGTACAGCAATTTATCTTCCATTAACATGAATGGGGAGCTCAAATATGCAGCGGCCTTCAAACATTGTATGGGACTGCTGTGTTCAGCTACACATGTTTATATAAGATTGCTGCCAAAGCAGATTTCAGCTGATTGTGGGGCTGCTAGATGTTGGATTCTCATCAACCTCATATTGCTGTTCTAAGGCTGGTTTCACATAACGATTTTGTGCCTGTCCGTGGGATCCGACTTTGAAGGGGGATCCCACGGACAGGCACGGATCCATACGGATCCCTGCAATCGGATGGCAAATAGCCATCCGATCTGCAGGATCTGTGTGGATCCTGCGGTCCCCTGCCTCTCCCTACTCCTGCCTCCTCCGTCTTCTTCCCTCTCCTACTCTATATGATGTGCCCCCGCTATTCTATCTGTGTCCCCCGCTCTTCTATCCTCATCTATCCCTATCCTGTCCCCTGTCCTCTCCCTGGGTGTAAAAAAATAAAAAAAACTCCTCCGGGAGTATACATTACCTGTCACCGCTCCCACGCTGCCGCACGATCAGGGCTAAAGGACCTGTGATGATGTAAGAGCCCGGTCACATGACCCGGTCAGCTGACCGGGTCATGTGACTCTGACATCATCACAGGTCCTTCAGTCCTGATCGTGTGCAGCGTGGGAGCGGTGACAGGTAATGTATACTCCCGGAGGAGTTTTTTTTATTTTTTTACACCCAGGGAGAGGACAGGGGACAGGATAGGGATAGATGAGGATAGAAGAGCGGGGGACACAGATAGAATAGCGGGGGCACATCATATAGAGTAGGAGAGGGAAGAAGATGGAGGAGGCAGCAGCAGGGAAAGACAGGGAGATACGGAGCCGACATCGGATCTGAGGTGAACTCAGATCCGATGTCCATAGGCTCCCATGCTGTGGGCACATCGGACAGCCTCGGATCAGCAGTGATCCGAGGCTGTCCGATGTGAGTCACGGACACAAAATCGTAGCAGGCTACGATTTTGTGCCCGTGATTAAATCGGATGGGATCGGATGGTGCCAAAATCGGATGCCAATAGTGGCACATCCGTTCCCATCTGATTCCCATAGGGGAACATGGGGTCCGATTTCGGATCCGATTGTATCCGTTTTGAAACGGATACAATCGGATGACCGAAAATCGTTATGTGAAAGCAGCCTTATATGTAGGTAGCTCTGCACTTCTCATTTAGTATGTAAATAGGAGAGCACAGTAAATCCATAATTTTTCACATGTCAAAAACTCATATTATGAATCTAAAGAGGAGTTCTTTAAATTTGATCACTAGAGGGTGTATTGGACCTTAAATGTGGAAAGAATCACCAGAGACCAATAGTAATATGCAAAACAAACTACTTTTATTGGACATACAACTTAAAGGTGATCCGTTTAGAGTCACAAACAACCTTAGTATAGGGCTGGAGAGAATAGAGACAAAGTAGGTGGAAAAACAAGCCAGGACAAGGTCAGGCCCATTAAAAGTGCAAGTAAAGTATAGAGTTCGGCATAAACTGATTAAAGGCAATCACAAGGGGGATATCTAAAGGTCTAGTAGCAAGGGGTTGTTTGGAGCAACCAAATTCAAACCTACTCTGATTGCTGACCTAGCCCACTATTATGAGAGCAAAAGAATCAAAAATCCAGTTTTGAGCACTCACCCATTAGTAAAGTAAATATATGGGTCCTCCGAAGTCCGGTTTTACCCCAACATGTTTCGTGCCGAGTACCACCTTTATGAAAAAGTGTACAGAAGACAAGTGAAACTATATTAATTGTAGAAATATCAATTCTTTATTATAATTCATGTTTAAAATTTATATTACTTCAGGTACCATAATAAAAATAGGAAGATATATCACAATAATAATAAAATAATATATATCACTCAGGAGGACCACTAATACATCCTGCTACTCTCTTTACTTAATTGTAATATCCTTCCTACAGCACAAGGATACATTCAATGAATATTCCCATACTATTTCTAGCTATCCAGATCTTATATCCAGCATCTATTCATACAATGCAAATAGTTCTATTACCTTGTGCTGTGGTGGATTAAGAGAGTGCCCTGAGGACGAAATAACTTTGAAACGTATGTAGGCAGCTTGAAGGGGGTCACTACGGAGCAGCACTCTCTTAATCCACCACAGCACAAGGTAATAGAACTATTTGCATTGTATGAATAGATGCTGGATATAAGATTTGGATAGCTAGAAATATCTTCCTATTTTTTAGCAATTGCGTACTGTTTATGTACTTCATTCATCCTTACACTATGCATATGTTTTATACCCCTTGTTGTAATGATTCAAATTGTAAAATAATAAAAAAAAATCATTTGAACAGATCTTCCTATTATTTATTATGGTACCTGAAGTAATATAAAGTTTAAACATGAATTTTAATAAAGATTTGATATTTGTACAATTAATATAATTTCACTTGTCACCTGTACACTTTTTCATAAAGGTGGTATACAGGTGATTTGGTTTTATATGGTAGTAGGTGAAATTTAAGTCAGCTGTGTACGTTAATGTTTCGTGCTGAGACCTGGCACTTCTTCAGGGAGTATTTGGCAAGTGTCGGAAGTTGCTCCTTAGAAAGTGCTCATGGCAAAGTAAGTGGCTGCACATGTGAAGTTGGAGGCGTGGTATCGGTCACTAACCGGCGTCGCAGGTGTTCTGACTCTTCCCTGAGGGAGGAAAACCTCCAAGACGTCATTTCACTTCAGGGAGGTGTGTCTACAGAAAACCGCGTCATCGGAGGCCGAAGTCATGCCCCGCGCATGTGCGGACGACCACCGACGCCATTTTGGGTGAGGGCAAAACTACTGGCACATAGTGACTGGGAGAAGAGAAAAACAGTACTATGGCCACTAATAGATCCAATTTAACCACCCAACTTCTAAGGTAAATGGTAGGTAGAAGATAGCAGCACTAGAAGATAAAAATAGAATAAGAAAAACTCTATTCCCTACACTTGCTAGAAATACCCACCAGGGGGCACCTAGTACATAGCATTAAGGGAAAATGAAAGCCAAACATAAAAAAGAAGCATATAATAAAGAAAAAAACAAATATATTAGCCAAAATATATAAAGTGCATATAATGTGCTTATTATATATGAAGCATTTATATAAAAAATACTAGCTGTAGTACCCGGCTACGCCCGGGTTAATGACCTGTCAGAAAATAGAAGCTGAGCTGTGATTGATTGCTATAGGCAGCCTAATAAATCTCCAGCCAACAGTAAACCCTCCCCCTGGCCGGGCAGTATATGTTACCTCACACATACACATAATAGACAGCTCATGTGACTAACGTCGGCCTTAATTCCCTTATTTGGCACGTGTTGCACATTGGCTGTTTTTAATCAAATGTTTATATTTGGAAATTAAAGATAGCACACGTATGAGGCGAGTTATGTGAGGTGATTTGTGCACATTTGTGTCAGTCTGTGTGGTGTGTGTGTCCCTGTGGGGTGAGTGCATGTGTTCCTATAGGGTGTGTATGTGAGTGTGTCCCTGTGGGGGGGTCTGTGTTGTGTGTGTCTTTGTGGGGTGAGTGCATGTGTCCCTATAGGGTGTGTGTCCCTGTGTGGGGGGGTCTGTGTGGTGTGTGTTCGGGTGCGTGGTGAGTATCCAATGTTGGGGGCTGCACTTTAGCGACTATACACTTGCTGTTACTCTTTGTGTGCGTGTGGTGTGTATACATGTCCCCATGCGTGGTGAATATCTCATGTTGGCGCCGCACATCAGTGACTATATGCTGGTATGTGCTGTTAGTCTTTGGTGCTATCATTAAGCTCCTGTCATTCACAACTGTCAACTGGTAACTGTCACTTTTTCCCCATTATGTAGATAGGGGCAAAATTGTTTGGTGAATTGGAATGCGCGGGGTTAAAATTTCGCCTCACAACATAGCCTGTGACGCTCTCGGGGACCAGATGTGTAACTGTGCAAAATTTTGTGGCTGTAGTTGCGACGGTGTAGATGCCAATCCCGGATATACATACACATACATACATACATACATACATACACACACAATTCAGCATTATATATTAGATAAAATATATCTCGACTATACATCTATGCAATTCTTGATAATACTGTCTTCTACGCTTCATAGATGAATGAATCCATAATGCGGGAGCACATAAGGAGCAAGGGTCAAAAATGTGAACTACAAAAAAGGGAAATGAAGACAAAGTTAAAAAACAGAATCAAAAGAACACATGAGGAGATCCTAGAATTCCATCAGAAAGAATGGGGAGCAATATCCAACAGCGATAGTCTATGCGAAAATGATAACAAAACTCCAACATGAAGTATAATATACATCCCTCAAAGGGGAAAAGGGGGGAAGGAGAGGGTGGAGAGGATTGTGGGAGGGGGGGGGGGTGAAGGGGAAAAAGGGAAATAAAAGAGAAAAGGTAAAAAAAAATCCTACGGCAGAAACTCCTCAAAGAAAGGGAGCGAAACTAAGCCGTTCGTTCAGACTCACAGGTACAAGGGGACCAGGTCTAAAGATGCCCTTACTCTCAAGCTGGGACAAGGCGCGCATGACATTTCCGCCTCTAATTCTCAACTTGAGGACGTCAATCCCCCTGACTTTCAATGTTTTTGGGTCACTATTGTGACATAATTTAAAGTGTCGTGGAATAGTTTTAAGGGATTTGATGTCCTCAATTTCAGCGTATGCTATAATGTCCGGAACATTCTCCCTAGTCCTGCAGCGCAGTTCCCGGTTAGTTAGGCCAACATAAATGCAGTTGCAACCACATGTGGCCTGATAAATTACTGCTCGGGTACTGCAAGAAATATAATGTTGGATTTGATAATTCTCTGCTGCTATCGGCTGATGAGAATGTAGTTTCTCTGATATTACTACATGCCACACATAAAGCACACGGGTAGCATCCCACAACGGTTGTCTATGACCAAATGGAGGGGCAGTTTAGCGGACCTAATGGCTGTGGACAAGATAGTCTCTGAGGCTCCTTCCTCGTTTAGCGGTCATCAGTGGTCTCTCAGGTAACGGGTCTCTTAGAATCGGATCAGTGCGAAGAACCGACCAATGTTTTGTCAGAATTTGACACCTTCCCACTGTGTGTTATACGGGGAAATAAAGCGAACTGCGTTAGTACCCTGTTTAGATCTTATTTTATCGAGTAACAGATCACTTCTTGGTGTGTTTTTCGCACGATTATATCCTTTTCTGATTGACCTTCCACTGTATTCCCTCCTGACGAACCTCTCACGTAAATCGGAAGCCTTCGCCTCAAAAGACTGTTTTGTCGAACAAATCCTTCACATCCGCAAATATCGCCCAGTGGGTATAGCACGAATCGTTGTGGGTGTGTGAGAAAATGTGGCATGTAGAAGGGCGTTAACCGACGTTTCCTTACGGAAAACGTCAGTTTCCACCTTCCCATCAGTGGTTTTTTTTTTTTTTGTTTTTTTTTTATTTTTATATCCAAGAAACTCACTTCAGACAGATGTTATGAGTGAGTCAGTTGGATATTTAGACTCTCTCATTTCTGAATGAGAACAAAGTTTCTAAGTTCAAGGACGGTTCCACTCCACAGCACTAAAACGTCATCAATGTAACACAGCCAATGCTGCACATGGGAGGCGGCACTAATGCCACCGTCAAATACCCCCCTCTCCCACAACCCCAGGAAGAGGTTGGCGTAAGACGGGGCACAGGCCACCCCCATGGCTCTACCGCGCTGCTGGAGATAGAACACATCCCCGAAAACAAAGTAGTTATGTCGCAAGACATATCCAAGAAGCTGGATGGTCAGATTTGCAAGGCCACATCAAGATTAGTCATTCCAAGATAAAATTTGACGGCATTAATCCCGTCATAATGGTCAATACAGGTGTACATGGACTCCACGTCTATTGTCACCAGCCACACCGACTCATCCAAAGTTAGACCATCAAGCCACCGCAGGACGTCCGCTGTGTCTGACATAGGAGGGTAGTGTCTCGACGAGTTGATGCAAGTAATACTCCATGAATTTACAAGACATCTCACAAAGCCCTCCCATGTCAGAGACAATGGGATGCCCCGGCGGATTGGTTGGATTCTTATGTACCTTCGGTAAGAGGTAAAAAGTCTGTATCACTGGCGACTCAACTAGGAGACCACTGTACACCTTTCTTGGAATGATACCTTTTTCGAGGGCCTGCCTCAGAATGTCCTGAATTCCAGCGAAAACTTTATGGTGGGATCATAATGTAAGCGTTGATAATACGTTTTATCACGCAATTGTAAGTGCTTCCCTCTCATAGAGGAAAGTAGGCCAGATCACCACGCTCCCACCCTTATCCGCAGGTTTGAAAACTACATCAGCCCAAGTTTTGCGTTCCGACAGGGCACCCCGTTGTCTGAATGTTAACTTTTTTTTATGCCACGTCACGGAACCCAAGGATCTCTGATCACTGGCAACCAGTTTACTGAAAATCTCCACCTGCGGACAGATGGAGAAGGGTGGGAACGTGGTAGATCTTGGTATGACAGATTGTGGGAAGGTAGTTTTGGCCGATAAAGTGGATTCCTCACCTAGTTCCTCTAAGGCACTCAGGGCATTCCTTTCCAATTCGGTCAGTGGAGGGGTGTCATCGGCAGCTTGACTCCTATAATGCAACCTCTGAAGCATAATTTTTCTCAGAAAAAGGTTGAAGTCCTTGGTTACTGTGAATAAATTAAGAGTATTATTAAGTACAAAAGTTAAACCTTTCTGTAACACCTCTTTTTGAGCAGTTGTCAGTTGGTGGTCAGATAAGTTAATGACGACAAACTCCGTTCATTACTTTTATTCACAAGTACTTAAGGGCCCATTACCGTATATACTCGTGTATAAGCCGACCCGTGTATAAGCCGACCCCCCCTACTTTTGCCCCCAAAACCTGGGAAAATCTATTGACTCGTGTATAAGCCGAGGGTGGACCCTAGCACAAGTATACAGCCCCAGCAGTGTGGTATACACCAGTCCCAGAGGTAGATACAGCAGCCCCAGTGGTAGTATACACGCAGCCCCAGTAGTATATACAGCCCCAGTGGTATATACAGCCCCAGTGGTAGTATAGACGCAGCCCTAGTAGTATATACAGCCCCAGTGGTAGTATATACAGCCCCAGTGGTGGTATATACAGCCCCAGTGGTGGTATATACAGCCCCAGTGGTGGTATATACAGCCCCAGTGGTAGTATATACAGCCCCAGTGGTAGTATATACAGCCCCAGTGGTAGTATATACAGCCCCAGTGGTAGTATATACAGCCCCAGTGGTAGTATATACAGCCCCAGTGGTAGTATATACAGCCCCAGTGGTAGTATATACAGCCCCAGTGGTAGTATATACAGCCCCAGTGGTAGTATATACAGGGCCCCAGTGGTAGTATATACAGGGCCCCAGTGGTAGTATATACAGGGCCCCAGTGGTAGTATACAGGGCCCCAGAGGTATATACAGCCCCAGTGGTAGTATATACAGCCCCAGTGGTAGTATACAGGGCCCCAGCAGTATATACAGCCCCAGTGGTTTATACAGCCCCAGTGGTAGTATACAGGGCCCCAGAGGTATATACAGCCCCAGTGGTAGTATATACAGTCCCAGTGGTAGTATACAGGGCCCCAGAGGTATATACATCCCCATGGTAGTATCAGGGCCCCAGCAGTATATACAGCCCCAGTGGTAGTATATACAGCCCCAGTGGTAGTATACAGGGCCCCAGAGGTATATAGCAGCCCCAGCGGTAGTGTACAGGCAGCCCCAGTAATGCAGGGCCCCCCCAGCGTCTCTCCGGTCACCTGTAAAGGAAACTATACTTATCACAGTGCCGCTGTCCGCGCCCGCTCGCAGCTGCCGACCGCGATCCTCCATCTCGCGTCTTCTTCCGGTTTCCTGTGCTCGTCGCAGGGAATGACGTCATTGCCGGCGACGCGCACAGAAACAGGAAGAAGACGCAAGATGGAGGATCGCGGTCGGCAGCTGCGAGCGGGCGCGGACAGCGGCACTGTGATAAGTATAGTTTCCTTTACAGGTGACCGGAGAGACGCTGGGGGGGCCCTGCATTACTGGGGATGCGGGGGCTGCTGTATACCGATGTATACATTGGTATACAGCACTGACTCGCGTATAAGCCGAGGGGGGGGTACTTTTCAGCCCAATTTTTGGGCTGAAAAACTCGGCTTATACGCGAGTATATACGGTACCTTTTTCTGCCCAATTTTTGCAGCAGTGGCTCTGGTTGTAGATTTATTACCCACCGGTGCCCCTACATCTTCATGAGAGGACAGGGATGAAACAGAGGTCGCAGGGGTTGGAGTTGGAGCTGGAGCAGGATCAGGTGGTGTCGGCTCCTGGTTTTTCTTTCCGCGTCCAACTCTCCACTTGTAACAGATTATGGTAAA
Source organism: Allobates femoralis (assembly GCA_033576535.1). NCBI lineage: Eukaryota > Metazoa > Chordata > Amphibia > Anura > Aromobatidae > Allobates > Allobates femoralis. The sequence continues at coordinate 119,196,869 of JARQOC010000009.1, read as the reverse complement.
AATCAAGTTTATATCACGCTGATATTTTCCCATCGCCACGACAGCACTCACAGAGAGGGGATCCGTCCCCAGGGACAGGAAACCTACAGATAAAAAGGGGCGGTCCCCCTCGCCTCCTCAGTTGGTTTCCTGTCCCTGATGGGAACCTACAGATAGCATGTCCTGTGTTTACCTGGGTCCAATCAGCCTCTGCGGTGTCCGTGGGAACGACAGGGCCTGGGACTTGAGATGCAGCGTTGGGAAGTCCTGTTCAGGATCTCCCTTCGTCTGGAAGATTGTCATCCTGTCAAATGCTGGGGTGGGCCACCCTGAAGCATGGGGAGCGCAGGGGGGTTCTTTGACAGGGGCACCTCTGGCAGCTCCTTTAGGGAATGCATGAAAGCGCCATTGGTCACTGGGCTCCTCCTTGGACAGACAGACAGACTGTGCTGTGGTGAGGGACGCTGGTGCGGTGCCTGCCTTCCATTGGCGCATCTGGCGGCTCCCTTGGGGCTCGCTGGTGGTCGGGTGGGCACTAGTGTCGGCGCCGCCTGTCCCGCAGTCTCCTCCGGCGGGTCTGGGTGGAGAGACGCGGCGTGGAGAGCGCCCGCGCTTCTGGAGGGGCGGGTGCGCGTGCGCAGTGACTCTGCGCTCCGGCCCCGGCAGTGAGGTAATTTCCACTTCCGGGGTTACCGGGGGACGTGGCCTAGGGGAGAATATGTACTGGACAGGCGTGCAGACCCCGTAGAGCTGCAGTCATGTCCTCTCCAGGGGCTTCAGAGGGGCGCCCTCTGAGTGAAGAGGTGCACAGCAGCAAGATTAAGTCCAGTGGCCGCTCCAGGGATGAGGGCTCCACGGACAGGAGTGAGAAGGCAAGATTGGCTACGTCTTCCTCTCGAGCTGGACCTCCACCTCTGGGACCGGTACATGGGGTATGCTGTATTTCTGGGTGAGTACAGGCTGAGCCTTTTTTCTGACACTGTCCTCCCTATCTGTGTCCTTCTAGGATAAGAAGGTGAAGCACCAGCAATGTGCTCTGTGTCCTCAGCTTCTCCCTAATTCTTATACTAAGCGACTGTGCCAATCTTGTATTGACACTACAGTACGTGAGGAGTCCTCTGTGACCCGATATCAGGGCCATGATTCGGGAGGAATTAGTCTTTCTCGCAACAGAGCCATTCTAAAAAAAAAAAAGAAAGTCTCATCCAGATTTGTCCCTTGTGGTTTCGGAGGCTGAGAGTGGTCAGATTAGCACAAATTCCTCTGATTCTTCCTCGTCATCATCATCTGAGGAGGAAGGCAGATCCTGTTTCCCATTGGATAGTATGGATAATTTGGTCAAATCTGTCTGTGTTACTATGGGGATTTCTGATTCTAAGGAGGTCAAGTCATCCCAAGATGTTATGTTTGCTGGCCTTTCCCAGAAAAAAACGCAGTTCCTTTCCGGTCAGTTCTGCGCTGAAGGAAGTGGTTCTACGGGAATGGGACAAACAGGAACGCAGAGGTTCGCTTCCTTCATCCTCCAAGAGGCGTTATCCCTTTGACGATGAGGATTTGTTGTCATGGTCTAAGGTTCCGAAAGTAGATGCGGCAGTCGCCTCGGCTTCTAAACATTCATCCCTTCCTGTGGATAATTCAGGACTGCTATTAGATCGTAAGGCGGATATGCTCCTTAAACGTTCTTGGGAGTCCTGCACAGGGGCCTTTAAACCTGCCGTTTCTGCTACTTGTATGGCACGGTCCATGTTGGTCTGGATTGATCAATTAGAGGATCAACTCAAGAAAGGGGTTTCAAAGGAAAAGTTGCTTTCTTCCCTTCCACTGATCGGGGGGGCACTGCTTGTTTGGCGGATGCCTCGGCTGATTCCCTGCGATTGGCAGCTAGATCGGCGGGTTTTACTAATTTGGCTCGTCGGGCCTTGTGGCTTAAAGGCTGGAAAGGGGATGCACAAGCCAAGAATAGGTTGTGTTCATTGCCCTGTCAGGGTGAGTACCTGTTTGGCAAACCCTTAGATGAGCTCCTTGCCAAGGCAGCAGAAAGGAAGTCTGGGTTCCCTAATGTTTCTCTTCCGTCCTACAGGAGGGCATTCAGGCGCAGGTCGTTCAGTCAGAAGAAACCCTTTAAAGACTGTAACAGATGGGACAACAAATGGGATAACAAGGCTTCAAAGGCCAAAGGTGCGCTTTTTGGTTCCTCCTCCAGGAGAGATAATAAGTTCCGTTAGTCCTGTCCCTCCTGTAGGGGGCAGGTTGCGCATTTTTTCCACAAGATGGCAAGCTATTACTTCTAGTCTTTGGATTCTGTCTATTGTGTCGTCAGGTCTGAAGATAGATTTTGAGGTTTTTCCTCCGGATTTTTTTGTGCAGACTTCCCCTCCGTCTCCTCTGCAGCAGCGGGCACTGTAGTTGGAGGTTCGTAGTTTGTTAGAGAAGCGAGTCTTGTTGGAGGTCCCTGGGGGCCAGGAAGGTACGGGGGTTTACTCCCCCTTATTCCTGGTTTCTAAACCTGATGGGTCCTTCCGGACGATTATTAACTTGAAACGTTTGAACGCTTTTTTGCGGTTTTCTAGTTTTAAGATGGAATCAATTCAATCTGCTATTAAGGTCTTGTTTCCTAGATGTTTTATGGCAGTACTGGATTTGAAAGATGCTTATTACATCTGCCGATTCATCCAGACCATCAGAAGTTCCTCCGGGTGGCCATCACACTCGACGGTCTGCTCCGACATTTTCAGTTTGCAGCAATGCCGTTTGGCCTCGCTATGGCCCCACGTATACTTGCCAAAGTGATGTCAGAGGTGATTTTTTTTTTTTTTAAGTCATCAGGATATACTTATTGTGCCGTATCTTGATGATTTTTTAATTGTGGGCAATTCAGCTTCTCAGTGCAGAGATCGCTTGTCGCGGACTATTTCTTTTTTTTACAGTCCTTAGGCTGGTTGATCAACTGGGATAAGTCGAGGATGGTTCCTCTGACTTGTCAATCCTTTTGGGTCTACACCTGGATTCGGTGAGTCAGCTGTGCTTTTTGCCGGAGGCCAAGAAGCAGGTGATACTCGCCAAGGTTGGGTTGGCGGTTAGCCATCCTCACATGTCCTTGCAATCTGCTATGTCTTTGTTGTCCTTGACCTCTTGTATTCCGGCGGTGCTCTGGACTCGGTTCCACACCAGATGTCTTCAGCAGGAGATTCTCTGTGCTGAGGAGGAGTTGCATGGGTCCCTTGACAGCTTCCTTTCCCTGTCTTCGGAGGTAATCGCTTCAGTCTCATGGTGGTTGTCTCTGGGTAACCTTTCTAGGGGGGTTCCCTGGGTGGTTTCCCCATCTAGAGTAGTAGTCACAGATGCTAGTCCGGACGGGTGGTGGGAACATCTGGAGTCGCTCTGGGCCTAAGGTCAGTGGTCAGTCCAGGAAGCAGGGATTCTTCTAATGTCCAGGAACGTAAGGCGATTCTTCAGGCGTTGCTTCACTTTTTTCCCGCAGTTGGATTCCCAGCACGTCAAGATCATGACTGACAATGTGACTTGTGTCGCGTATGTCAATCATCAAGGCGGTATGCGATCACAGCCTCTGATATCTACTGCATCACGGACTCTCCATCTGGCTGAACGTAGTCTCCTGTCTCTCACAGCCCTTCATATCAAAGGAACGAACAACTCCACAGCCGATTTTCTGAGTCGGCATGCTCTGCGTCAGGGCGAATGGACATTGAGCAGAAGGGTGTGCCGGCAAATTGTACGCCTCTGGGGTCTCCCGGACATCGATCTGTTCACTACCAGGGCGAATCGGCAGGTCGAGCGGTTTGCCTCACTCAATGTCAGGGACTGTCCGGATGTGGTGGACGCTCTCCAGGTCCCTTGGTCGTTCCAGCTCGCTTATGCCTTTTCTCCGATGTCTATTCTTCTATTGGTATAATGCCTTGGGGGCATTGTATGGGGCCAATGTTGCGGGTGATAGGTGGATTGCTCGGTTTATTTCTGCTTGTGAACGCAGTACGCCGGTTCATATGGCCAGTGTGCCTCCTTGGGATCTGCACTTGGTTCTGGAGGCGCTTACTGGTGCTTCGTTTGAGCCGTTGGACTCTTCCTCTCTGAAGGTTCTTTCCCTTAAGATGGCCTTGTTAGTTGCCCTTACCTCTGCTCGGCAGGTTAGTGACATTCAGGCTCTCTCCATAGACCCTCCATTTTTGTCTGTCTTTCCTGATAGGATAGTGCTGAAGCCTGATCCCTCTTCCACCTCCTGAAGGTAGTTTCTAGGTTTCACCGTAGTCAGGAGATTGTCCTTCCCTCCATTTATCCTGACCCAGTTACCCCTGCGGAAGAAAAGTTTCATACTCTTGATGTGCGACGGGCCGTCCTCTCTTACATTGATAGGACTCAGGCAGGGAGGAAGTGTAGGGCTCTGTTTGTTTCCTTCCAGGGCCTACGGAAGGGGTCTCCAAGAGTACCCTGTCCCGCTGGATCAGAGACGCTATTGGCTTGGCTTATGAGTCTTCGGGTGTGCCTCCTCCGGATGGTGTTCGGGCCCATTCCACTAGGGCGATGGCTTCCTCCTTGGCTGAACGGGCGGACACATCTATTGAAGTGATATGTAAGGCGTCAACCTAGTCCTCACCTTCTACTTTCTATGACCATTATCGACTTGATTTGTCTTCTGGTTCTGATTTGGTGTTTGGGAGGTCTGTCCTCCGCACGATTGTCCCACCCTGAGTGGTAATCTCTGTAAGTCTCTCTGTGGGTGCTGTCGTGGTGATGGTAAAAGACCAGGTTACATACCGGTAGTCTGGTTTTTATGGAGCCACGACAGCACCCACTCACTACCCACCCCTTTTCCTTAGTTGCTTTTCACGGCTTGGCCTTTTTTGTTTGGCACATGGGTGGTGTTTTTTTTTATTGTCCGATTTGAACCTGTACTAATTAGCAGTTCCTCTCGGTCTCTGTAACACAACTGAGGAGGTGAGGGGGACCGCCCCTTTTTATCTGTAGGTTTCCTGTCCCTGGGGGCGGATCCTCTCTTGTGGGTGCTGTCATGGCTCCATAAAACCAGACTACCGGTAAGTAACCTGGTCTTTCTTGGTCTTTACTGACATTAAGGGTACCTTTACACGTCGCACCATTGCATGCAATTTCACTTGCAACTTACTGGTTGCAGTGAAATCATGGACACATTGTTCGATTTGTACACGGCAACAACATGGAACAATGTGTCCATGATTTCACTGCAACCAGTAAGTTGCAAGTGAAATTGCATGCAATGTTGCGACGTGTAACGGTACCCTAACTCCTTCTCCCTTTTCTGAAATTCCTTGTCAAACTGTGAGTGAACCTTGGTCAGATCAGCAGCAGAGAGCATCTGTGATAGCTTAGTCTCAAACTCCCTGCTTACCGTGCTGCTATTCCCTGTTCCTCATTCAGGAGAATAGCGGCACAGTAAGCATGAAGTTAACGAAGGTGATCTGAGGACACCGTTGCTCTAGTAACCGCTCGCTCGGTTACTATGGCAATGGTGACTTCAGCGCTTTCCATGCCGCTGGTCTCAGCGCCGTCATTAAGTGATTAGAGACCACGAGGAGCTGACAGACGTGTTCTTCCTCCCTGTGATCTTTAATCTAGCAGAGCTGAGCAAGTGCAAGATGACTAGGATTGTGGTGGGGTACGAGGGTGGGAAGGGAGTAATAAAGATGGCGTCTGTAAGTGTATCTGTGATTATGTTTCTAATTAATTTTTCTGTCTTGTCTTGTTTAACCCTTTGAGATTCTTAATGGCTGGGTCTAACCTGCCCTGATGTTAGGCAGCTCAGGTCTTCATACTTGCTAGTAAAATAAAGCTGGTATTAACCCCTTATTACCCAGCATGCCGCTCCCCCCACCAGGGTCGCTGGAAGAGCCTGGAAATGGCGTTTCTTATGAATGCGCCATTTTCAGGGACAGCTGCGGGCTGCGATTCTTTAGTATGGGGAGGCCCTAAAACAGTCGGCCCTCACTCCGCTGACAATACCAGCCCTCAGGTGGCAATTAAAAATAGGGCGGAGTGCACACACTTTTTTTTTTCCCAGCCAGGGTAAAAGTAGGCAGCTTAGTGTGGCAGCTCACAACTGTTCGCTTTTATCGGGATAGACTTAAAAATACTGCGAAGCCCCACAGATTTTTTTAATATTTCTTTAACACCTTATGATAGCAGGTTGTTTTTTCGTTGTCTCTCACAAAGCAAATGATTTTAACAGTTTTTAACAGTGCAGCAAAAATGCAATGTGAACCTATGCAATGTGAACCTACCCCTACCCATGTGAAAATGAAAATATTGGGGATAAAATAACAATTTTGTGGAAAAAATTTACTTTTTCATGTTCACGGCTCAATGTTATAAAATTCTGTGTAGCACTTGGGGTTTAACCCCTTCATGACCGAGCCTATTTTGACCCTAAAGACCGAGGCATTTTTGGCAATTCTGACCAGTGTCCCTTTATGAGGCAATATCTCTGGAACGCTTCATTGGATCCGAGCGATTCTGAGATTGTTTTTTCGTGACATATTGGGCTTCATGTTAGTATTAAATTTAGGTCGATAATTTTTGCGTTTATTTGTGAAAAAAATCAAAAATTTGGCAAAAATTTTGAAAATTTAGCAATTTTCAAATTTTTTATTTTTATTCTGCTAAACCAGAGAGTTATGTGCCACAAAATAGTTAATAAAAAACATTTTCCACATGTCTACTTTACATCAGCACAATTTTGGAAGAAAAAAAAAATTTTGGTAGGACGTTATTCGGGTTCAAAGTTCATGAGTAATTTCTCATTTTTCCAGCAAAATTTACAATTCATTTTTTTTAGTGACCACATCACATTTGAAGTCCCTTTGAGGGGCCAATGTGACAGAAAACACCCAAAAGTCACACCATTCCAAAAACTGCACCCCTCAAGCTACTCAAAACTATATTCAAGAAGATTATTAACCCTTCAGGTGCTTCACAGGAACTAAAATAAAGTTGAAGGAAAAAATAGACATTTTAATTTTTGTAACAAAAGTGTTCTTTTAGCCTCAATTTTTTCATTTTCACATGGGCAACAGGATAAAATGGATCCTAACATTTGTTGGGCAATTTCTCCTGAGTACACTGATACCTCATATGTGGTCATAAACCACTGTTTGGGCGCACGGCAGGGCTCAGAAGGGAAGGAGCGCAATTTGAATTTTGGAGCCAATTTTCCGTTCAAAAAGTGAAATGTCGCTCCTTCACCTCTGAGCCCTGCCGTGCGCCCAAACAGTGGTTTATGACCACATATGAGGTATCGGTGTACTCAGGAGAAATTGCCCAACACATTTTGGGATGTATTGTATCTCTTTGCCCATGTGAAACTGAAAAAATTTAGGCAAAAAGAAATTTTTTATGAAAACAAAAGTGTTTTTCATTTTTATGGATGAATTTGTGAAGCATCTGGGGGTTCAAAGTGCTCACTATGCATCTAGATACGTTCCTTCGGGGTCTAGTTTCCAAAATGGGGTCACTTGTGGAGGAGCTCCAATGTGGAGACACACAGGGACCCTCCAAACGCGACATGGTGTCCGCTAACAATTTGAATGGAAAATGAGTTCAAATTTTTAGTGGACACCATGTCGTGTTTGGAGGGTCCCTGTGTGTCTCCACATTGGAGCTCCCCCACAAGTGACCCCATTTTGGAAACTAGACCCCCTAAGGAACGTATCTAGATGCATAGTGAGGACTTTGAACCCCCAGGTGCTTCACAAATTGATCCGTAAAAATGAAAAAAGAAAAGTTTTGTGGAATAAAAAGTGCTTTCTCATTTTTACGGATGAATTTGTGAAGCACCTGGGGGTTCAAAGTGCTCACTATGCATCTAGATACGTTCCTTAGGGGGTCTAGTTTCCAAAATGTGGTCACTTGTTGGGGAGCTCCAATGTGGACACACAGAGGAACCCTTCAAATGCAACATGGTGTCCGCTAACAATTTGAGCTAATTTTCCATTCAAATTGTTAGCGGACACCATGTTGCATTTGGAGAGTCCCTGTGTGTCTCCACATTGGAGCTCCCCCACAAGTGACCCCATTTTGGAAACTAGACCCCCTAAGGAATGTATCTAGATGCATAGTGAGCACTTTGAACCCCCAGATGCTTCACAAATTCATTCATAAAAATGAAAAAGCACTTTTTTTTCCACAAAAACTTTCTATTTTCATTTTTACGGATCAAGTTGTGAAGCACCTGGGGATTCAAAGTGCTCACTATGCATCTAGATACGTTCCTTAGGGAGTCTAGTTTCCAAAATGGGGTCACTTGTGGGGGATCTCCAATGTGGAGACACACAGGGACCCTCCAAACGCGACATGGTGTCCGCTAACAATATGAATGGAAATGGAGCTCAAATTGTTAGCGGACACCATGTTGCGTTTGGAGGGTCCCTGTGTGTCTCCACATTGGAGCTCCCCCACAAGTGACCCCATTTTGGAAACTAGACCCCCTAAGGAACGTATCTAGATGCATAGTGAGCACTTTGAACCCCCAGATGCTTCACAAATTCATTCATAAAAATGAAAAAGCACTTTTTTTTCCACAAAAACTTTCTATTTTCATTTTTACGGATCAAGTTGTGAAGCACCTGGGGGTTCAAAGTGCTCACTATGCATCTAGATACGTTCCTTAGGGAGTCTAGTTTCCAAAATGGGGTCACTTGTGGGGGAGCTCCAATGTGGAGACACACAGGGACCCTCCAAACGCGACATGGTGTCCGCTAACAATTTGAATGGAAATGGTGCTCAAATTGTTAGCGGACACCATGTTGCGTTTGGAGGGTCCCTGTGTGTCTCCACATTGGAGCTCCCCCACAAGTGACCCCATTTTGGAAACTAGACCCCCCAGGGAACATATCTAGATGCATAGTGAGCACTTTGAACCCCCAGATGCTTCACAAATTGATCCGTAAAAATTAAAATAGAAAATGTTTGTGGAAAAAAAAAAGTGCTTTTTCATTTTTATGGATAAATTTGTGAAGCATCTGGGGGTTCAAAGTGCTCACTATGCATCTTGATTTGTTCCTTAGGGGGTCTAGTTTCCAAAATGGGGTCACTTGTGGGGGAGCTCCAATGTGGAGACACACAGGGGCTCTCCATACGCGACATGGTGTCCACTAACAATTGGAATTGTTAGCGGACACCATGTAGGATATGAAGAGCCCCTATGTGCCTGAACATTGGAGCTCCCCACAAGTGACCCCATTTTGGAAACTAGACCACCCAAGGAACGTATCTAGATGCATAGTGAGCACTTTGAACCCCAAGATGCTTCACAAATTGATCCGTAAAAATGAAAAAATAAACTTTTTGTGGAAAAAAAATGCTTTTTCATTCTTATGGATGAACTTGTGAAGCATCTTGGGGTTCAAAGTGCTCACTATGCATCTAGATATGTTCCTTAGGGGGTCTAGTTTCCAAAATGGGGTCACTTGTGGGGGAGCTCCAATGTTCAGGCATACAGGGAGGGGCTCTCCATACCCGATATGGTTTCCGCTAACAATTGGAGCTAATTTTCCATTGAATTTGTTAGCGGACACCATGTCTCATATGGAGAACCCGTGTGCCACCAGTACAATGGCAACTGGAAGAGTTGGGGTACAGCACCAGAAAATGCCGCCTCTAATGAATGCGCTATTTTCTTGGGTGGCTGTGGGTTGCAATTTGGGTCTCGCCACACTGAGGATTCCAATCAGCCAGCTGCCAAGTTGTACCTGGCTGGCTACCAAAAATACAGCGAAGGCCTTTTTTTTATTTCTAGAACTAATTCTAGAAGAAAAAAAAAATGACGTGGGGCTCCGCCATATTTTTGGTCCAGCCAGGTACAACTTGGCAGCTACAGACTGCCAGCAACCCCCAGCTGCCTCGTTGTACCTGGCTGCAACCAAAAATACAGCGAAGCCCATTTTTTTTTATTTCTAGAACTAATTCTAGAAAAAAAATGACATAGGGCTCCGCCACATTTTTGGCCCAGCCAGGTACAACTAGGCAGCTGGGGGCTGGAACCCTCAGCATGGAAAGGCCCAATCGTTCTGGGCCCCCCATGCTGCGAATTGCAGCCCGCAGCCGCCCCAGAAAATGGCGCATTCATTGAAGCGCCATTTTCTGGCGCTGTACCCATGCTCTTCCAGTTGCCCTGGTGCCGGTGGCAAACTGGGTAATAAAGGGGTTAATGCCAGCTTTTTATTGGCAGCTGGCACTAAGCCCGAGATTCATAATATTGGGCCAATGTTAGACCCGCCATTAGGAATCTCTGGTAAGTAGTCAATAAATACACACAGAGAAAAATATTTTTATTTGGAAAAAAAAAACACAAACTAAATTCAGACTCCATCTTTATTATAAAAAGATCCGACGTAGTCCATAACGAAGGTCCCACGACGCTCAATCGCCTCCGACGTAGTCCATAACGAACGTCCCATGATCGCCATGCAGGCGGACCGGACTGCAAAGTAGCGATCTGACAGCCCGGGTGCAGTGATCCACACTGGGGCTGTGAGATCGCTTTCTGCAGTTCGATCAGCATGCAGGCAGATAGGACTGCAAAGCGATCTGGCATCTCGGGTGCAGCGCCGGGGCTGCGAGATTGTTTTCTGCAGCTCGATCCGCATGCAGGCGGATCGGACTGCAGAGCAGCAATCTGGCAGTCCGGGTGCAGCGCTGGGGCTGCGAGATTGCTTTCTGCAGCTCGATCCCCATGCAGGAGGATTGGACTGCAGAGCAGCGATCTGGCATCCCGGGTGCAGCGAGATCACTTTCTGGAGCTCGATCCCCATGCAGGAGGATCGGACTGCAGAGCAGCGATCTGGCATCCTGGGTGCAGCGAGATTGCTTTCTGCAGCTCGATCTGCATGCAGGCGGATCGGACTGCAGAGCAGCAATCTGGCAGTCCGGGTGCAGCGCTGGGGCTGCGAGATTGCTTTCTGCAGCTCGATCCCCATGCAGGAGGATTGGACTGCAGAGCAGCGATCTGGCATCCCGGGTGCAGCGAGATCACTTTCTGGAGCTCGTTCCCCATGCAGGAGGATCGGACTGCAGAGCAGCGATCTGGCATCCTGGGTGCAGCGAGATTGCTTTCTGCAGCTCGATCTGCATGCAGGCGGATCGGACTGCAGAGCAGCGATCTGGCAGCCTGGGTGCAGTGATCCGCTATGTGGATTATTGCGCCGAGGCTGCGAGATCGCTTTCTGCAGCTCGATCCCCATGCAGGCGGATCAGGCTGCAGAGTAGCGATCTTACAGCCCGGGCGCAGTGTTCCAATATGTGTATCACTGTGCCTGTGCTCTCAGATCGCTTTCTGCAGCTTGATTGCCATGCAGTAGGATCGCGCTGCAGAAAGCGATCTCACAGCTCGGGCACAGTGATCCACTATGTGATCACTGTGCCGGAGCTGCCAGGATCCCTCCTCTGCAGCTTGATCCCCCTGCAGGGGGATTGGGGCTGCAGCAAAGTGATCTGACAGTGTTGGCACAGTGATCACATAATGGATCACTGTGCCAAAGTTGTCAGATCCCTTCACGGCTGCAGTGAAGGGATCTCACAGCCCTGGCACAGGGATCACACAACAGATCCCTGCGCCAGGCCTGGCGGATCCATTCACGGCTGCGGTGAAGGGATCACACAACGGATCCCTGCGCCAGGCCTGGCAGATCCATTCACGGCTGCGGCGAAGGGATCACACAACGGATCCCTGCGCCAGGCCTGGCAGATCCATTCACGGCTGCGGCGAAGGGATCACACAGCCCTGGCACAGGGATCACACAACAGATCCCTGCGCCAGGCCTGGCGGATCCATTCACGGCTGCGGTGAAGGGATCACACAACGGATCCCTGCGCCAGGCCTGGCAGATCCATTCACGGCTGCGGCGAAGGGATCACACAACGGATCCCTGCGCCAGGCCTGGCAGATCCATTCACGGCTGCGGCGAAGGGATCACACAACAGATCCCTGCGCCAGGCCTGGCGGATCCATTCACGGCTGCGGCGAAGGGATCACACAACGGATCCCTGCGCCAGGCCTGGCAGATCCATTCACGGCTGCGGCGAAGGGATCCCGCAACGGATCCCTGTGCTAGGCCTGGCAGATCCATTCACCGCTGCGGCGAAGGGATCACACAACAGATCGCTGCGCCAGGACTGTTGGATCCCTTCATGGCTGCAGCAAAGGGATCTCACAGCCCTGGCACAGGGATCGCACAATGGATCCCTGCACCATGACTGTTGGATCACTCTACGGGTGCGGCGAGGGGATCACACAATGGATCCCTGTGCCAGGACTGTCAGATCCCTTCATGGCTGCGGCAAAGGGATCTCATAGCCCTGGCACAGGGATCACACAATGGATCCCTGCACCAGGACTGTAAGATTCCTTCACAGCTGTGAAGGGATCTCATAGCCCTGGCACAGGGATTACATAATGGATCCCTGCACCAGGTCAGTCAGATCCCTTCACAGCTGTGAAGGGATCTCATAGCCCTGGCACAGGGATCACATAATGGATCCCTGCACCAGGTCAGTCAGATCCCTTCACAGCTGTGAAGGGATCTCATAGCCCTGGCACAGGGATCACATAATGGATCCCTGCACCAGGTCCGTCAGATCCCTTCCCTGCTGCAGTGAAGGGATCTGACATCAGGTCGGCGGCGGGAGTCCAGGGGACCACCGGAGCGGAGATGAACGGCGGCGGCGGCCGAGGCTTGAGCTGCGGAGGCTGGAGCGGCGGCAGCTGGAGCGGAGGAGGCTGAAGCAGCGGCGGCGGTAAGAGCAGAGGCGGAGGGGGCTGGAGCGGCGGCTGGAGTGGAGGAGGCTGGAGCGGCGGCGGCGGCAGTAAGAGCAGAGGCGGAGGGGGCTGGAGCGGCGGTGGGAGCGGAGGCGACGGCTGGAGCGGCGGTACCCGGCGATCTCCGGTGATCGCTACCGCCGGTACCGCCGGTCCTGGTGCAGGGGAGAGACAGGGGAGAGGCAGGAGAGAGGCAGGGGAGGGCTGGGAGGGATAATGGAGGGGGCAGGAAGCTGGAGAGGACATAGGAAGAGGCGGGGAGGCAGCATAATGCTACATTCCCGGTAATTGGCGGTTTCAATTTTAAACCGCCAATCACCGAGGCTGTAGCATCGGGGGGCAAATCGACCCCCCCTGGGGTGTAACACAAGTCCCCATGTCCCTGCAGCCCGAGTGACAGGTCAGTGAGACCCTCACTCGAGCTGCAGGAGTGCGTTCCCCTGATGGCACAGCATCTGTGCCACCGGTCGGGAACGCATTGGATTTCATGGCACAAACGCTGTGTCACGTGTCGTGAAGGGGTTAAAGTGCTCAACACAAATCTAGATAAATTCCTTGGAAAGGTGTGGGATGGGAGAGCTAGTTTCCAAAATAGGGTCTCTTGTGGGCAGTCCAATAATGATTCCAGCCAATCTTCTATTCAAAAAATCAAATGGAGCTCCTTCCTTTCGAGCCCTGCCGTGCGCTTAAACACTGGTTTTTCACCACATATCCGGGTATCGGCGTACTCAAAAGAAATTGCACAACAAGCTGTATGTTGCAATATCTCCTTTATAAAAATACAATATTTGGAGCTAAAGGAATATTTTTACGTTTTCCTACTACCTTGCTTTAGTTCCTGCGAAGCACATTAAGGGTTAATAAACTTCTTGATTGTGGTTTTGAGCAGTCTGAAAGATGAAATTTTTTGAATGGTGTCACTTTTGGGTACTGTATTTTTCGGACTATAGGAGGTACTTTTTTTTTCCCTCCAAATTTTGGAGGAAAGTGGGGGTGCGTCTTATAGTCCGAATATAATATTATAGCATACTGTGTTGCTTGGGAGGAGGAAGACAGCGGTGGCATGGGGTCAGAAGCAGCAGGAAGTGGTCCCTGCTGGAGAATCCGGCGGCTGTAATAATCACGTGTCCCCCGCTGATTAAGGTACTAAATATTCACTTGTTCGCTACACACCCCTCTGCACTGAAGACGGTGCAGAGAGATGGGCATGGGGAGAAGGGAGTGCTCAGTTACTCTTAATAGCCGACACGTGGTCGCTCCCCAGCTTCCTCCAGCTGCTGGGGAAATTTTGTGCTCGGGCTAATGAGAACTGAGGAGTGGGGTGCATCTGCGGCAAATGAATCAGCACTGTGCTTTGTGCTGGATCACTGCCATGAAGACAGAGGCAGAGCGTCATGGCGGGATCGCGTTCCTGCAACTCCAGTGACCAGAGTCACTGAAATGTCACTAAAGCTTCACGTACGTGAGGACCTGTAGTTGACCCGGGGTGCCTAAGATCGCTGTGATTGGCTGTTGAACGTCAAACGGCCAAATCACAGCGATTGTAATATTTCACCAATAAAACTTGGTGAAATATTGCAATCCAGCCATGGCTAGTACTGCAATTGTATAAGCTATTGGCTGGAGCTTGTTGACCTCTGTGTCACAACCTCCCCCCGATCTGATTAGAGCTAGCGTCCATGTGACGCTGGCTCTCCAATCAGATGTGGAGGAGCGGTGTGACTGGTTGGTGTCCTCCCTCCTCTGCCTCATCCCGTTTGTGCTTTCCCCTTCCTCCTCTTGTGACCACTTTAAACCCCCAGGTGCTCCACAAATTGATTCGTTAAAAAAAAAAAAAAAAAATACAGCAGCCTTTTTATTTTTTTATTTCTAGAACTAATTCTATAAAAAAAAATTACGTGGGGCTCTGCCATATTTTTGGTCCAGCCAGGTACAACTTGGCAGTTACGGACTGCCATCAAGCCCCAGCTGCCTCGTTGTACCTGGCTGGCAACCAAAAATAAAGCGAAACCCATTTTTTATTTCTCGAACTAATTCTAGAAAAAAAAAAAATTACATGGGGCTCCGCCGTATTTTTGACCCAGCCAGGTACAACTAGGCAGCTGGGAGCTGGAATCCTCAGCATGGAGAGGCCCAAGCGTTCTGGGCCCCCCCATGCTGCAAATTGCAGCCTGCAGCCGCCCCAGCATTCATTGAAGCGCCATTTTCTGGCGCTGTACCCAGGGTCTTCCAGTTGCCCTGGTGCCGGTGGCAAACTGGAAGACCCTGGGGGATCCTGAGGGATCAGCGGCTGGAGCAGCACAGCGAGGGCACAGTGGTGAAGGACCTGGCGTTCCCTAGATATCAAGCAGTGACGCACATCCGGGACCGGCGCCACGTGACCGGAAAGGTACTATACGGAATATAGGAATAGCCCTGATGAAGTGGCAGATTTAAAGCCACGAAACGCGTAGGCAAATAAACCAGAACCTGATTAACCCTTTACTGGACTGGAAGATTCTTGAGGTCAGCGCGGACTACAAAGCCCAGCTTTTTCTTCGGTGGAAATCACACGGCAGGCTACGAAATCCACACTGCTATCCAGTAGGCACAGCTACCCTCGAGAATGAATTCGGGTATCTGTCACTCGATCACTCAGCAGAAATCCAGAGACCACGCAGCTCTTCTGTTTTCTCGTAGCAGGTTACTGGATCTACACTCTATATAGTGCTTGTAAGGGTGCTTTCACACAGCGTTTTTCTGTGATCCGTGGCTGTCCATTGTAAAACTGACAACCACGGATCCGATTTTGGCCCCATGTTAGTCTATGGGCACACATCACATAGGATTTGGCCTTATTGGCATCCGATTTTTGTCGGATCAGATTCTGGCCGATTTTTTGCTGTGCCCAAAATCGAAGACTGCTGCGATTTTTGGCACAGCGGGTCAAATCGAACCGAATTGGATCCAACCTGATCCGCGCCAAATAACATGGGGCCTATGGAGCGCGGTCCGAGGAAACAGCTGACAATTCTTCGGACCCGATTTTAGTGTACTGAGCATGCTCAGTACATTAAAATCGCTCTGTGCAATCTAATTTCACTTCTGCAATGTATATTCATACATTGCAGAAGTGACATCTAGTGAAAATAAAGGGTTAAAAATAAAAAAAAAAACTTTATTCTCACCTGTCCCGCGATCCAGCGCTCTATGCTTCTAGGACCTGGCCTGGCGTCACAGTGCAGTCACATGACCGGCTACCGCTGTAACCGGTCATGTGACTGTGACATCACGCCAGGTCCTGTGGATCAGAACAAGACAGCTGGAAGCGCCACGGGAGTCGTGGATGGGTGAGAATAAAGATTTTTATTTTTTAAGGTCTGGAAAGAGGGGGGACAGAGGGGACAAAGAGGGAGCGCAGAGAGGATCCAAACTGATGCTGCAAAATATCGGAATCGGATGCCTATTTGGCATCCGATTGCAGACATCAGTTTGCTGTCCAAGGGGACCTGCAAAAAGTCTGATCCCCTCGGACAGCACAAAAACGCTGTGTGAAAGCAGCCTAACTCCCAGCATCGCAGTTACCTAGATGCACTTACCTGTCTACAACTCTGATGTCCTGCATCTTATACCTTGGTTACCGCAGCTTTCAAGGTCGACAGTTCTACTCAGTACACCTTTTTTGCCATGGCTTTTTGCAAGAGGATTCGCGGTACCTGTTGACTTATCAGCGAGCTGGCTACCCCGACGGTCATGCAATCGCTATCGATCTAGTACAGCGCATCATTGGGTCTGTTCCTTTACCCACTACTCATAACTGGGCACTGCGTACCTGCGCAGCCGGTGAATGGGTATTTGGATTTTCGTAGTGCCCATTACCACAAATGGAAGAAAAATATACCTTTCAGCCAATTCCTATGTTTTAGAAAAAACAATACTGAGCAAGCTGATTATAAAACTCAGTCAAAAATTCTGATGTATAGATTTCGTACAAAAAATACCCAAAGGAAGCATATCAAATCGAATCTGAAAAAGACCAAGGAAGGCCTGTAAAAAATGCAAATGAGACACACAATTTCTCCCATAAGGGAAAATGATCTGAAAAAAGAACCAAATATACAAAAATGTCAGTAAACAAAAAAAGAACAAATGGCGGCATAACTTATAATAATAGTAACATTAAAGTGAACCTGTCACCTAATTAAATGACCCCAGGCTATCACCACCTGTCCGTGCACCTTCCTATTACTATTCTAACTATCGTGCTCTCGCGGAGAGCCTAAATGTGCTTTGTGAAAGTGTTTTAAATGGTTTTTAAAACTTTCTGCTTCCTTTGATAATGAAAAGGGGGCTACCATTACTAGCCCCCTTAAACTAAAGTAAAAAACCAAACTCCCAATACTGTACTGAACTAAAACTCCCCTGCACGTCACAGGATCTACAGCAAAATTTTGAGCAAGGGTCGAGTGTGTGTGTGTGTGGCTACATTCACACTTTGTGCTTTTTTTTTTTTTGCGCTTTTCCACAAAAGCGCGTCTGCGTTTGCCGGCAAAGTGAATGGACTTTAACTTTTTCCGTGCAGGTGCTGTTCAAATTTACGCCGCGCTTTTATGGGAGAAAGCGCACTTAAAAAGAATCATGTCAATTGTTGGCGCTTTTTTGTGCACGCTTTCTACCATAGGCACCATTATACCCGCTGGAATTACGCATCACCGTTCAGACAATGCGCAATTCCAGTGCCTATAAACATGGGCGCAGGAGGAGAAGCAGAATGTGATGTCACATGGGGGAGGAAGAAGCCTGTGTTCTTCCCCCGTGTGACATGGTACTTTCGCTTAGCAGCGTATGTGCGGCAGCTTCTGGCTTGCCTGTACATTCGCTGCTAAGCAAAATAAAAAGTAAAGAACAGAATAAAATTTTAAATCATCATACTCACCCCTTCGCAGACACGTACGATCAGCTACAGGACCTCCCTGTAATCAGCTGATGCTGTCTCCTCAGAGCATCAGCTGATCATTAACTCCGGCGGTAAAAAGTTGGCTTTATCCCACCGGTCGGTTTAAATGATCAGCTGATGCTGTGAGGAGACAGCATCAGCTGATTACAGGGAGGTGCTGCAGGTGATCAGACTTGTCTGCAGAGGTAATTATGCTTTTTTTTTTTTTTTTTTTTTTTTTTTTTTTCCTTCCCCCCCCCCTTTTACTGATGACACATCAGCTGATTATTTACCTGCAAACAATGAGCTGATCTGTCATCTCACTCAGGTCCTTGAACCTGATATTGATCATCTGATCGGTTTGCCGCCCGGCAAGCTTAAGCCACCCTGCACTGCGGATTCCAGTCCCCAGCTACCTAGTTGTACCTGTCTGGACACAAAAATAAGGCGAAGCCTAAGTTGTTGGTTTTTTTTTTTTTTTGTTTTTTTTCAATTTCATGAAATTCATGAAATAATAATAAAAAAAAAGGTCTTTCCTATGTTTTTGGTGGTTCTCTACCAGGTACAACTAGGCAGCTGGGGGCAGCCTGTACCTACCTGCTGTACCTGGCTGGACACACACAGGGGGAAGCCCAGGTCAATTTTTATTTTTTTAAAGAAAATATTAAAAAAGAAAAAAATATAAATATGACCCCAAACACCTCAAATGCGTAGGATTCGCCCTGTTTTTCTGTCCAGCCAGGTACAGCTGGGGGCTGGAATCTGCAGCACAGGGTGGCCCAAGCTTTTTACAAGATGGGGACCTGGATGGGGACATTACTACATTATGGGGACCTGGATGGGGACATTACTACATTATGGGGACCTGGATGGGGACATTACTACATTATGGGGACCTGGATGGGGACATTACTACATTATGGGGACCAGGATGGGGACATTACTACATTATGGGGACCAGGATGGGGACATTACTACATTATGGGGACCAGGATGGGGACATTACTACATTATGGGGACCAGGATGGGGACATTACTACATTATAGGGACCAGGATGGGGACATTACTACAATATGGGGACCAGGATGGGGACATTACTACAATATGGGGACCAGGATGGGGACATTACTACAATATGGAGATAAGGATGGCGACATTACTACAATATTGGGACCAGGATGTGGGATATTACTATAGGATGGGGACCAGTATGGGGGACATAACTACAAGAAGGGAACCACGGTGGGGACATTACTAAAAGATCAGGATTTGGAGATTACAATATTGAGCAAAAAATTCTGGTATTACTAAAAATGTCCCTTAGTCCTACAAGCAATGCGGTCCCCGATATCCATTTTTTCTGATCATCATAATGGGAGACCCAGACAATGGGGTTTAGGGCACTGCCCTCCGGAGGCCACACTAGGTACTACAAGTTTGTAGACACCGCCCCCTCCGCTTATAAACCCCTACCGCAGGGAATATCCTCAGTTTTAAACTTAGTGTGCTCGGAGGTACCACACGCTTTGCTTGCACATCACAGCATTCTCACAGCTTACGTGATGGCGTCTGAAGACAAGGTAGGTCCCGGTCGGGGACCTCCGGCGGTCTCCCTGTTCACCCTTGGGGAACACACAGGTCGAGGTACCGGAGGGCCTTGCGCCTGGACACATGGTGTTCTCCCGGTACGCTGCCGTGCTCCTTCCCATCCTCCCTTGGGGGGCTCTGAGAAGTGGGAATCAGGAGCCTCGCACAGCTCCGCTCCGTCCGAGGCCTCCCTAAATGGTGCTTACAGACCGGACTGGAGCCAGCCCAGTCCGAGGCCTCCCTAAACGGTGCTTACAGACCGGACTGGTGCTGCACCCCCGTCCGAGGCCTCCCATTATATGGTGCTTACAGACCGGACTGGCACTGAGGCGCGCTGCGTGTCTCCGGTGTGCCTGGGGGTAGTGTCTGACACTACTGTGTTCTGACACTCAGACCGCGCGCAACCCTCGGGTCCGCGGTTCTGGCGGTGTACCCTGTGCTGGGGTCACCATAGCTGACCGCCCTGTGTGTCGCAGGGGCTGCGGCTGCGGGCTACAGATTTTGTCTGGAGCCCTGGGCATAGTGTCGATACTATGCCTCCCGCGCTGCGGGCTCCAGCACCAGATTACTGACATGGCTGCTTGGAGAGATGGGGAGCAGCCCATGAGATGGGCGTGTGTGTGTGCTTCCCGCGTGTTTGTAGCGCCGCCCACGACTTGTCTGGCGGCGGACATTTTTCTCCTCACTTCCCTACTGGGTCTGAATGAGTGCACTCCTGCGCTCCCGGGAGAATCCGGTCAATACCCTCGCGGAGGCCACACACACACCGCTCCCCTCCACCGCATTGAAGCGGTCGGTAAGCCACCGGTGTTCCGGTTTTCTGCTTGGCTTATTTTTCTCTTCCGCTGTCGGCATGTCCCCAGCAAAGAAGGGTGCTGCTAAGGCAGACAACTCCACCACTACCTGTGCTACATGCAACGGGAAGTTGGTTGGGGGGTCCTGCAATAACTGCGGACGCCCAGAGGCCCGGACTGACACTGCAGAGGCTGCAGCTCCGGTGCTGTACCCTGAGGTTCAGGTGATCCCAGGGCAATGGGAGACACAGAATAAGATGAATGAATCTGTGTTATCCAAGCTATCCTCCATGTCGCAATCCCTGGAGGCACTGACTAGGAGACTGGGAAGCCCAGCTACTCCCTCAAGTTACCCCTGGGGGTCACCCTTTGTTGCCGCGAGACCCCTTAAGCGGGCTCGCCGGGATGACTCACCCGAGATCCAGTACCTCTCTGAGGAGGAGCGTCACTCTGATGGTGACGAGGATGAGGGGGGTTCAATTCTTGAGTCTATGTCAGAACCTCAGGGGGTGCCACGTCTCGTGGCACCCCCTGAGGAGGTGGAATTACACCCAAAGGAGGTGTATCAATGGTTGCAGCCGGAGGCTCGCCCATGTGGTTCCTTTATGGACCACACTAATTTTGGAAGGGTGGTTAGAGCACCCAGGGTTCACCCTGGGCGGCGCTATGTCCGTAAATCTAAGGACACTCGCTTCCCCTTTCCACAGGAGGTGCTTCAGGAGTGGTCGCAGTCCCCGAAGGTGGACGCCTCCATGACCAGGATTGCTGCACGCTCCCTATTCTCTGCCTCTGATAGCTCCTCATTGAAGGATGCGACGGATAGACAGGTCGAACAGCTCGCCAAGTCTTCCTATGAGGCTGTGGGGTCTTCATTTGCCCCTAATTTTGCCACGGTCTGGACTCTGCAGGCGATCACCACCTGCCTGGATGGTATCACTGACCTGGCGGGGTCCAATTCAGAGGTCCTAGCGCTTACTGACAGGGCAAGGGCCTATGCAGATTACGCCAGGACTGCGACCCTAGAAACTGCCACTCGCTCGGCTGTGGCTTCGGCCAATGCGATAGCGATCCGCAGATTGTTGTGGCTGCGTCTATGGGACTCAGATGCCACGTCAAAGAAGATTCTGCAGAATCTTCCATTCTCTGGTGACAGACTGTTTGGTACCGAGCTGGATAAGCTGATTAAGGATTCTGCGGAGTCTAAGATTCCACAGAATAAGCCTAAGCCACGGTATACAGTTAATATGAATCCCTAAACAGTGGTCCTTTCGTGCCAGCTCACAGTCATCAGCTTCGTCCGCTCGCGCTGACAGAGGGGGCAAGCCCTCTACTCAGTGGCGCCCCAAGGGTCGCCAGAAGAAGTCAACGGGGGCAGCGGCTGCCGCTCCCAAACCCACCTCCGCATGACTCGCTCTCGCGTCCTGCCGCCCCGCAGGTGGGGGGCCGCCTGTCCCGATTTCAGGACAGATGGTTACTCCACGTTCAAGATCAGTGGGTCCGAGACGTAGTCTCACGCGGATACAGGATAGAGCTGACGTCGCGGCCGGCTCACCGATTCTATCGGTCGGTTCCATCCCCAGAAAAGGCTCAGGCTTTTCATCTGGTGTTGGAGGGACTCTGCAGGGACGGAGTAGTGGTCCCAGTGCCTTCCGGGGAGAGGTTCCGGGGTTTTTACTCCAACCTCTTTATCGTCCCGAAGAAGGACGGCTCTTTTCGCCCGGTTCTGGACCTCAAGTTGTTCAACCGTCACGTGTTGGTTCGGAAGTTCCGCATGGAATCCCTGCGCTCCGTGATCGCGGCTGTGTCGCAGGGAGACTTCCTAGCGTCCATAGATATCCGAGACGCTTACCTTCACGTGCCCATTGCACCGGATCATCAGCGCTGGTTGAGATTCGCAGTGGGGGACGAACACTACCAGTTCGTGGCGCTGCCCTTTGGGTTGGCCTCGGCACCGCGGGTGTTCACGAAAGTGATGGCCTCTATGATGGCTGTCCTACATATGCAGGGACATGCCGTCATACCCTATCTAGACGACCTGCTGGTCAGGGCGCCGTCGGAACATCTCTGTCAAAAGAGCCTGGAGGTAACCATGCAGTCTCTGGAACAGTTTGGGTGGCTTCTCAATGTCCAGAAATCAACCCTGGTTCCGACCCAGTCACTGACGTATCTGGGCATGGACTTCCACACGGACTCAGCTCTGGTGTCCCTGCCACGAGCCAAACAGCTGGCCATCCAATCGGGAGTCCAAGATATCCTCCTGTCCCCCCAATCATCCATACGGACGTTGATGAAGATGGTGGGACGCATGGTGGCAGCGATAGAGGCGGTGCCTTTCGCACAGTTTCGCCTCCGTCCTCTCCAGCTGGAAATTCTCCGCAGATGGGACAAGAGGACGATCTCGTTGAATCGGCTGATGGCCCTTTCACGACAGACCAGGGATTCCCTGCTGTGGTGGCTCCAGCCATGTCACTTGTCACGGGGCCGGTCTTTCCTCAAACCCTCATGGTTAGTGGTGACCACCGATGCCAGTCTGAAGGGCTGGGGGGCGTGTTCTTACACCACAGGGCTCAAGGCCTCTGGACTCAGTCGGAGTCGGCGTTGCAGATCAACGTACTGGAGATCAAGGCGGTCTATCTGGCGCTCCTGGCGTTTCAGAAGTTCCTGTCAGGACAGCCCATCCGGGTTCAGTCCGACAATGCGACGGCCGTCGCCTATATAAATCATCAGGGAGGGACCAGAAGTGCTCAGGCCCTCGCCGAAGTCCACCGCATTCTATCCTGGGTGGAGGACAACGACTGCCTGATCTCCGCAGTTCACATCCCAGGGGTCGAGAATTGTGAGGCCGACTACTTGAGCCACCAGGGGATGGACGCCGGAGAGTGGTCCCTTCATCCGGACGTCTTTCAGGACATCTGCAGCAGATGGGGCACTCCGGATGTGGATCTGATGGCCTCACGGCTGAATCATCAGGTGCCGCAATACATGGCGAGATCATGGGATCCTCAGTCTCTGGGGGCGGACACCCTGATCCTGAGTTGGTCCGGATTCCATCTACCATATGTGTTCCCACCACTAGCACTGATTCCCAAGGTTTTGTGGAAGATCAGGTCGGAGTGCAGCGTAGCCATTCTAGTGGCACCGGATTGGCCCAGGAGGTCCTGGTATCCGGATCTGTGGCAACTGTCCGGCGGACTCCGGTGGGCTCTTCCAGATCGCGCAGATCTACTCGCGCAGGGCCCCTTCTTCCACCTCAATTCCAGGGCTCTCAGATTGACTGCATGGCTCTTGAGGCCTGGCTTCTGACTTCCAGAGGATTTTCTCCTACAGTGGTTGCCACTATGAATCGGGCTAGGAAGCCTGTATCACGGAGGATTTACCACAGGACGTGGAAAATCTTTTTCTCCTGGTGTGCCTCTGGTGGACGGTCTCCGTGGCCCTTGTCCATTCCGACCTTGTTGGCTTTCCTGCAATCGGGTTTGGAATTGGGTTTATCCCTCAGCTCCCTGAAGAGTCAAGTATCAGCTCTTTCAGTGCTGTTTGACAGGCGTTTGGCGCTCCTTCCTAAGGTCCGTCAATTTCTGCAGGGGGTTCTCGGGTGGTCCCGCCATACAGGCGACCGCTGGACTCTTGGGACCTTAACATGGTCCTGGCGTCTCTGCAGAAACCGCCGTTCGAGCCTTTGAGGGAAGTCTCTCTTTCTCGTCTGTCACAGAAAGTGGTCTTTCTGGTGGCAATTACATCTTTGAGACGGGTTTCAGAATTGGCTGCACTGTCGTGCAAATCTCCTTTTCTGGTAGTCCACCAGGACAAGGTGGTGTTGCGTCCGCGGGCAGAATTTTTGCCAAAGGTGGTGTCCACTTTTCACTTGAACCAAGAGATTGTGCTCCCATCATTTTGTCCCGCTCCTGTTCATCAGGTTGAGCGCGACCTCCACACTCTGGATTTGGTAAGGGCTGTACGCATTTGTGTCCAGGACTGCCTCCTTCCAGAGTTCGGACTCTTTGTTCATCCTTACGGCGGGTCGCTGTAAGGGGTCCGCGGCATCAAAATCGACCTTGGTCAGATGGATCAAGGCTCCCATTCAAGAGGCTTACCGTTCGGCGGGTATGCCTCTCCCGGTGGGCTTAAAGGCGCACTCGACCAGAGCCGTCGGTGCATCCTGGGCTTTGCGACATCGCGCTTCAGCTCTGCAATGTGTCAGGCGGCCACCTGGTCCAGCCTGCACACCTTCTCTAAGCACTATATGGTGCATGCCCATGCCTCTGCGGATGCAAGTTTGGGCAGGCGGGTCCTCCAGGCGGCGGTTGCCCACCTTTAAGGGGGACCGTGTATATCAACGTCTTTTGAGGAACTCTTCCCGCCCTGGGGTTTGCTTTAGGACATCCCCATTGTCTGGGGTCTCCCATTATGATGATCAGAAAAAAGAGAATTTTGTTTACGTACCGTAAATTTTTTTTCTTGAATCATCAATGGGAGACCCAGCACCCACCCAGTTGTTCCGTTGGATGTTTTTTGAATTGACCTGTTCCCAGTTGGGACAGTTTTTTTCCGGGTTGTTGGACCGTCTGTGCACGGTTTCTTTCCCGATGTTTCGGGTGTGGTTTATGTTGTCTCCTCGCAGCTTATGGACCAAACTGAGGATATTCCCTGCGGTAGGGGTTTATAAGCGGAGGGGGCGGTGTCTACAAACTTGTAGTACCTAGTGTGGCCTCCGGAGGGCAGTGCCCTAAACCCCATTGTCTGGGTCTCCCATTGATGATTCAAGAAAAAAGAATTTACGGTACGTAAACAAAATTCTCTTTTTTTCTGTGTGGGGCCCACCAACCCAGCAGAGTTTGAAACCCCTGGTGTAGAGGGATTATAGCCACCTTCATGAAATGCAGCATAGGTGGTGCTGAAGGTTGCACTTTTAGTTTAATAGGCCTTGGGAAGGGGGGGTAGGGTCACAGGTTCCCCTTAATTGAGGAGAAATCACTGATTTGGGTACTCCTCTGTTTTGGTTTGTTTTTTTTTTTGTTTTTTGTTATAAACTTAAATAGCAAAATGGAAATCTGTACAACATGCATAATAGTGTTTAGAAAGAACAAAGGGAACAAACAGTAAAACATCAAACTCTGTGTAGGGTATCTCATATCTGTATTCGGGAGACTGTGTGGACACCGTATAACCAGGAAGTAGCAATGTCAAATCGATAATTCTCCGCTTCTATTGCACGGTCCACTGAAAACCACTGCATGGTGTTTTAAGTATATATATCAAAGAGTTAAGTATATTTAAATATATTTTCCCTATATACTCGAGTATAAGCCGAGGCCCCTAATTTTACCCCCCAAAACGTGAAAATTGTTGACTCGAGTATAAGCCTAGGGTGGGAAATGCAGCAGCCCCCTATCACTGGTATATAGCCCACCCCATCACTGGTATATAGCCCACCCCATCACTGGTATATAGCCCACCCCATCACTGGTATATAGCCCACCCCATCACTGGTATATAGCCCACCCCATCACTGGTATATAGCCCACCCCATCACTGGTATATAGCCCACCCCATCACTGGTATATAGCCCACCCCATCACTGGTATATAGCCCACCCCATCACTGGTATATAGCCACACCCATCACTGGTATATAGCCCACCTTCCATCACTGGTATATATCCTCCCCCCCCCATCACTGGTATATATCCCCCCCCCTCCATCACTGGTATATATCCTCCCCCCCTCCATCACTGGTATATATCCTCCCCCCCTCCATCACTGGTATATATCCCCCCTCCCCCCCTCCGTTATCCCCCCCCCTCCATCATGGTATATATCCCCCCTCCCTCCATCACTGGTATATATCCCCCCTCCCTCCATCACTGGTATATATCCCCCCTCCCTCCATCACTGGTATATATCCCCCCCCCCCATCACTGTAATCTCCCTCCATCACTGGTATATATCCCCCCCCCCCTCCATCACTGGTATATATCCCCCTCCCTCCCTCCATCACTGTATATATCCCCCCCCCCCCCCCCCTCCCTCCATCACTGGTATATATCCCCCCCCCTCCATCACTGGTATATATCCCCCCTCCCTCCATCACTGGTATATATCCCCCCTCCCTCCATCACTGGTATATATCCCCCCCCCCCCTCCATCACTGGTATATATCCCCCCCCCCCCACCATCAGTGGTTTACATAGCACCCCCCCCCATCAGTGGTTTACAAGCACCCCCCCCCCCCCATCACTGGTGTACAAGTCGTCCCCCTTCCTCCCCATCACTAGTGTACAAAGCCCCCTTCCCCCCTGCATCACTGGTGTACAAAGCCCCCCTCCATCACCGGTCGGCCCCCATGAGTTAATACTTTGTAGCGCCACCTTTTGCTGCGATCACAGCTGTGAGTCGCTTGGGGTATGTCTATCAGATTTGCACATCGATAGACTGAAATTCTTGCCCATTCTTCCTTGCAAAACTGCTCGAGCTCAGTGAGGTTGGATGGACAGCATTTGTGAACAGCAGTTTTCAGCTCTTTCCACAGATTCTTGATTGGCTTCTGGTCTGGACTTTGACTTGCCCATTCTAACACCTGGATATGTTTATTTTTGAACCATTCCATTGTAGATTTTGCTTTGTTTGGGATGTCTTGTTGGAAGATAAATCTCCGTCCCAGTCTCAAGTCTTTTGCAGACTCCAACAGGTTTTCTTCCAGAATGGTCCTGTATTTGGCTCCGTCAATCTTCCCATCAATTTTAACCATCTTCCCTGTCCCTGCTGAAGAAAAGCAGGCCCAAACCATGATGCTGCCACCACCATGTTTGACAGTGGGGCTGGTGTTTTGAGGGTGATGAGCTGTGTTGCTTTTACGCCAAACATATCGTTTTGCATTGTGGCGAAAAAGTTCGATTTTGGTTTAGTCTGACCAGAGAACCTTATTCCACATGTTTGGTGTGGCTTGTGGCAAACTTCAAATGAGACTTTTTATGAATATCTTTGAGAAATGGCTTTCTTCTTGCCACTCTTCCATAAAGGCCAGATTTGTGCAGTGTACGACTGTTGTTGTCCTATGGACAGACTTTCCCACTTCAGCTGTAGATCTCTGCAGTTCATCCAGAATGATCATGGGCCTTTTGGCTGCATCTCTGATCAGTCTTCTCCTTTTTCGAGATGAAAGTTGAGGGACGGGCCGGGTCTTGGTAGATTTACAATGGCCTGATACTCCTTCCATTTCAATATGATTGCTTGCACAGTGCTCCTTGAGATGTTTACAACTTGGGAAAAACTTTTTTTGTATCCAAATCCGGCTTTAAACTTCACCACAGCAGTATCTCGGACCCGCCTGGTGTGTTCATTGGTCTTCATGATGCTCTCTGCACTTATAACAGAACCCTGAGGCTATCACAGACCAGGTGCATTTATATGGACACTTGATTACACGCAGGTGGATTTTATTTATTATTACCAGTCATTTAGGACAACATTAGTGAGGATCTCTGAATGATCCAAACTTTTGGAGTGAGTTTGCTGCACTGAAAGTAAAGGGGCCAAATAATTTTGCACACCCAACTTTTCAGTATATTTGTTAAAGTTTAAAATGCCCAATAAATTTAATTCCAATTCATGATTCTGTCCCACTTGTTGATTCTTCACAAAAATCATAGAATTTATCTTTGTTTGAAGACTGAAATGTGGCAAAAGGTTGAAAAGTTCAAGGGGGCCAAATACTTTCACAAGGCACTGTGTATGTATGTGTATATGTGGCGCCCCTATGGCAAGGCGCCCCGGGGAGGTACTGCACCCCAATTAAAGGTGTGGTGCCTCCGTAGCCGTGGACGTGGGGGAATCTTCAGAGTCTGCACCCCATCACCCATACACAGGCCACTTTAAGACACGGGACCGTATATTTAGTAAGTCCCAGGGGGTGGAGCCTAGAGAGCGGGAGATGGGGAGTGACAGGAGAGTCAGACAGTTGGTGTGAGGAGAGCAAGGAAGGAAGACGCAGGGGACCCTGTGGCTACAGTGCAGGGCACTTCTTGGGAGAGAGGTGACCCAAACTGGAAGGGGGTTAATCGAGGACTGGTCGGAGCCAGCTGGGGACCCAGGTTGACACCGGCATACCGGAGTTGAGGTAGTTAGACAAGAGGTTCAACCCTAACTAAAGACCAGCAAGCTGAGGGCCCGACACATACAGGGAGCCGAAGTACCCCCTAAAGAAACCCAACATCAGTCCCGCAGCTGGGTCCACGGCACCGACAAGTAAGGGCCGCTTCACACTGCGGCATGATCTGGTCCGGTTCTGTCCGGGAGGACCCAGACAGCTGCGGACCGGCGCCCGCGGTCCTGACCTGTCAGCGACTGCAGCTGCGTGCGCTGCACACAGGACCGGAGGGCATAATAGCCCCCCAGTCCTGTGTGCTGATCCGGTCCGCAGCTGTCTGGGTCCTCCTGGACAGAACCGGACCAGATCATGCCGCAGTGTGAAGCAGCCCTAAGAGACTTTAGGTAACAGACCCCGAGGACTAAAGATTTAGCTCAAGAGGGGCAAATATAGACAGAGCAAGAGAGTAACAGGACCACGAGCGCCATATTAAGGGCATCACTGTCAGACTCCGGAGAAACCTTCATGATCTGCGGTTACAATACCAGTTAACCCAGAATGTACCTTGTACCTGTTTCCATCTGGTGCAAGTAAAGAACCGTTTGAGCTGCAGTGGTGTCTGTCCACCTTTCATTCGTTGCCCGGAGGGCTTCAGCATCATTGTCAAGGTGAGGACTACTACTCCCCTCATCCACCCCACTGCCCTGAGGTAAAGCTCCTCTTGTGGGGAGCTGTACTACCAAAGCTGCATTCCCATTACCTCAGCAGCTGGCCGCAGCGATGGTGACCCTATTACCAGATACCACAGGTGACGTCACGTTACAAATCCCCCATCATCATCACCCCCACCCGCCACTGAGGGTCCAGGGCACGGAACCGGGAACCGACCAGCCGTGATCCCCACTGAAGTGAACCTCCTGTCCTGGTATCCGAGTACTCCCTACCCTGTCTGTCTTAAAAGTCTGGGGCTAAAACAAAATTTTAGTAGTAAAATTTGTATTTATTTTTTTTCTTCACTTGTCAATGGTGTAAAATTCATTGACACTCCTGAAGTGTCAAAATGCTCACTGCACATACGAGAGGTGTGTAGTTATTAAAATGTTGTTCTGACACGTCAGGGTCTCTGCCTGTGTGACTTGGCACCGCCAAGCTATTCCAGCTAAGTATGAAGTCCATTATGGCTCCCCTTCCCTTCACTTTGAACTGTACCTCAAAAGTAGCTTTCGACCGCATATAGCGCATTGGTGAATGCAGGAGAAAATGAACCGTGCAATTTATGAAAACTATTTCACCTATTAGCCTTAGTTTTATTTTTCAACTTAAAAAAAAAAAAAAAAATGGGACCAAAGCAACATTCTAGTGCAAAAAATAGTTTTTTGTTTTTATTTTTATTGTCACAGCCCAATGTTATAGAATTCTGTAAATCACATAAGCGTTAAAATTGGTCACTCAACACCTAAATGAATCTCTCCAGTGGTGTACTTTCCGCAATTGGTTCACTTGTGGGAAAGGGAGTTGCTGCTCTTTTGGCTTGTCAGGGAATCTTCAAATGTGACATGGTGTCTGCAATCTGTTCCAACCAGAATGGGCTCCAAAATTCAAATAGTGCAATTTGTCTTCTGAGCCCTGCTGTGTGCTCAAACAGTAGTTTTCCACCACATATAGTGTGTACTCAGGAGAAAATGAAAAATACCCTGTGAAAATGAAGACATTTTCGGTTGAATCAACTTTTTTATGGTAAAAATATTCATTTTCACAGCTTTAGGATACAAAATTCTGTGACGCACCAATGAATTAAAGACACTTGCTAAACCTCTAGATGAATTCCTTGGGGGGTTGTAGTTTCCAGGATGCCGTTAATTTCCAGTGTTTAGGCACATCGGGTGTTGTTGTTTGTAGCATCTGCTATCATTTGAAGCCAATTTTGCATTACAAAAACAAAGCGGCACCCCTTTCTCTTCCAAGCCCTGAACTGAGTCTAAACAATACTTTTCCATCACAGGGTATCTGTATACTCAAAAGAAATTGCACGACAAATTGTATGGTCAATTTTCTCTTGTTACTGTTGTGAAATAACAAATTTGGGGCTAAATATTTGTGTGAAAAATTTACATTTTTATGTTTTTCTTTCCACAATTGCTTTAATTCCTATAAAGCACCTAAAGGGATTCTAAAGATTTTGAATTTAGTTTTAAGCACAGAGCGATGTAGTTTTTAAAATGGTGTAACTTTGGGGGTATTTTCTTTTTCTGTCTCACAAAACTGTCACTTCAAGTGTGATGTGGTGTCCTAAAAGAAAAAAAAAAAGTTTTAATTTTGTTGGAAAAATTTAAGTGCTTATAAACTTAACACTTCTAACTTCCAAACAAAAAAATTGTTCTAAAAATGGTGCTAATGTAATGTAGATATCTGGCAAATGTTTATTTCACACAAAATCATAAACTAAAGGACATAAAAATAAAATTTCAAAAGATTGATATTTTCACTTTTTTGGGAAAAGTTTGATATTTTTTATAAACGCGACTTACACTGCGTGCAGATGAGGCAAATGAGTTTTTTGATCATTTGATACTTTTTAAACATGTTGTCCTACTCCAAGCTGAATAGGCTTGAGAGCCAACTACCAATCTAGTAAATCTGGTGATGTGCATCTATATAATGAGGAGGGGTGTGATGTAATGACTTATGGCGGGTTTACACGTCGCGATATCGGCGTCCAACTCCGACCCAAAGTCACGTGGTTCGGGAGTTGGACCCGATATCGTTCGCGCGTTGTACGGTTTGAACGTACAACGCGATGCCAAAACGATATCGGGGTTGAATGACCGTGCTATTCAACTGCCCGATATCGCATGGCCGTTGTAGCCGCATCGTACCGTGTAACAGCCCAACTACGATGTGTACGCTCACGTCACCCATTCACTCCCATGTTAAATGGTCGTTCCTGGGTTGGGGGACGTACACATCGTCGGGAAGTTGTATCCCGATATCGGGCCGTATAAACCAGCGATGCGATGGCGGAAAAAGCGCGCTCAAAATGCGCGCTCCCGCGTCGTTGGTTACGATATTGGCCTGATATCTCGACGTGTAAACCCACCATTAAACATCCTTTCTCCTTCGCATCATTGGGGGACACAGGACCGTGGGTGTATGCTTTTCTGCCACTAGGAGGCGACACTAAGCAAAGATTAAAATAGAGCCCTCCTTCCTGCAGTATACACCCGAGCGTGGGCGTAGTTATCCAGTTTTTTAGCTTAGTGTCGCTGGAGGCACACGTAGTCTGTAGTTCAGACCACATCTACCATCTTTTATTTTTTATTGACATTATTTCATTCTCTATTTCTACTGCTACTCTCCATGAGAGCATTAAGGACTGAGGGCAGCGCATCACACAGGGACGACGGAGCCTCAGAAAGGACTCCGCTCTCCCAGCCCAGAGGCAGCAACGGCCACGGCTCAAAACTGCATCCCCCTGCATGACAGAGGGATGCACAGACCGGCAGCTCTCACAGGGCAGATGCACCCCCCTGCAGGAGATATCCACACACCACATGGAAGCTATCACCTCCTCCAGCAAAGGAGGCAGGTGAAGAAGTGCAACTGATCGCACAACCCGCTCACCAAGCCATCCCTAAGGGCTCTGGTGTAGCAGGGGCAGCAGGACCCTCACCGTCCTAGCAGGCAGTGGGCTCCAGGCCCGGTCGTCACGGACCCCCAGAAGCCCAACGCGGCGGCCCCAGGCTGGGACGCGCACCGCCGGTAAGTAGGGGTGCGCGCACAGCCCAGGAGCCGCACCATCCTCGAGGGGGCCGTCACCGCCGCATCGCACTATCCACGCGCCCGGGGCCGCAATTAATCGAGGCCCCGGTCTGGGCCTATATCTCGGCGCCGCCCACAGCCCCAGCTAATTGGCCGCGGCCGAGAGCGCGTCA
Source organism: Allobates femoralis (assembly GCA_033576535.1). Taxonomy (NCBI): domain Eukaryota; kingdom Metazoa; phylum Chordata; class Amphibia; order Anura; family Aromobatidae; genus Allobates; species Allobates femoralis. The sequence goes on along the minus strand of JARQOC010000009.1, from coordinate 119,164,774 downwards.
CCGCCGCGTCATAGGGGCGGGCGCGATGACGCGACTAGCGGCGCTCCCATTGGACTCTGAGCCCGCCACTCAGAGCCAGGCCGCAGCTATTGGCTGAGCGCCGCAGGCCACAGCTCCAGCCAATAGCAACAAGGGGGAGAAACAAACCCACGCCCATACAGCGTGATTGGCCAGAGTGCATGTCACTCAAAGCCCACAGTAGCAAAAGCCTATTCAGGGCCACAGCCCACAAACACGCCCCTAAACCGGCGCGAAAGTTAAACAATGCGGCTGCACACTGCAACTACATATAGGTACAGCCCTCAGGTAATAAACCTGGGGCTGATACCTAACTATCCCCCATGGAGACAGGCTGTACTAGGGTGGGCTTAGCCCCCTCACAGGGGGGGGCACACAAAGCCCACATACTACTAAGGGACACTTTCAGGTCACAGTCCTTTGTTCCGGTGCCTCTTCAAAGGAAGGACCTCAGCACCTCAGGACGGCATAGCAGGGGACACAGGATCCGGGTAAGCTCCATAGGAGACCCTCTTTCCTGCAGTTATTCACCCCTGCCCTCATTACAGCCCAGTCTGATCACCGCAGTGCCATTACTGACAGTAATCTGGTACGCAATGGCAGATCCAAAACCGTCCAAGGACAAAAGCAAAAGCAGCGCAGGGAGCAAGGCATCATGCACTAGCTGCCAGGCTACGCTTCCACGCAAACATACGTCACAATTTTGTAAGGACTGTGAACCTGAAAGTCCCATAGAGGCTTCCTCTGACGCAGGTCCTAGTGTGCCCGACATTCCTCCATGGGGTATAGAACTGTCACAACGGATGGACTCCATCGTCCAAATGTTGCAAGCCCAGGCTAGGGCTCACGCAACCAGTACCCTTAAACGTCAACGCTCCCACTCCAGCAAGGAGCAGCCCACGGACGCACTAACCAGTAAAAAACGGTCAGATACCAGACCGTCCCGGGAACAATCTCCAAACGCGTCATCAAGTGACAGGTCTCGCTCTCCCTCACCCCGCCAGTCCGAGGCACTCTCCGAAGGCGAACTATCTGACCCCGACACACCATATGAGAGCGAGACCACGGACATCCAAACCCTGGTTGACAGCCTCATCGAGGCAGTTAACATGACACTGGAGATCAAAGATGAGTCCGTCACCACGCCTGAGCACAGTCTCCTGTTCTCTAACACAAAACGCTCTCGCCGGGTCTTCTCTAATTCTGAGGGGATCGTCGGCTTTGTACAACGACACTGGGACCGGCCCGACAAACGCTTCGCAGGCCGCAAGGCCATCAAACGAAATATCCTTTTACCCCAGACCAACACAAAAAATGGGCTGAATCTCCGGCCGTAGACCCCCCAGTGTCGCGTCTGGCTAACAAAACCCTGCTTACCATCTCAGATAACTCGTCTATCAAAGACCCCACTGACCGCCAGCTTGACAGTTTGGCGCGCTCAATCTTCGAGGCCTCAGGGGCAGCTCTGTCGCCCCTGTTCGCCATATTATGGGTGGCCAAAGCAGCGGAAACCTGGCTCCGCAACGTGCGGCAATCGCTGCAGGACCCCGACCAGGATCAAGCAGACCAACTCGATTTGCTGGCAAAAGCACTCCAATACTTCCTACTAGCATCCACGGACGCAGCCAACTGCGCCGCGCTGGCTGCAGCAAACGCAATCTCCACACGCCGAACCCTGTGGCTTCGGGGCTGGCACGCTGATCCAGCGTCAAAAAGGTCGCTCATAAACTTACCGTACCAGGGAGATCGCCTATTCGGCGAAAAACTCGACCAACTCATCTCTGAGACTACCGGGGGCAAGAGCAAGTTCCTCCCCCAGCAGAGGTTCAAGCGGCCCTTTCGCCGCCCACAGGCTAACACACGCTCCCAGCCCTCCCAAGGATCACCAAGGTGGTCCAGCGCTAACGCCAGCAGTAACGCAGGTCGGCCGACCCGCGGGGCCAACAGCTACCCACATTCCTTTAAAACCAACCAAACTTGGAAGACCCGCCCCAAACAAAGTCATTTTAAAGGCGGAAGGCCACAAAAACCTAGCACATGACTCCCCCCTACAGCCACTCGACACCGGCATAACAGGCGGACGCCTTCAGCTCTTCCGCGACTCATGGCTCAAGGTCGTACACGACAATTGGGTCAGAGAACTGGTGTCGTCCGGCTACAAGATAGAATTCACATCCCGGCAAATGCCTTTCCTTAGGCAAAATGGGTCAGAAGAGAGATTTGACGGCCTCTGAAAAGTCCAAAATTGTGAGATGTCTTGCAGAGGGATGCAGCAGTCTTGAAATTGCCAAACATTTGAAGCGTGATCACCGAACAATCAAGCGTTTCATGGCTAACGGGGTCGCAAGAAGCATGTTGGGCAAAAAAGGCGCAAAATAACTGCCCATGAATTGAGGAAAATCAAGCATGAGGCTGCCAAGATGCAATTTGCCACCACTTTTGCCATATTTCAGAGCTGCAACATTACTGGAATATCAAAAAGCACAAGGTGTGCCATAATCGGGGACATCCAAGAAAAAGACCAGAGAGAGATCGTGCTTTAGTGATCCGCGCTGCTGTCCCACTGTACATAAATGCCAGGGAAACCAAGAGTATGCAAGCTGCTTCTTTATTCAATTAGCATTTCCATCCAATGTGTTTCGGTACAGACCTTGTACTTTCCTCAGGGATATGCTGCATGACTGACCAACTCACAGCCTTATATACTATCTGAATCAGGTTTCCCCGCCCAAAATCAATCACGTGTCATGATGATGTTAGTGGGGAGTGCCCACATAATATCCTAAGTAAACAATTGGGAATCTTCTGTGATTTTTTTTTTTTTTTTTTTTTCCTGGCACTCGGCGCCAACTGAAGCGTTGGCATTATTCTCTTCCATTTTATCTGTAATTAGATTGCTAAATGACATCAGCTTAAGATGAGCTGGTTAGTACCGCTCCAGCTCTAGCATCCAACAAATGCTGGCATCCTGTTCTGACCTTAGGTCTAGCAGAGTATGATTCTAGAGGAGTAATATACATTCCCTTATGCCTCAAGTACGATCCATCCTTAAGATGCCTTGGTGATTGGTTCCTTGGAAGTACTACTGAAGTGAACCTTTCTTTCTTTGAATGAATATATATAGAATACCACTGTAAAATGACCATTCAGTGAAGTCATATCATAATAATCAACTAAAATGAGCCTCAAAAATAGTTTTTTTTAAATAATTTATTTTAATATTTTCAGCATTTTTATTTTTTTTATTTTTACATTTTATTCAAATAAAGATTTTTATAATATTAATTATAATTTTTGTAGATGACTGCTTCTGATCCAGAATGATTTTATTTAGCGTTTTAATCAGTGTCTTCAGTTTTTATTAATTTCCTCAGTCCCAATCAAGCCCTATTCCATGCCTTTTAATTCTTAAAATAAGCAATTGGACAATAAGTCAGCATTGGTAGTGGTCACATTTTATTTTATTTTTTTTATATTTTCAGCTATTTATAAATGCCATACATCTGTGTAAATGCACCAAGAATTCCCATAACAAGATGATAGAAATATAATATATCCAGATTGGTTCATTTTTCCATAATCCACATCAAGATTACATCAGTGAGATTGCATTTTATAACCGGGGTAACACACATGTTCCCAATTTGCTGACAAAACTATACAATAAAGCACAATAGCACATCCCGTTAGATCACTGAATATCATATCTCGATTGGATCATTCCTTTTGTCACCAGGTTGTTTTATACTGTCTTATTTCTGCAGATGTTACTATTTTTAATACTTGGTTATATTGGATAATTATGGATCTATATGGGTTGTTGAATTGTGTATTCACAGTGATTGTACTACAATTTCCACATGATAGTGGTTTTTTTTTTCCCCAATTGTTTACTTTGTATGTCATGTGGGCACTCCCAACTCTGACATCATTTTAACACGAGATTGATTTTGGGCGGGGAAACCTGATTCAGATAGTATATAATGGGGACGTCACACACGTCAATATTGCTTGCAATATCGCTGCTGCACATGACATTGCAGCGATATTGACGTGTCTGACAAGGCGCATCAACTATAGTCGCCAGGTTTTAGAACCTGCTCTAAAACCTGGCGATGGTCGCCCGGTGGACACGCAGCATCGCTGCGTGTGACACCGGGAGACTAGCAAGAAGCCAGCTCCCAACGCCTCTCAGCAAGCGCTGGGAGCTGGTATCCATGGTAAACAGTGGGTAGCTAAGCGCCGCACGGCGCTTAGTTACCCGCTTGTTTACATGGTTAACAGTGATCTCGCTGGTACTGATCGCTGTGGAGTCTGCCTGTGTGACAGCTCACCAGCAATCAGCCTTCAATGTTGCCAGCGATGAGATCCCTGGCGACATTGATGTGTGTGACGTCCCCCATAAGGCTGTGAGTTGGTCAGTCATGCAGCATTTCCCTGATGAAGGTGCAAGGTCTGTACCGAAAATCGTTGGGGAAAATACTAATGGAATAAAGAAGCAGCTTACATACGCTTGGCTTCCCTGGCATTTATTCAGATAGTGGGATGGCAGCGCGGATCACTAAAGCACGATCTCTCTGGTCTTTTTCTTTGGATTCATCACCACTGGGAGTGTGGATCGAGCAGCAGCTGTCTGAGCTAATTTACCAGTTGTGGGGAAACACAACTGGATCAGGTAAGCACATACACCTATGACAGTACTACCTTATCCGTAAAACGATAAGACCCATTTGCGCCTCTTTGTCTCCCCTTTTTTTTTTTTTGTATATGCTCAGGGACATGGCCAAGGTAAGGAAGGCTGAATAACGACCATGTTTGAACAAGAAACAAATGTCAAGACTGGGCCAAGAAATATCTTAAGACTGATTTTGCAAAGGTTTTATGGACTGATGAAATGAGTGACTCTTGATGGGCCAGATGGATGGGCCAGAGGCTGGATCAGTAAAGGGCAGAGAGCTCCACTCCTAGTCAGATGCCAGCAAGGTGGAGGTGGTGTATTGGTATGGGCTGGTATCATCAAAGATGAACTTGTGGGACCTTTTCGGGTTGAGAATGGAGTGAAGCTCAACTCCCAGACCTACTGCCAGTTTCTGGAAGACAACTTCTTAAAGAAGTGGTACAGGAAGAAGTCGGTATTGTTCAAAAAAAGACATGATTTTCATGCAGGACAATGCTTCATCACATGCATCCAAGTACTCCACAGCGTGGCTGGCCAGTAAACGTCTAAAAGAAGAAAAAAATAATGACATGGCCCCTCTCGTTCACCTCATCTGAACCCCATAGAGAACCTATGGTCCCTCCTAATATGTGAGATCTACAGGGAGGGAAAACAGTACACCTTTTGGAACAGTGTCTGGGAGGCTGTGGTGGCTCCTGCACGCAATGTTGATCGTAAACAGATTAAGCAACTGACAGTTTGTATTGATGGAAGGCTGTTGAGGGTCGTCATAAAGAAAGGTGGCTATATTGGTCACTAATTTTTGTGTGTGTCTTTTTTGCATGTCAGAAGTGTGTGTTTTTTTTTTTTTTTTTTTTTTTTTTTTTTTCCTTCTAAATTTTTTGCAGTTATATTAGTTTACCTGGTGAAAACAAGTGAGATGGGAATATATTTAGTTTTCTCCATTCGCCTTCCACGACAGCATTGGAGGATGTCGTCCACGCCCTATTGGGGGACAGGAACACAGAGAGGTTAAAAGCCCCTCCCCTTCCTCAGTACTCCAGTGTCTTCCTGTCCCCCTTGGGGCATGGAGAGGTTCCAGTGCTGTCAGGCCGGCAGAGGCAGCATTGGGGTGTACTTACAGCCGGGCCAGAGATGGACGTCGGGGGCGGCCTCCTCCTCCTTCTCGGGGCTCCCATGATGGGACCATCTGGCCTTCCTACGTCCTACGGGGCAAAGCAGGCCATGTATTGCAGCGCCGGAGGCCTGTTCAGCTCTCCAGCGTCTCCCTCCTCCAGCTGCGGTCCCTGGGGCATGCATCAGAGGTTCCTGGATGGCACTTCCTGTTTCGGGTGGGGCACTTCCTGTTTCGGGCGGTGGCTCCTGTACAGACAGCTCCAGGGAACCCAGCAGGCCTATCTCGCACTACTGCCCGCGGCCGGTGACCAGGAGGAGGGAGGGAACAGGTGTTCCTCGTTGGGGGCACGGTACTTCTGGACAAGTACCCGCCGGAAGCTACACCCAGGTAAGGCTGATCCCTGAAACATGGAGGGTGATAGGCTTCCACCTCTGCTTCTGCAGAGCCCAGCGTTCCCCCAGCTCATGTAAGTGTTTCTGGGGGTGGTCACAAGGAGTAGAGTTATTAAGGGCCTGCACTCCCACTGGGACCCCCTTCTCTTCCCTTTTTTTCTATAGGGAGACAAGGGCCACCTGTGAAAGGGAGTAAAATCCCGTCCTGGAAATGTGGCTCCTTCACGAACTTCCCTCTTCCTACAAAAAGGTGTCGGCCATGACTGACAGTGTTGTCAGGATGGACTCCCCATCCCTGCTTGAGGAGCTCAAATCCATTAGGGAAGAGGTGTGCAGGCTTCTATCTCGGCACTGCCGGTTTTTGCTGCAGCTTCCAGGCCTTCACCTCCGAAAGAGAGGAAGCTCCAGTATTGTGACTCTCATGGAGGCTGGCCAGAGCTCACCGTCAGAGGACGGCGAGGATATTGCCTCTGTTGCCTCTGTCCAGACACGAGAATCTGGACACTGCTATTTTTCCACGGAGTCCATGGGTGAATTGGTGGACACTGTCCACAGTACCATGGGAGTAGAGGTGGTGGAACCCCCTTCTTCTGTGCAGGACTAAATGTTCAGAGGCCTAAAGGCTAAGCGGCAGTTGGGCTTCCCTGTCCACGAGGTCATCTGGGTGATGAGTTTGTCTGGGAAGTCCCGAAGGTGGATATCCAGGTGGCCAAGGTAGCATATAAGTCCGCGTTGCCTTTTGAAGATTCCTCCCAGTTAAGGACCCCCTCGATCGTAAGATGGAGAGTGTCCTCAAAAACTCCTGGGGGAGGCGGCAGCTATGTCTTAAAAGGTGAACATTTCCTCTAGATGTGTGGGGCTGCTCTGGCAGCAACCATGTAGCAGTTCCATCACCTGCACCATGCTTCATGTACCCAGCCGTGGCTGTGGGTTCAATACTAAGCTATACATCATCCAAGGCATATGATGGCTGCAGGCTATCCCCCTGACAGGCCCCGTGCTCTGGCGACTGTGGGCCACTAGCCGTTGGGCGAGGCTTTTAACCAAATCTCTCTTTAAAGGGAACCTGTCACCCCAAATCACCCTTGTAAGCTCTAAATACATGTCCCTGAAGCATTACAATACAGTCCTACACATCCCTTTGTGAGGTTTTAGTGAAATATGAAAGTGCAATAAAGTCGTTTGTAAACTTACTAAATCAATGGCAGTGGGGCGTTCCCAAGCCTCCTTGTCTGCTAGGCGGTTCCCCTGTGCCGCTGTATTACGCCCTAATGGGCGTTTTTTCAAACGTTCTAGCGCGGGCACGATTCAGATTCTCGCGCCCGCGACGTCACGGTCATGTGATGCCGTGACGCGTCATTTCCGGGCGGCCGGGGCGCTGTTGTCTGACGCGCACCTGCCTCTCTCTGTGAACGCGCACTGGCCAACTTCAGCGCATGCGCAGATCGCATGCTGAAGTCGGCCGGTGCGCGTCAGACAACAGCGCCCCGACCGCCTGGAAATGACGCGTCACGGCATCACATGACCGTGACGTCGCGGACGCGAGAATCTGAATCGTGCCCGCGCTTGAAAGTTTGAAAAAACGCCCATTAGGGCGTAATACAGCGGCACAGGGGAACCGCCTAGTAGACAAGGAGGCTTGGGAACGCCTCACTGCCATGGATTTAGTAAGTTTACAAACGACTTTATTGCACTTTCATATTTCACTAAAACCTCACAAAGGGATGTGTAGGACTGTATTGTAATGCTTCAGGGACATGTATTTAGAGCTTACAAGGGTGATTTGGGGTGACAGGTTCCCTTTAAGTGGATCACCCAGCTGGAAGAATTCCTCCTGCAGGGTACTCCCAGGGAGGAGCTTTGGACTCCTTTCCACTTCTGAGACGTACTACGGGCTTCCTGATCGATGCCTCTGCTGAGTCGATCCGCATTGGCGCCAGGTGCGCAGTGTTGGCTAACACAGCTCACAGGGCTGTGTGGCTTACTTTGTGGAATGGGTAGGTCACGTCTAAGCTCCAGCTGTGCGGCCTTCCCTTTCAAATGTCTTTTGTCTTTGGTCCGGCATTGGATGACATCCTGGGAAAGGTGTCAGACTGGAAAATGTGTCTACCTAAAAAGAAGCCCTTTCGGAGGCAGTCCTTTCGGCCTGAGCGCAGCCAACCCTCCCAGTCTAAAGGGAAGGGTAAGTCTGGTCGCTGGGCATTCCAGAAAGGGGCTAAGACCCGTAATATCTTGCTCCCCCAGCAGCGGCATCACCAGCCGCCCCCTAAACAATGCCGCCTTCCCATTGCGGGGCAGCTCCTGTGGTTTCTGCCACAGTGGCAAGCAATCTCCTCGTGCCCTTGGATCCTCTCGACCATTTGGAAGGGTCTGCACTTGGAATTCGAAAGCCAGCCCCTCCGTGTCTTCCTCAGGGGACTCTCACACATTTTTTCTTGTCGGGTCTGCGAGACCTGTTGGATTCGGGTGTGGGGTCCCCGGTTCCTCCTGGAGAAGAGGGCCAGGGGCGTTACTCCAGGTTGTTGGTGGACCTCCAGAACGCGTATTATCATGTCCCCATTTGCCCGTCCCACAAGCGCTTTCTGCGATTCGCGATCTCCGAGGCAGGCGGACAGTCCATTATCGGTTTAATATGCTGCCCTTCGGGTTTTCGTAGGCCCCCAGAGTTTACCAAACTCATGGGGGAAGTGATTGCATTCACCCAGACCCAGGGGATATGTGTGCTTCCTTATTTAGACGACATGTTGGTGGTTGCTCCTTCGGCAGTGGTTCTGCGCACCCTGGTCTCCAAAACGTTGGAGATTCTTCAGTCCCTGGGGTTGGTGCCCAATCTTTGGGAATCGGTACGGGTGCCGGCAACCCGTCGTCAATTTTTGGGAGTCTTGCTGGCCTCCTCCAGACAGGCCTCGTTCCTTCCTGCGGCACATCAGCTTCTGCTCTGCGTGCATCTGACCTGCTTCCGGGCAAGGAGGTCGCCCTCCTTGCGGGAAGCAATATCCCTGTTTGAGGCCATGTCGGCCTGCATTCAGTTTGTAGCATGGGCTCAGGCTCCTTCCACTCTGCTTCGGGAATACATACTGAGTTCCTGGGTCAGACGTCAGGATTCCTTAAACTCGTGTGTCCGGATCCTGGGGCGGATGATCACCTCGCTTTACTGGATGATTCCCGGACATCTTCGGACGAGGGTGGCCTGGCTGCAGGCTCCTGTGACCTCCGTTCCCACTGCTGACAGCAGTTCCGAATGGGGCTCAGCTCACGTTCTCCGGGGTCATCATGTCAAGATCCTGTCGGACAACGTGACTACGGTTGCCTTCTTGCGGCACCAAGGCGGTACTCGAGGCTTACTCTTGCAGGGGCTGGCAAGACTGATCTTTCGTGAGCAGTACACCATCTTCTCTCCTCCTCGGCAGTTCATCTGAAGGGAATGGCCAATGTACAGGCAGATTTCTTGAGTCGGATGGAGGTCTACCTAGGAGAATGGTGCCTCCATCCGGATGTATTTCGCTCTCTTACGGACAGGTGGGGTGTCCATTCGATCGACCTGTTCGCTTCGGGCTCGAATACAAAGGTGCCGCCCTTTTTTGGACGCCTTTGCCCATCCCTGGGCCTTCCGTTTGGTGTATGCATTTCCTCCAATCCCGCTACTTCCCAAAGCGTTGCAAAAGATTCGGGTGGAGGGGGTATCGACTATCCTGGTGGCTCCCCTGTAGCCCAAGCGGGCGTGGTACAACACCATCCGAGACCTGGGCCTGGGGGGACTGATTAGGTTGCCCCACTGTCTCAACTTTCAGTCCCAGGGTCCTCTTTCACTCGGGCCTTCAGTGGCTCTATCTGGCTGCCTGGCTGTTGCGGCCGGGATCCTGAGGACCAAGGGTCTCTCCCAGGCAGTGATCCGCAGGCTGCCTGTGTCGCACGCTATTTACGGGAGGGCTGGAATCAGTTCCTGTCCTGGTGTGCTCCTTCCATCCCCGCCATGCATCATCCTAATGTGGCCCAACTCTTGGGTTTTTGCAGCGGGGCTTTGATTTGGGGCTTCGGCCGAGTACTCTTTAAGTCCAGGTGTCGGCACTTGGGGCAATCTTGCTTCCCGTTGATGGCTCAAGCGGTTTTTTTTTTTTTGCTTGGGGGTGGCGTCCCCCGTTCGGCCTTCTGTCCCTCCCTGGGATTTGAAGATTGTTCTCCACGGGTTTTCTCGAAGTCCCTTTGCACCCTTGTCGGCTGCATCCCTTACGTCTCTCACAAGGTGGTGTTTTTGGTGGCCATCACTTCTACTCCAGAGTTGGAGAACTGCAGGCACTCTGTCCGGGCTCCGTGCCTCGTGGTGTCCGTTGTTCGCATTACGCTTCGGTTGCATTCATCTATTCTTCCGAAAGTTGTGTCGGCTTTCCATCGGTCCCAGGTTGTGGTTCTACCTTCATTTGGTCAATCTCCTGCTAATGCGGCTGAGGCCGTGTTTCACTCCTTCGATGTTCGTCGGACTGTCCTCCACTACCTCCGAGAGGCCGCTTCCTGGAGGTTAGATCGGAACCTGTTTTGTTCAGCATTTTGGGAAATATACAGGGAAGAAGACTTCTTAGGCTACCATCGCTTCCTGGATCACGAAGGTGATCTGTGAGGCCTACGTCGCTCCGGTCCTTGCTCCTCCAGTGGGGTTGAAGGCTCCTTCAACTCGTGCTGCTTCTACGTCCTGGGTGGAGCAGGCTGGAGCTTCATCAGAGCTGATTTGCAGAGCGGCTATGTGGTAGTCTCTCCTCACTTTTTCTCGCCTCAATAGGTTAGATCTGTCCTTCAGTCGGGATCTGTCCTTTGGTAGGAAAGTCCTAGAGGCAATAGTCCCACCCTGAGGAGTATCGGTGGTATTCCTCCAATGCTGTCATGGAAGGCGAATGGAGAAAACTGAATTGGTCCTTACCGGTAATTCCTTTTCTTGGAGCCTTCCACGACAGCATTAGTTTCCCCCCCTTGTTGGTGTTTGATTCCGGTTTGTATCAGGTAATCCATGGCTAAGGGTGATCTTGGTAAACACTGGAGTACTGAGGAAGGGGAGGGGCTTTTAATCTCTGTGTTCCTGTCCCCCAATAGGGCGTGGACGACATCCTCAAATGCTGTCGTGGAAGGCTCCAAGAAAAGGAATTACCGGTAAGGACTAATTCAGTTTTTATTACGTTGCCTAATACTGCACAGTAATAGTTACCTGCACAAACAGATATCCTCCTAAGATAGCCAAATCTAAAAAAAAACAAAAAACACTCCAACTTCCAAAAAATATTAAGCTTTGATATGAGTTTTTTGGGTTGATTGACAACATAGTTGTTGATCAATAATAAAAATAATCCTCTAAAATACAACTTGCCTAATAATTCTGCACACAGTGTATACCGACCAATATTTACCATGCACATGAAGTACAATGTGTCGCAAAAAAAGATTTAATAATCATTGGGATATGTTGAAGCTCTACAAAGTTATAGTTATTACCTCATAAAGTGACGCTGGACAGAATTGTACAATTTAATCTGGTCAGGGAGGTCAAAACAGAATTTCGGCTGAGGGGATTAAAATACTAGTTTGTCATGTAAAAAATATCATACCAAGAAGACAAAATTTCATATGTTCTTAAACCTTTTAACAGGAACCTGTCGCATGTAAAAACACCACTATTAACCTACAGACATGGGGTTAGGCTAAAGGTTAATAGTGTTTGAATCCTGCCCAGCACATCTGCACATTAAACTTTGCTGCCTGTGTAGAAGAATGTTTCGGTTTCAGGGGGTGGCACAGCCATGGCTTTACTCACTCCTTAATGTGTATAGAGCCCCCTGCATGAACTAACAGCAGCTCAGCATCATAACCACCTGTCAGTCAGTGCAGAGGGTGCGAGGACAGTAGTCTGTTTCCATAAATTGAACAGTGATTGAAGCCACCCCTGTGACTGAAACTAGAACAATGTCCAGAAGATCAAAATTCATTTCCCTCGGTGGCGAGGTTTAATGTTCAGGCATTGGTCACGTTTTAAATGCTATTAACCTGCACATTAACCTGATCTGCAGGTAAATAGCGAATTTGCTTTTTACTTGTTTCTTTTAATGTCTGCAATAATCTTTACAATTCAATTGAAAAATTAATCAATTGGAAAAAGAAAAACAAAGCACTAAATAAGTTGGTTGCATAAATCTTCACACCCTTAGGCCGGAGTCACCTTAGCTTATTGCATTCTATGCGAGTGCCTAATGACATTCTGCTCAGGCCCTGCTACGAGTGTCTTACTGAGATCCAATCCTTCCATCACATCATAGGTGTGGAGGAGAAAGTAGAGCTTAATCTCCATCTCCTCCTTTGCCGGCCTCTGCATATATCTTGCTGCATGCGCATGTTTGAAAGCAGTGCGATTTTTCTCTTGCACCCATAGACTTAAGGGTGCAAGTGAGCAGAGTCTCGTAGACAAACGTATCATGCCCGTATATGGCTAAGAGAAAAACTCGCAAGTCTGAGCTTCCTGATTGTTTAACGTGGTTCTGAGTGCAATGGGTGATTTTCTCGCATTACACTCATGCGAGTCACAAAGCCACTGATTCCAGTCTTCAAAGTATTCGTTTAAGTTCCCTATTAATTTATTACCTCAATCAGTCCTTTTTATGTATGAGTCTTATTTGTTTGGCGTCGCAACAGCATTTTTTTCTCTTTTTATAGCTGTCATGGCACTTTAAATGTAAGCCAAACCCCCATTTATTTTCGGTGTCCTCACCTTTAACCAAAGCTCATCTGGTCCCACAGCACCATCTAGTGCACATAACTTCTGACTGACCGAAAATCAGAAGTTAAATCTCTGTTCAATGCAACGCTGAGAGCCAGAACGAGGCTCCAGCAGGGATGTATTGAAAAGTTACCTCCAACGCGCTTCATGCACTTCTGCGCACTGGCAGGTCACTTTTTATCAGAGAGCGATGGTGATTGCTGGTGAACTGCAGGAGGAGGAGTATCGGACAGGGGGAAGGGGACTTGAACCTAAAGCACCACTACAGCAGTGCAATAAGGAAAACCCACTGTAGTAGTGCTTTGAGATGTGCATTGTATAACTTTCACGCTTCTGCATAACAATGGTTTTCGGCCAAACGGTAACAGGCACCTTCATAATGTGCTTCGTCATTTTTACAATGTTTGGATGTCTCTTTTCAGAAAATGTGTGCGCATGAGAGGATAACTTTCTTAAAAAATCTCTTGGAATAGAATGTCAACAACAATTTATCATGGCAATAAAGCTACATTAATTAAACAAACCTGTTGAAATGCTTAACGCAAAACTTTTAATTATTTCATAAATCAATAGTAGACATGGAAAAAAACAACTTTGCAACATATCAAACAAATTTGCTTCTTTCTCTGCCAGAATTCATCAGTCATTATCAAAGTTCTCAATTCTGAGGTAAAATCTGTATTCAGTGAAGACCTTCACATTACTGAGATAGGAGATGGCAGATAGAATCTTATCAATACTATGTAGATAGAAAAGTGAGGAGGGAGTGGAGCTCTGCATATCTGCATATAGTTCCTCCCTCTGGCTATAGCTTCTCCCTCCTGTCACAGAATCTTCCCAGTAATAATTGCAATCTCTTACCTTAAAGGGACACTGTCACCAGGTTTTTGCCATCCCATCTGACAGCAGCATAATGTAGAGATAGACCCTGATTCCAGCGATGTCACTTACTGACCTGCTTGCTGTCACTTTGATAAAATTACTGTTTTCTCCTTCACCTCATTGGGGGACACAGGACCATGGGTGTTATTCTACTATCCACTAGGAGGCGACACTAGCAGAATCTGCAAAAGATTAAGTGGCTCCTCCTCTGCAGTATACACCCCTGGACAGACACTGCCTTAACCAGTTTTTGCTTAGTGTCATAGGGGCCACACCTAAATTTTAATTTCCTAATAAAAAAAAACACTTTTTTTTTTTTTTTTTTTTCTTCGCATTTTGGATTTTATATTCAAGAAGAAGAAAAGTGTGTCTCTGTGAGACTCCCGCCATGGCTCCTTCTACAGCCCACCACTGTTGGGGGTGCCTGGTTGAAGTTGAGACCCTTATTCCACATGCTGCTCCTTTCTCGATACCCCATTGTTGGGGTGCTGGGTGGAGGTTGAAACGAAGGTCCTCCTTCCCCATTTCCCCACTGTTAGGGTCACTGGGTTGAGGTCAAGACGGCGTAGAAGCCCTCAGATGGTGGACAGCAGCATCCCTACCTAAACACCCTTTGGGGGTCCATTGAGGTTGAGACACTGCAGGTATGGTCAGTAGGTGCAGAACTATAGGCACCCCAGGAGCCGCAGCCCTGCTGAGTCACTTCATGGACTTAAGCTGCAGCACGTATTGCCGCAGTACAGCCAGGAGAGACAGCCTTGCTGTGTGCTCCTGATGAGGCCGGGGGACCAGAATGGGGCAGCTAACACTAGCAGGGACACAGACTGCCTGTGCCTCTGCAGCAGCCAGCACCAAGGCTGCACAGCGGTGGATACAGAGGACCCAGCGAATTGGGTCCTCTGTGGGAGCCCACACTACCCCACTGCTACCTGCCCAGGGGGTCCGGGTCAGTTCTGGACCCCCCCCTTTCCCATCACCCCCGGAACTCCGCGCCGCCCTGGAGCCTTTTTCGGCCACAGGGAACTAATTTAGGCTTCGGCCTACACCGAAGGCGCCACCTTTTCCCCGCAGCACTGAAGGCGCATTTTTGCTCTTTTTCACCGCTCCACACACACATCCCCCCCTCCTTCCTCATCTCCTTCTCCAGCGGCCATTATAAGCTCCGTGGAGCAGAGGCAGCTCGGACTTTTGCCTTTAGACCTGCCTGCTTCAGGTAGCCAGTCTCCGGGGGGCACAGGACCAGGGACGTTGGACACTGGTGGGGCACACCTTGGTGGAGTAAGTTCCCAGCAAAGGGTTTCTTTGTCCTTTGCTGCGGCTCCTTTTCTGCAGGGCACCTCTGCACAGGCACCCGTTATGCCGAGCTCAAAGACCAAGAGGACCAGGGCTCATACCTCTTACTATGCCTTATGCACAGCCTGTGGGAACCCTCTGCCCAGCGGCCACACATCCCTCCCACTGCCAGGACTGCGCCCAGAGTAGCGTGCCACAGCCCCCAGTGACCCCGGCTATTACTGATGCATCCAATGCCATGCCGGAATGGGCCATACTCATGTCCCAATCCATGTCTCAATCTGTCACAATCCATAGATAAGCTGTCCTCTACATTGCTCCAGGCTCTGCAGAGTCACACTCTTTCCCTGGCCTCTGCCCAGCAAGGTGGATGCTTGGACCCAGACCATACTCACCTGGACCCATCCAACTCTAGGTCAGGACGCAAGCGACCCCGTAGGTCACACTCCCCAGCGTCCCCTCATAATTCACGGTCATCCCCTCCCACTTAGAGACACCGTACCTCCAGGTCAACGGAGTTGGCTTCTACCAGGGAAGGTCACAGCGATTCACAGGACTCTGAAGGCTTCTGTGATTCCAGCTCAGATCTGGATCCATACAGGTCCTTAGACCTAGACCAGTCAGACACAGCTGCATTGGTCGAGGACGTAATCACTTCCATCAACCAGGTGTTGGCTATATCTGACTATATCTGAACCACCCCCAGATGCCCCATAGCACATAATTGCTTTTCAAAGGGCTAAGAAACCACCTAAATTCTTATCTGATCACCCAGAGTTCAAGGCGATTCTTAAAAACATCGCTCACACCCGGAGAAAAAATTCGACAATCAAAAGGCACTGTAGAAGTGTTATCCCTTTCTGCAGGAGGTAACACAGAACTGGGCAGATCCACCTATAGTGGACCCCCCAGTCTCTATGCTCTCTGCACAGACACTTCTCTCCCTGCCAAATAGCTCCTCCATCAAAGACACGACGGACCGTCAGGTGGAACACATGACCTGGTCAATTTTCGAGCCCTCAGGGTCCTCCCTAGCAAGGTCATCATGGCCTGGGTGAACAACTTACATGCGGCCCTCTGTTCGACTGACAACGAGCTGTCTGATGAAGCGGTTCAGATATCAGTCGTGGCGGACTATATTCTACACGCAGCTATCGATTCCACAAATTGCGCGGCAGTAGCAGTGTCAAACGCAGCCATAATCAGGCGTGCCCTCTGGCTACGGGAATGGAAGGCTCATGCAGTCTCTAAGAAGTCCCTTACACACCTCCCATATCTCAGCGGACGTCTGTTCGTAGAAGAGTTGGATAAATTAATATCTAATGCAACAGGGGGTAAGAGTACTTCTGTACCTCAACAAAAGCCAAAACGCACCTACAAGCATCGTAATCAAGCACGATTCCGTTCCTTTCGCAATTCGTCCGGCTGGCCCCGTTGCCCTATTCCCTACCCCCAGGGTACTTGGTTTTCTGCAATCGGGTCTGGAGGCCAGACTGTCCTTAGGCTCTAAAGAGCCAAGTTCCGCTCTGTTCTATTTCAGCGATGCCTCGCAACAAAACCGCAAGTGAAGACGTTTCTTCAAGGGGTCTCCTGTTTGGTTGCCCCCCTATGGATGACCGCTGGAGGCGAGGGATCTCAACTTGGTGTTAACAGCATTACAAGAACCACCCTTTGAGCCCCTTAAGGAAATCTCACGCTTTCTATCCCAGGTGTTTTTTCTGGTGGCAATCTCCTCTCTTCGCAGACTGTCTAACCTGACAGCGCTCTCCTGTAGGCCACCCTTCCTGGTTTTTCACCAGGACAAGGTCGTTCTCCGTACGGTACCCTCTTTCTTTCAGAAGGTTTTATGCACCTTCCATCTCAATGAGGAAATTTCTTTGCCATCCCTTTGTCCGGCACCAGTTCATAAGGTTGAGAAGGCTGGACCTTGTCAGGGCATTGCGTATCGATGTATCTAGAACTGCGCCTTTTCTAAAGTTGGACTCTCTTCCTTCTTCCAGAAGGCAGCCGCAAGGGATTAGAAAGATAAAAATCCACTGCCACTTGCGGTTATTTCGTTTTATTTTCTTAAATATGAAACATACAGATGCCCCTGTGGGGCTGCTATACGCGTTTCGGAGATATACCGTATATACTCGTGTATAAGCCGACTTTTTCAGCCCAAAAATTGGGCTGAAAAGTCCCCCCCTCGGCTTATACACGAGTCATATACGTGGGGGCTGTGTCCGGGAGCAGGAGGAGGCAGGAGGAGGTGGGGGGAAGGCTGCAATATGAGCGGCTCGTGACGTGGAGCCGCTCATAACTTATTCATGATATGCACTGCATCCCCCGCCCATCCGCGGGGGGAGCAGTGCATATCGCCTTACAGCCCCCCAGCACGGGGTATACAGCCCCCCCCATCCCTTACAGTATGGCGCCCCCTTTCCATGCTGCCGCTGCTGTACAATAAATAGTGTTATTATCTCACCGGCCCGGTCTCAGTGAATCCTCCCTCCTCCCTGCGTGTCATGTGACCGGGGCTCACGCCGATGACGTCACCGGCCGGTCACATGACACTCAGCCTCGCAGGGAGGAGGGAGGATTCACTGAGACCGGGCCGGGAGATAATAACACTATTTACTGTACAGCAGCGGCAGCGAAGATGGCACAGGGAGGCCCCCGTCTCCAGCGTCACTGTCAGTCTGATCCGCCGCCATGGTGAAAGCGATCTGCGTCCTGAAGGGCTCCGGGGAGGTGGCCGGCGTCGTGCACTTCGAGCAGGCAAGCAGCCATTGTTGTTTCCCCCACCCTTTGCCTGTGTATGTGCCGGAGCCTCCTGCTGAGTCATGGTCCCCTGTGCGCAGGCGCAGTGCTGAGGGCCCTCCAGGCACCGTTGTACAGTAGTTGTTTGCCGGACATGTGTGGTAGTTTGCAGCTTGTGTATAATTTGTGGTCCCAGGCTGCTATCAGCAGGGTGCGGCCTACATCTGCCCTTGTACGCTGGAGCTTGTGGCTTTATCAGATGCTGGACTACATCTCCCAGCAGCCCCTGCCCCATGTTGGGGGTTGTAGGTGTACCTCACACTGTATATAGCTCCAGGGCTGATCATTGGCCTCTTAAAGCTGTTATATAATCTCCTCTATGGCTGCTGGTTGCATAACTGAATCCTCCGCTGGTACACAATGAGCACAGAGCCTGTGCCAGGATACATGACTGGATGTGTGCTGCACAAGTACTACAACACTCATCATTCATCAACTGCCACTATGTAGAGGGGGTGGGGGGAGCAAGACTGTACAATGGCTGCAGCAGCTCCACTCTGTGCAAGATCTCTGCTTGCTGTCATGTGATGGACGTAGTCACTGACTACAATTGGACTGGGTATTCTCATATCAAAGTCAGATGTTCCTGTATGATCTATGGGAGGAAGGAGAGTGGGGTCTGACATGACTTCTGTGAAAGCAGGTCCTGGACTGCACACTTGGTGCAGGAGGTGCCCTCTGCCCCTATACAACTGCACATTGGCCGCCAGACATTGTAGGAATTAAAGGGCCAGTGCACTTTTGTATGACAGGAGGGGTGGTTGCAAGTTAATGGACAGGCTGTACCTTCATTAGAACTCGCTCATACTTTTGGCCAAATCTAGCTGAGGTTTAGGGTAAGTTCACACTTACCCGGCGTGTTTGTCGGCGGCAGCTGGCGGGACCCGCCAGGAAGCTCCGGCGCCGTCCACCGGCTTCCTGGCGGGTATGTGCGGGCGGTATCCGGCGGCTGCCCAGCGGGTTCTCGGCGGCGATTCTGCAGCGGCTGGAAGCAGCACATGATTCTGCTTGCAGCCGCTGCAGAACCGCCGTTTTTTAGAACATGGTCATTCTTTGCTAACCCGCTGGGAAACCTGCGGGTTAGCAACGGATGACGCTGGGTAACCGCCGGTGTGTGCACAGCCTTGGGCTGTTTACATTAGTTTTAATGTTAATCCAAACGCCGGTTTGGATTAACATAAATTAACATAAAACTAATGTAAACAAAACGGCGGTTTACACTGGTAAACCGCCGAAAACCCGGCCAGTGTGCACTTACCCTTATAGGGGTATGTGCCACTGTGTGCCCATAATCTGCCCTGAGGCTGGAGTCCACCCTCGGCTTATACGCGAGTCAATAAATTTTCCCAGTTTTTGGGGGCAAAAGTAGGGGGGTCGGCTTATACACGAGTATATACGGTACTCCTTATTCGTTAGAGCTAACGAATAAGGAGTATATCTCCAAAACGTGTATAACAGCCCCACAGGGGCATCTGTATGTTTCATATTTAAGAAAATAAAAGGAAATGACCAAGTGGCAGTGGATTTTATCTTTCTCATTCATTGATGGACGTCTGCCATTAATTCACTGCCTGGGAATCCTGGTGGATATAGGGTGGAGGAGCTTGACAGCCGTCGTCTTGTATTGAGCCGCAAGGGATTGCCAGTTTCAAAAGCTACGCTTGCTAGGTGGATCAGATCCACCATTCAAGATGCCTATAGGCTCAAAAATTCGCCGCTTCCGGCTGGTATCGGAGCGCACTCTACCCGTGCGGTAGGGGCATTCTGGGCCATCCGGCACCAGGCATTTGCACAACAAGTGTATAAGGCAGCCACCTGGACTAGCTTACACATGTTCACAAAACATTACAGGGTCCATACCCAGTCTTCAGCGGATGCACGCCTGGGTAGACGCGTCCTGCAAGCGGCAGTAGCCCACCTGTAGGTTACTTGTCTTTACACAATATTCGTTCCATTTCTATTCCCACCCAGGGACTGCTTTGGGACGTCCCATGGTCCTGTGAGGCGAAGGAGTAAAGGAGATTTTTGTGTACTGACCATAAAATCCTTTTCTCTAAGCCTCTAATTGGAGGACACAGCTCCCGCCTGTTGCCCTTTCGGGACGTTTTTTGAGTTCTCATATTGTTTTTTGAGCTCGTACATAAGTTGCCTTCTTACAGGCATAGTTACATATGATATTGTTGCGTTTCTCCTACTGCTTTAGCACAAAACTGGTTAAGGCAGTGCCTGTCCAGGGGAGTATACTGCAAGGAAGGAGGAGCCACTGTTAATCTTTTGCAGATTCTGCCTAGTGTCGCCTCCTAGTGGACAGCAGCATAGCACCCATAGTCCTGTGTCCCCCAATTAGAGGCTAAGAGAAAAGGATTTGACGGTGAGTACACAAAAATCTCCTTTTCCCTGCTTCAGATTTAGCAGTAAATGACTATGCTGGACTATTTGATTAGTTCTACAATGTTAATCTCCAACTGATTGAACAGTGATTTTATGAAAACTACACTCAGCTGCCCAGTAAGAGACATCGTTGGAAACAGGGTTTCTGTCTCTACATTTTGCTGCTGTCAGATGAGATGGGGGGGAAAAACCTGGTGACAGTGTCCCTTTAATAGATTTATCTTCCATACCGATCTATAGATTTTGCCTCATAATTGAGAATTTAACAGAGAAAGAAGCAAATTTGTCTGATAAGATATATTCCAGTGTTGCTCATTTTCATATGTACTTTTGATTTATTAAATAAAAATTAAAACAGTATGTTTTAAGGCAAAGTGACTCCTAAATGCTTAAAGAATAAGAAGTATTTCTTTTTACCCCTTTTTTTGTTTCCAATCTCTAGGAGTGGTATCCACTGTTGTTCCAGACTCTGCACACAAGCTGTTCATTGGAGGTTTACCTAATTATCTGAATGATGACCAGGTAACAGTTAATATGTATTTGAATTATTACATTTACCAAGATGATGTGAAGATTTTTAGATTTCTGCCAGCTGTAGTCGTGAGTGTTCCTGCTTTAAAAATGTTAACTGTTCCTCGTTTAATTACTATAATATGCAATACATTTAGCATTTCTGTCAAAGTAAATTTAACTCTGGCACCAATTCATCAAAATGTGTGATTTTATTGCCAGTCTTGATGAGGAAGTGTGTTGGATTGAAAGGGATTCTGTTATCAGGTTGACACAAAATCAAAAAAAATATTTTCTTTGATTTTGTGTCAACCTGATATTTTTTTTAGGGAGAGGGCCCTGCTGAGATGGCTTCCATAACCCCCCTCCACCCCACCTTCCCACACCAACCTCTCAATAGAGATTATTCATTCACTGTGAGGTGTCAAATCACAGCAAGGGGTGTGTTGGTCTGCTGGGCAGTCTACTGGAGGTCCTCTAATGTCAATCACAGGGTAATAAACTCTTTAGATCACTTAGGCTGCTTTCACATAACGATTTTCGGTCATCCGATTGTATCCGTTTCAAAACGGATACAATCGGATCTGAAATCGGACCCATGTTCCCCTATGGGAATCGGATGGGATCGGATGTGCCACTATTGGCATCCGATTTTGGCACCATCCGATCCCATCCGATGTAATCACGGGCACAAAATCGTAGCCTGCTACGATTTTGTGTCCATGACTCACATCGGACAGCCTCGGATCACTGCTGATCCGAGGCTGTCCGATGTGCCCACAGCATAGGAGCCTATGGACATCGGATCTGAGTTCACCTCAGATCCGATGTCGGCTCCGTATCTCCCTGTCTTTCCCTACTCCTGCCTCCTCCATCTTCTTCCCTCTCCTATTCTATATGATGTGCCCCCGCTATTCTATCTGTGTCCCCCGCTCTTCTATCCTCATCTATCCCTATCCTGTCCCCTGTCCTCTCCCTGGGTGTAAAAAAATAAAAAAAAACTCCTCCGGGAGTATACATTACCTGTCACCGCTCCCACGCTGCAGCACGATCAGGACTGAAGGACCTGTGATGATGTAAGAGCCCGGTCACATGACCCGTCAGCTGACCGGGTCATGTGACTCTGACATCATCACAGGTCCTTCACAGGGCTGATCGTGCTGCAGCGTGGGAGCGGTGACAGGTAATGTATACTCCCGGAGGAGTTTTTTTTATTTTTTTACACCCAGGGAGAGGACAGGGGACAGGATAGGGATAGATGAGGATAGAGAAGAGGGGGTACAGATAGAATAGCGGGGGCACATCATATAGAATAGGAGAGGGAAGAAGATGGAGGAGGCAGGAGTAGGGAGAGGCAGGGGACCGCAGGATCCACACGGATCTTGCAGATCGGATGGCTATTTGCCATCCGATTGCAGGGATCCGTATGGATCCGTGCCTGTCCGTGGTATCCCCCTTCAAAGTCGGATCCCACGGACAGGCACAAAAACGTTATGTGAAACCAGCCTTAAGCAATAGCTTACACACATATAATTGGAAGAGCAAGTTAAAACAGTGTGCAATATAAAGCAACGGAACTCTAATGAAAATGAAAAGGCCCCCATTACAATGTGTGCATACTGAACACAGTGTATTGCTACAAACACCATAAAAATATTTAAAACAAAGGTAAATCCTCTGTAGAGGAAGTGTGGGTACACAACCTAAGTCCCCCATGTTAAACACTGCTAGATAAGAAGAAACCTGGGCACATGTGCATAGAAATAAATACATGTTCATGCAAAATAGCAACCATGCACATAACACAATATACATTTGACATACAAATTCAGAATTAAGGTGTCCGACAAGATATCTAACAATACAAACAGAGAATCAATGCACCTGTTAACAATAGGAAGGTGGATAGAAATTGTATACATACAACACATGTTAGCATATGGAGAGTACCAAGGAACCCATTGTGAAAGGGGGAGATCAAGGGAATATGGTATGAGCAAACCCAGGCATTATGCCAGCTTAAGTTTCCTCAGGTGTATGAGCCGCCAGGGCACCTTGTGTGTTAATTATGCTGCAAACAATCAATGTAACATACAAAATATCTGGAGTCGGTCAAACATGATCAATTAGAGATTCAAAAATAGAGTATCTGCATATAAACTCACCATGCAGTCAGGGCTGTGGAGTCTATTTTGAGTGGAGTTGGATTTAGGGAAATTGAGTCTGTGGTGAATGTGTGGCTTACTGACTTCACGGTTATGGTTGTGGAATCTGAGTCTGTATCCATTTTGAAGCAGTTGGAGTCTGTCAGATTCTGGGAAATTGTAGAGTCTGAGTTGGATATTTGGCTTACTGACTTCACAGTCCTGCACGTAGTGAAGCTGCACAGGTGTATATGTACAGATGCGCTGGTGACTAAATCATTGCAGCCACAAATCGCCCAATACGTGTAGATAAATGAAAATGAAAGGGCAGGTGAGTGTGAGTTCCAGCGTGCACTTCAGTGTGGAGTGTAAGATAGGATGTGTAGTATTGCAGAAAAAGGGAATAGTACCCGGCCACCTGCATAATGGACATGATGATTTTTAGGGGCTGGTACATTCTGGTCCTAGCATGCGCTCCAGTGTGTGGAACGCAAGAGAGACAAAAGAGGACGTGCTTACCAATTGAAGCCTCATTAGCAAAAACACCCAGATAAGAGAACCTCATATACGTTTTCTTTTTTTTCTTTTTTTTCTTTTTCTGATCATCATAATGGGAGACCCAGACAATGGGGTTTAGGGCACTGCCCTCCGGAGGCCACACTAGGTACTACAAGTTTGTAGACACCGCCTCCTCCGCTTATAAACCCCCACCGCAGGGAATATCCTCAGTTTTAAACTTAGTGTGCTCGGAGGATCACGCTTTGCTTGCACTTCACGGCATTCTCACAGCTTACGTGATGGCGTCTGAAGACAAGGTAAAATGGTTCCGGTCGGGACCTTCGGCAGTCTCCCTGCTCACCCTAGTGGAACACGCAGGTGGAGGTACCGGAGGGCCTAGGGCCTGGACACTGCGTGTCCCCCCGGTACGCTGTCGCGCTCCTTTCCATCCCTCCCTGGGGGCTCTGGAAGGTGGGAGATAGGAGCCTCGCACAGCTCCGCTCCGTCCGAGGCCTCCCTAAATGGTGCTTACAGACCGGACTGGAGCCAGCCCAGTCCGAGGCCTCCCTAAATGGTGCTTACAGACCGGACTGGTGCTGAAACCCCCGTCCGAGGCCTCCCTAAATGGTGCTTACAGACCGGACCGGCACTGAGGCGCTGTGTGTCTCCGGTGTGCCTGGGGGTAGTGTCGGACACTTTGTGTTCTGGCACTCAGACCGCGCGCTACCCTCGGGTCCGCGGTTCTGGCGGTGTACCCTGTGCTGGGGTCACCCTGGCTGACCGCCCTGTGTGTCACAGGGGCTGAGGCTGTAGATTGCAGGTGTTTTGTTTTACATGCAGTCTAAGTATTGTACTGTCACAATACTTCCCGCGCTGCGGGCTCCGGCGCCTACATTACTGAGGCTGCCTGAGGGGATGTGAAGCAGCCCTGGTGGTGATGTCATCGAGGGCGTGCGTGTGTGCTTCCCGCGTGTTTTCGGCGCCGCCCACAGTTTCTCTGCCGGCGGCCATCTTTTCCCCTCGCTTCCCGGCTGGGATTTGACTGCAGCACAGGTCTGCACTCCGGGGGAGACCGGAAGCTTTCGTGGAGGCCACACACGCACACCGCTTCCTCCCACCGCTTTACAGCGGTCGGTAAGCCACCGGGATCCCCGGTTTGTGTCTGCATAGATTGGCTTATTTGCCCCTGCTGTGGTTATGTCCTCAGCTGGAAAACGTGCTGCTAAGGCGGCCAGCACCACCACTACCTGTGCTACATGCAACGGGACACTGGTTGGGGGGTCCTGCAATAACTGCGGACGCCCAGAGGCCCGGACTGATGCTGCTGAGTCAGCAGCAGCTCCGGTGCTTTACCCTGAGGTTCAGGTGATCCCAGGGCCATGGGAAACGCAGAATAAGATTAATGAATCTCTGTTGTCCCAGTTGTCCTCCATGTCGCAATCCCTGGAGGCACTTAATAGGAGACTGGAAAGCCCAGCTACTCCTTCCAATTACCCCCGGGTGTCTCCTTCTTCGGCTGTGAGACCCCTTAAGCGGACTCGTCGTGAGGATTCACCCGAGCTCCAGGCTCTCTCTGAGGAGGAGCGTCCCTCTGATGGTGATGAGGATGATGGGAGTTCAATACTCGGGTCTGTGTCAGAACCACCAGACGGGGTAGAGGATCTGGTGTCCTCCATTAACGAGACTTTACATCTCGTGACACCCCCTGAGGAGGTGAACGTACACCCGAAGGAGGTCTATCAATGGCTGCAGCCGGAGGCTAGACCAAGTGGCTCCTTTATGGACCACACTAACTTTGGAAGGGTGGTCAGAGCACCCAGGTTACATCCTGGGCGGCGTTTTGTCCGCAAATCTAAGGACAATCGCTTTCCCTTTCCCCAGGAGGTGCTTCAGGAGTGGTCGCAGTCCCCGAAGGTGGACGCCTCCATGACCAGGATTGCTGCACGCTCCCTTTTCTCTGCCTCTGATAGCTCCTCGTTGAAGGATGCGACAGATAGACAGGTCGAGCAACTCGCCAAGTCTTCCTATGAGGCTGTGGGGTCTTCATTTGCCCCTAATTTTGCCACGGTCTGGACCCTGCAAGCGATTACCTCCTGCTTGGATGGCATCACTGACCTGGCAAGGTCCAGTCCAGAGGTCCTGGCGCTTACCGATAGGGCAAGGGCCTATGCGGATTACGCCAGGACGGCAACATTGGAAACTGCCACCCGCTCGGCGCTATAGCAATCCGCAGGTTGTTGTGGCTGCGTCTTTGGGACTCAGATGCCACGTCTAAGAAGATTTTGCAAAATCTTCCGTTCTCTGGTGACAAGCTTTTTGGCACCGAGCTGGACAAGCTGATAAAGGATTCTGCTGAGTCTAAGATCCCGCAGAATAAACCTAAGCCACGGTATACCGTTAAAAGGAACCCAAAACAGTGGTCCTTTCATTCCAGCTCACAGTCATCAGCAGCGTCTGCTCGCGCGGACCGAGGGGGCAAGCCCACTACTCAGTGGCGCCCCAAGGGTCGCCAAAAGAAGCCAACAGGGGCGGCAGCTGCCACCCCCAAACCCGCTTCCGCATGACTCGCTCTCTCGTCCTGCCTCCCCACAGGTGGGGGGTCGCCTGTTCCTTTTTCAGGACAGTTGGCTCCTCCACGTCCAAGACAAGTGGGTCCGAGACGTAGTCTCGCGAGGCTACAGGATAGAGCTGACGTCGCTGCCGGCACACCGATTCCATCGGTCTGTTCCTTCTCCAGAAAAGGCTCAGGCTTTTCACCGGGTGTTGGAGGGGCTCCGCAGAGACGGAGTAGTGGTCCCAGTGCCTTCTGGGGAGAGGTTCCGGGGTTTTTACTCCAACCTCTTTATCGTCCCAAAGAAGGACGGCTCTTTTCGCCCGGTTCTGGACCTCAAGATGTTCAACCGTCATGTGTTGGTTCGGAAGTTCCGCATGGAATCCCTGCGCTCCGTGATCGCGGCTGTGTCACAGGGAGACTTCCTGGCGTCCATAGATATCCGAGACGCTTACCTTCACGTGCCCATTGCACCGGCTCATCAGCGCTGGTTACGATTCGCAGTGGGGGACGAACACTTCCAGTTCGTGGCACTACCCTTCGGGTTGGCCTCAGCACCGCGGGTGTTCACGAAGGTGATGGCCTCTATGATGGCTCTCCTGCATGTGCAGGGACACGCCGTCATACCTTATCTAGACGACCTGCTGGTCAGGGCGCCATCGGAACACCTTTGTCGGGAGAGTTTGGAGGTAACCATGCAGTCTCTGGAACAGTTTGGGTGGCTTCTCAATGTCCAGAAATCAACCCTGGTTCCGACCCAGTCACTGACGTATCTGGGCATGGACTTCCACACGGACTCAGCCCTGGTGTCTCTGCCACGAGCCAAGCAGCTGGCTATCCACTCAGGAGTGCAAGATGTCCTCCTGTCGCCACAATCATCCCTACGGGTATTGATGAAGCTGGTGGGCCGCATGGTAGCTGCGATAGAGGCGGTGCCTTTCGCACAATTTCGCCTCCGTCCTCTCCAGCTGGAGATTCTCCGCAGCTGGGACAAGAGAACGTCCTCTCTGAATCGGCTGGTGGCCCTTTCCCAACCGACCAGGGATTCCCTGCAGTGGTGGCTCCAGCCACGTCACTTGTCACGGGGCCGGTCTTTCTTCAAACCGTCATGGTTAGTGGTGACCACCGACGCCAGTCTAAAGGGCTGGGGAGCGGTGTTCTTACACCACAGGGCTCAAGGCCTCTGGACTCAGTCGGAGTCGTCGTTGCAGATCAACGTGCTGGAGATCAAGGCGGTCTATCTGGCGCTCCTGGCGTTTCAGAAGTTCCTGTCAGGACAGCCCATCCGGGTTCAGACCGACAATGCGACGGCCGTCGCCTATATAAATCATCAGGGAGGGACCAGAAGTGCTCAGGCCCTCACCGAAGTCCACCGCATTCTATCTTGGGTGGAGGACAACGACTGCATGATCTCCGCAGTTCACATCCCAGGGGTCGAGAACTGGGAGGCCGATTACCTGAGCCGGCAGGGGATGGACGCCGGAGAGTGGTCTCTTCATCCAGACGTCTTCCGGGACATCTGCAGCAAATGGGGCACTCCGGACGTGGATCTGATGGCCTCACGGCTGAATCATCAGGTGCCGCAATACATGGCGAGATCGTGGGATCCTCAGTCTCTGGGGGCGGATGCCCTGATCCTGAGTTGGTCCAGCTTCCATCTACCATATGTGTTCCCGCCTCTGGCTCTGATTCCCAGGGTCCTGTGGAAAATCAGGACGGAATGCAGAGTAGCCATTCTAGTGGCACCAGATTGGCCCAGGAGGTCCTGGTATCCGGACCTGTGGCGACTATCAGGCGGACGCAGGTGGGCTCTTCCAGAACGCGCAGATCTTCTTGCGCAAGGCCCATTCTTCCACCTCAATTCCAGAGCCCTCAGATTGACTGCATGGCTCTTGAGGCCTGGCTACTAACATCCAGAGGCTTCTCTCCCACGGTGGTTGCCACTATGAATCGGGCCAGGAAGCCCGTATCCAGGAAGATATACCACAGAACGTGGAAAATCTTTTTCACCTGGTGTGCCTCGGGTGACAGGTCCCCGTGGCCCTTGTCCATCCCGACGTTGTTGGCTTTCCTACAGTCGGGTTTGGAGTTGGGCTTATCCCTCAGCTCCCTGAAGGGTCAAGTATCAGCTCTTTCAGTGCTGTTTGACAGGCGCTTGGCGCTCCTCCCGAAGGTCCGTCAATTTCTGCAGGGGTGTCTCAGGTGGTTCCGCCCTACAGGCGACCTCTGGACCCTTGGGACCTTAACGTGGTCCTGGCGGCACTGCAGAAACCGCCGTTTGAGCCACTGAGAGACATTTCCCTCTCTCGTTTGTCCCAGAAGGTGGTCTTTCTGGTGGCGATTACGTCTCTGAGAAGGGTCTCAGAATTGGCTGCACTATCGTGCAAGTCGCCCTTTCTGGTGGTTCACCAAGACAAGGTGGTGTTGCGCCCCCGGCCAGAATTCTTGCCAAAGGTGGTTTCCACTTTCCATCTGAACCAGGAGATTGTACTCCCATCATTTTGTCCCGCTCCCGTTCATCAGGTTGAGCGCGACCTCCATACTCTGGATCTCGTGAGGGCTGTACGCATTTGTGTCCAGGACTGCCTCCTTCCGGAGTTCGGATTCATTGTTTATCCTTACGGCGGGTCGCTGTAAGGGGTCCGCGGCGTCAAAGTCAACCTTGGCCAGATGGATCAAGGCGCCCATTCAAGAGGCTTACCGAGTTTCTGGTTTACCTCTCCCGGTGGGATTGAAGGCGCATTCGACCAGAGCTGTCGGTGCCTCCTGGGCTTTGCGACATCGCGCTTCTGCTCTACGGGTGTGTCAGGCGGCCACTTGGTCCAGCCTGCACACTTTCTCTAAGCACTATATGGTGCATGCCCATGCCTCTGCGGATGCAAGTTTGGGCAGGCGGGTCCTCCAGGCGGCGGTTGCCCACCTTTGAGGGGGAACATGTGTTATCCGTCTTTTGAGGAACTCTTCCCGCCCTGGGGTATTGCTTTAGGACATCCCCATTGTCTGGGTCTCCCATTATGATGATCAGAAAAAAGAGAATTTTGTTTACGTACGGTAAATTCTTTTTTCTTGAATCATCAATGGGAGACCCAGCACCCACCCAGTTGTTCCGTTGCATGTTTTGCATTTAATCTGTTCCCTGTTGGGACAGTTTCTTCCGGGTTGTTGGACCGTCTGTGCACGGTTTCTTTCCCGATGTTTCGGGTGTGGTTTATTTATCTCCTCGCAGCTTATGGACCAAACTGAGGATATTCCCTGCGGTGGGGGTTTATAAGCGGAGGAGGCGGTGTCTACAAACTTGTAGTACCTAGTGTGGCCTCCGGAGGGCAGTGCCCTAAACCCCATTGTCTGGGTCTCCCATTGATGATTCAAGAAAAAAGAATTTACGGTACGTAAACAAAATTCTCTTTTTTTAACTGTTACGCCTTGCTGCCCTCAGCTTACATAGCAAAAACCTGCTGGCAGATTCCCTTTTAAATGGATCCTGATTCATAAAAGGGAGAATGACTTTTCATACATCATGAGCATCCGATTGGTGGTTTGTACCTCCGTGTTGTCTTTGATTGGAATAAAACTCTGGTGTAAGCAATGCCACAGCTCATCATAAATATTAGCCATGGTATCTTATTAGAATGTCGCCCATTTTGGAGGAACTGAGAAACTGACTTGACAACAAAGGTTTACAGCAATCTACACCAGAACACTGGTAAAACAGTCTTGATGAATCAGGCTTTTATTATTATAGTTATGGAACACTGAGCCATGCAAGATGGAGTCTTTTTGCCTGAATAGATGTTTCATTGTGGCTTTGTTCTACACTTTTAAGATCTTCTCCTGGCCTACTTTGTTAACTATAATGTCAGCAATGTATTATTTACATAAAGCCCCTTTCACCTCAGCGCTTTTGAAGATTTGTGGCAGATCTAACAGAATTACCGCATTTGCCGTGCAACACCCACACTTTCGGCAAGCCCCATTCATTTTCTATGGTGCTTACCGGCAAGTGCGGTTTGCTGGGTCTGGTACTTGCGCCGCGGGGAAAAACCCGCTGATAGCTGCTGTTATTTCACCTGCCACAACTGCCGTATTTGCCGGATCGTGGCAAAAACTGCATTTGCTGCACCTGCCGCAAGTCTCATAAAAAAATAATGGGGTCTTGTCGCAAATGTGACGCAAGTCGTCTGTTACGCGGCACATGCGGTAATTCTGCCGGATCTGCCGCAAATCTTGAAAAACACTGATGTGAAAGGGGCCTAATTTTTTTTTTTTTAAAACATTAAATTTTTATTGAGGTTTTTGCAAAACGTGAGAAACAAACATAACATGACAATGTCTGATCCTTGTCGGAAACAGAACCGGGGATCTAATAGACACTAGACATCTAAAGCACCTAAAACATCAATAATAAGAAAAGTAAGTGTTCTAAGGGGGGAAATAAAGATAGAAGAAAGAGATAGAGAGGAGGGAAAAGGGAGGAGGGGGGGGGGAAACGACGTCAGGTTGTGTTGGAAGTCCGGAAAAGGGGAGGGGAGAAACCACGTGGACTGCAGCATAGACCGAGTAACATTATGTCCTCTATTTAAATCGAGTGTGATTTGTGATTTGGGCCGTTGAAACGAAGCCACCATTTGTTTTATTTCAATGAGTTCCAAACAGACAGACAACTCACGGGGAAGACCGCTCCACAGCCGGCGGATCTGCAGGTTTTGCGGGGCAAGAGGGCTGGACGAGTCCCTGGGGGATCGGTGCAGCCTCTGGGTGTGAGGCCCAAACACTCCATCTATCATGGACCGACCGCCTGGATAACTTATTTAGTGCTAGATAGTATTCCTGATGGAAGATCCAATTGATCTTATGTGTCAGCTCAGTCAGGGTAGGCAAGAATGAGGCCTTCCACTTCGCGGCTAGGCACAGGCGAGCAGCGATAAGGATATACGTTACTGTCCCCCGCAACGGCCAGGGGAAGTCTCGAATGCCAATATTCAGAACCGCCAACTGAGGCGTCAGGTCTTGCCTAATTCCAGTGACCGAGTGGATCAGGGTTTGGACTAATGTCCAGAAGGGGCGTATTTTCGGGCAGGTCCACCACATGTGCGCTATGTTGCCTCTCTCTCCACATAGTCTCCAACACTGCGGGGACTGCCCCCCAGTGGTGTGTGCAAGGCGAACAGGAGAGAGGTACCATCTGAGATGAATTTTCTTTGTTTTCTAGATGGTTCACACATCTGGTGGTGCTCCCCACTTCTTTAGCTGCTGCGTGCCAGTCTTCAATGTCTGACGTAAAGCCAAGATCTCCCTCCCATCTCCTCATGTAAGGCAGTTTCACCTCTTGGTCCACAGACACCAATTCCCCATAGATCTTGGACAGTGTCCGCGGTTTGGGGGGATCCGCTTGAACAGCCCTAAGGAGAGACGATGTACGGAGGGGGGGCACAGGTAGTGGGACGTATGTGGCCTCACGTAGAAGATGGTCTAGTTGAAAAAACTGCAAGAATGCCGCGCGGCACTCAGGAAACCACTCACAAAAGGTCTCAAATGTAGGCCACGTCCCCTCCCGACAAAAATTTCCCAGTGAGAGCAAACCGCATCCTCCCATGTCCTCGTCTGAATCGACGGGACATGGAGGCGCAGCGCTCGTATAGACACCTCCTCTGGCGGAACATGGGTCTAGGCCCGCGGCAGTGTCCTCCAGTAGTGTAAGAGGATTTGGGAAGTCTCAAGCTGGCAAGTCTGGGTGACTGGTTGAATCGACTCAGCCGCCAGGAGGTCCCTAAAGTGCCGCCCCTCAAGTAGGAAGTCTCAATGGATATCCATCTGAGTGTTCAGGGCTGCGCCACCAGGACCCAGCCTCCTCCAAGATGACAGCCCTATGGTATTCCAGAATGTTTGGCATACCCATTCCACCCGCCCTATCGGAGCGTACATGTCTCTCTGGCCACACGTGGGATCTTGTTAGCCAAATGAAAGTGTTTACTGCGCTCTGTAATTTAGCCAAAAGGGTTTTGGGGATCCTAAGGGGAACACATCTGAACATATATATTACCTTTGGTAAAGTCATCATCTTGAAAGCGTGCAAGCGAGCAATCCAAGAAAGAGACTTGGCACCAAAGGTGGCTACGTCGAAAGGACTTTTGATAGTAGTGACTCATAGTTAAGTCTCATAAGTTGGCTGGAGGGTGCCAGTGTAATCCCTAGGTAGGGGATACCGCCCCTGGACCAGCGAAACGGTAGGAATTTAGAGAGAGCAGCTACCTCTGAGTTCGGGACTCCTAGTGGGAGAAGAGTTGACTTATCCGCGTTCAGCTTGTAGTACGAAACCCTCGAATACTCCTCTAGTATGCGCATGACCGCTGGGAGGACCGAGACACCTCTGTGCAAGTGATGATAATATCATCAGCATACAGACCAATGGTGTGGACATCACCACCCACTTTGACCCCCGACACATCAGGGGCCGAGTGGATTTTTTCAGCGAGGGGCTCCACTGCCAGGGTGAAAATCACCGGTGACAGCGGACAACCCTGACAAGTTCCGTTCGTGATCCGGAAGACAGGCGAGAGAAAGCCAGATGTAAGAACCTTGGCGTTAGGCTTGGAGTAGAGGGACAGCACCGCCTTTAGGAATGGACCCACAATGCCAAATCTTCTAAGTACCGCTTCCAGGTAGCCCCAGTGCACCCTGTCAAACGCCTTCTCCGCGTCCAAAGACAGGAATGCATCGGGGGTCCCCTTCAGCTCCATGGATCTGATGAGATCCACCATTCTTCTCGTCCCATCTTTCGCCTGTCTCCCGGCCACGAATCCGACTTGGTCCGGATTTATCAGCTTGGGCACCACCCCTCTTAGTCTGTAAGCGAGAACAGCAGCATAGATTTTGAGGTCGCAGTTCAGAAGGGAGATGGGTCGGTAGCTCCCAGGCAGGTCAGGGTTTTTGCCAGATTTGGGAATCGTAATTATTGTAGCCTGAAGCTGGAGCGGGTCAATTGTGCCCACGTCTCTCCACTGCCGGAAAGTTCGCAGAAGGTAAGGAGCCAGTGCCTCTCTGAATGTCTGTAGGTATTCATTAGGTAGGCCATCCGGGCCAGGGGCCGAATGGAGCTTTGTATCCCCAATTGCACGATAGACCTCACCCAAGGAAAAGGGAAGATTCAAGTAGTCTAGATCCGAGGCCGAGACAGAGGGCAAGCTCAGTCCCTCTAGGAAATTTCCAATCAGCTGTGGAGTAGGCTGGGGGGTCTCGGAATCGTGGTGTAGGTTATACAGATCTGAATAATATTGTTGGAACACTGTCGCAATATCCACGGGGCTTCTCACCACTCTACCTGTTTTGTCTTTGATGTTATCTATCGTGGAGCGAGCATTTCTCTTTTTTAAACGTCTTGCCAATAGGGCTCCCGCCTTGTCCCCAGATTCATAGAACGCCGATTTCGAGCGGCGTAAGGCTCCTTCATGGCGGGACAGGAGTAGGGATCTTAACTGCATTCTGGTTAGCGTCAACTGAGAGTCCAGAGTTGGGGGTAGGGTTGATTTTATTTTCAGCTTCCAGGTCAGAAAGTCGGCTAATCAGTTCCGTTCTCTCTTTTTCACGGCTCTTCTTAAGTTGAGAGGCCTTCTGGAGGAAGAGGCCCCTGACATAAGCCTTATGGGCGGCCCAAAGGGTCTCGTCTGTCACACAGGCGTTATCATTAAGTTTAAAATATTCGACTATATGGGCTCTGATGTCCTCCACAAGGCCGTCATCAGACAGAAGAGCGCAGTTCAGTCTCCACGTGCCCGGTGGAGTGGGGCGGGAGTGCACCGACAGTTCAAGGGACACCGGGGCATGGTCAGACCACGTTATGAGCCCAATCTCAGCGCAGGCACAGGCCGTAAGAGTGTTATCGTCTACCAAAAAGTAATCTAGTCTAGAATACGACCTATGCCTGCGCGAGTAAAAGGAGTAGTCTCTCTCTGTTGTGTGCAGGTATCTCCACGGGTCATGGAGACGGTATTCCTTGCATATAGGTCCCGCCTCTTTTCCAGACCCAGGTGCCCCCCGAGATCTATCCAGAAGTCTGTCCTGTATTAGATTAAAGTCGCCACAGATGACTTTAAATCCACCCGTATTCGCAGCGACCCTATCCAAAAGTCCCCTGAGGAACTTCACCTGTCCCTCGTTTGATGCATACGTATTTACCAGTGTTAGGGATACCCCAGATATCACACAGGAAAGAGCGATATATCTACCGTCTGGGTCGGCGTCTACAGTGACTAGTGTGAATTGTAAGGAGTGTTTAATAAAAATGCACACTCCTGCCCTCTTGCCTGTTGCATTCGCAAAAAAAGCTGTGGGAAACATATGATGGTGTAACCTGTGGTTGTCTGTCTGTAGTAGGTGGGACTCCTGAATACACAGGATATCTGCTTCTGATTTCAAGGCCTCCCTCCACAGAAGGGAACGCTTGAAAGGGGAATTCAATCCCTTGACGTTAAAGGACACAATTTTCATAGTGCGAATGTTATAGTTGGAGGGTATTACCTGGTGGTGGCTTCAAACTTCGACCGGTGCCTGTGACACGCTTGTATATGTAGGATAAAAGGGGACACAAGGGGACACAATTATCTGTAGTGAAATCACTCGAGAAGGGATTGGGAGTAGAGGGGATGTGGGAAGGGGGCGACAGACGACTAGCAGGGGAATGAGAGAGATGGGGGAGTGGAGAAAGGAGGGAGAAAAGTAAGAGAGATAAGTAAAAGAGATAAGTAAGAGAGAGAGGTCACCAGAGAAGTCGTAAGAAACATAACTCTTAGAACATGTATACTACGATAAATACGGAGGTAGATGTAATAGCTAACACAGGGCACTGTGTATGGACCTCTCCGTCGTAGCAATGGGGATAAGGGGGTAGGACAGTCAATCTCCCCCGACTCGGCTGAGGGGAACAGAGGAACTCTCCACGTCAAAACTGGCAACCGGAGGACGGAAACAAAATGACTCCTCGACAGTTAAAAGAAAAAAAGGAGAGTTCCAAACAATTAAAAGAAAAATAACAAAATACCTCAGCTGGGGGTCAGAGCGTGTCCTGAGGTAAAAAAAGTGTAGAGAATCATCCGAAAAGTTCAGTTCAAGTAATGGTGGAGGAAGAACCTTCATTTCTGGCAGGTGAAGAGCGAGACAGTGGAGAGGAGGGATGAGCCGTCCCCGGAGTTGGTGAGCGACGAGGCGACGGCTCTGGGTCTCCAGTGAGGTTCCACTGTTTGAGGGCCTTTCCCATTTGGCTGGGAGACAGGAAAAGATGTGCTTTTCCTTTGTATCGGAACTTGACCCTGACCGGGGTGCCCCAGCTGTAGGAAATCCCTTTGTCTCTCAAAACTTTACAATGCGGGGCAAATTCCCTCCTGCGGGCCAGAGTTCCAGGAGAGAGATCTAGGAAAGCTTGGATGCCAGAGTATGGTGCTGGGGGGGCACCCAAATGTCTCATCTTTTGCATGATTGTCTCTTTAGCTCTAAGGGTAGAGAAGGAGACCAGGATATCTCTCGGTAAGGTCTTGTTGATGTGTGAGGGTTTTGGGATGCGGTAAGCTCTGTCGTATTGCAGATCATCTCCTGGTGTCTCTGGGAGTAGTTTTTGCAAAAATTGGCTCACTGTCTCATGTAGGTCCTCCTCGGCGCCTTCTTCAGGAAAGCCTCTGAGACGCAGGTTCTTAGCTCTAGCTTTATCCTCCAGATCCCACAGCTTCAACTTCACTAGTTTCATGCCACCAGCCATGACAGAGTAATCATCTGCCAACTCATTGTGGGCCGAGGCGTATTCCGCCATTTTTCCTTCTATGTGTTGTGTGCGTTCTCCCAGGGCTGTCACCTCTCCTCTCAGCTCTCGCAGAATGTTTCTCGTGTCTTCTTGTATGGATTGTCTGAGGGCGCGCATTGCTTCCATCAAAAAGCTGCGTGTCACCTGAGTCTCTCCCTCTTTCTCCGATAAGTGGCCCCCGGAGCTTCGGGGTCCACGCATGTCAGTAGCCGGCTGGGAGGGTCGGGCAGGAGAGGGCTCCATGTTGGGAGTCGGCACTTGTTGCCGCTCTGGTGGGTAAAAATCTGTGAGCCTTGCGGACTCTCCCCGTTTCCGCAGTGACTGCCTCGGCATCTCTGGTGTCTCCTTTACGTTGTGAGCGGGAGGTGGAGGACTTTGTCGGGTGGAAGGGTCTGTTAATGCCGCAAAACCTCAGGAACAAGCAGGAGCTCAGCACATTGCGTCTGGTGACATCAGCTCCCGCGTCACGACCCCACTAGGCAGTCTTTAGACGCTCATAAAGGAAAGATAGTAGGGCCCAAGGTATATGGCAAGATGTTTAGCAGGAATCTATTAGTGCAATCCGTGCTGGGTAGGAGATAGTATTAATTCTTATGCAATTTGTCAGTGTGGTCACAAGGTGGCACTGTAGTCTCACATTTGTTGGAAACAGTTTGCTGGATAGTACACAGTAGAATGTTGTCCTCAGTGGGCTATTGAGGTACCTAGATTCTGTGAGGGTTTAGCTGCATCAAGTCCTATTTTGGGCACTGTAGCTGGGTATCTATGCAGAGCAGCGCCCCTTATTTGCAACAGTCTACAACGTTCTAGGGCTGTATCAGCACACTTATTCACATGAGTGCTCGGCTCTGCTGCTCATCCACTGCAGTCCTGCAGGTGGGGGCCGTGTCAATGGCGTCTCTGCACGTTCCCTCTCACTCCTCGTCACCTCCCGTGTGCGCGTTCCCAGGGCCTTTATAGTTCTCAGGGCTCGGTGTGTGAGCAACCGTCAGGGGCTAGGGATCTGCCGGAGAAGCGTGGACCTCCCACTAATGGCGGCTGGTGGGGGGATGTCTCACCATCTGTGCACGCTCGTTCTTTGTCGGCCGCAGCTCCGCCGCTGCTCCTCTCTCCCCCCCCTCACCTCCTCTAAGTTGCTGTTCGTGACCGGAGGTTCCTGCGCCTAGGGATCGCCAAGCTCCCCACCGCCAGCCTGTCTCCCCGGAGCTCCGGTGTCACCTGTTGCAGGCGGTGGTAGATGCGGCGGTGGCAGACCTCCGCCTCCTCTGATGGCTCCTCCGGTCTTCACGTGCCTTGCCGCGTCTCCCCTCCCTCTCTGTGTGGCAAGCGGTGCCGCCGTCTAGCCACGCCGGGCAATCAAAGGGTGAGGCTTGCAGCGTCCGGTGGTGGCCTTTTGCTGGAGGTGAGCTGAGGAGCCGATGGTGTCCAGGGCCTCGTGCCTCGGGTCCTGGGGGCTCGGCGCTTCTCGCCTGAGGCGCTGCAGATACTCCTCTCCGGGACAAACTCTGCCCCGTTACCACGTCTCAGGAGTGTCAGCGAGGCAGGGACGTTGTTCCGGGGCAGATTCTAGGTGCCTCCCGTGCAGGATGCCGCGGATCCTGGTGTTCTCAGAAGGAGCTGTGGATCACACATCCTCCTAGGACCGCGGCCATCTTGGAACTCAAAGGGGCCTAATACAACTACTACAATAAGTTTGAGTGGCCAAGTGTACTATACTATTAGATCATTTTTTTGATCCAGAAATGTTTTGACTCGACCACCATCCAACCCGTTTTCACTTCCCTGGCTAGGCCAACTATTTCAATTTTGACCAGTGTTACGTTATGTGGCAATAACTCTGGAATAGTTCAATAAATTCCAGTGATTCCAAAATTTCAGACATACTATATTTCAGGTTAGTGATAAATTCTGATCAATAGGATTTGCCATTTTTTATGAAAATTACAAAATTTTCAATAGTTTGAATTTTTATACCAGTCAAATCAGATAATTATATCACAAAAAATACTTAACAAAACATTTCCCACATGTCTACTCAACCCCATTTCTCTTCATTGGGGTTCACAGGAGACCATGGGTGTATGCTGCTGCCACTAGGAGGCGACACTAGGCTAAATGAAAAAGTTAGCTCCTCCCTGGCAGTATACACCCACAGACCAGAAGGAACAAGTCGCTTTAAGTTTAGTGTCCTCAGGAGGCTGACTTGCTGATGGGGCTGCTCCCAGCCCTGTTACTGTATTGGTTTGTACTGTTGTGTGTTTTTAATCTTTTCCCTTTGATTTTTAGATACAGCTCATAGTGTTAAACAGGGTGGAACTTCTTCCCCTGTTGTCCCTCTCAAGTACGGGCAGAAGGAAAGAGTCTGGTTTCATGCAGTCGGTCCCACCTCTGTATCAAGTGGCCGACCACATTCTCTGCAACATGTGTTCAGAGGCACAAGATTCTGGTCTGTGCTAGCCCCGCTCATGGTTCTATACGAGGCCACGCCCCTCGCTTGCTCCTCGCACAGGACTGACTACAGGACAGCGTGTTAAAACACTGCGCACCCCGCAGCTCTACTGACCCTGGGATGCAGCACAGCTCACTAAGGTGGGGACATCCAGGGGGGCATTCAGATGTAATAACAGCTTGGAAGGTTTATAGACTTTGGATAATGGTATATTACAGCTCCTATCACGGTGTTTAGGCCTCATCATTGCTAAAGACAGCCTTGTTCTGCAGATAACTTGTTCATTTTAGGACTGGTTTCCCCTACTGCCCATATTAAATCCACACCTTTATTCTTGGTTACTCGCAACCTATCTGTCCTTGAGTGCCTCAGACCATACCAGGGAGTGCTCGCCACTTTCCAGACCCATCAGCCCGCAGCAATGGTTTACGCTACTTTTGCGTCAGTGCCTACACTTCTCTCTTTACAACAGGATCATTAGTTTCCAGTTTACACGTATCATATCATTGACACTCTCAAGGGCCACAGAACCCATTAACTACCCACTGCAACAGCATATCCTGCCACCTTGTACCATATCGCTGACAGCGTTAAGGACCATGGAACGTGTCCATTACCCAGTGCAACAGTGTTTCCTGCCACCACGGTTCTTGGCCTTGATGGCGACAATGGGTATGGAACCTGTTCACTACCCAGTGCAACAGTGGTTCCAGCCAAGACATATGTCACCGATTGTTACAGCAGATATGGAATCCATCCACTATCTAGTGCAACAGTCTCCAACCACCTCATGTCATATCACTGATATCGTGGAATGAGGCGCGAATCTCATTGGTCGCTGTATATTTTTAAACATGGCGCCGTGATTCTGATTGGCGCTTGACTTCCCATAGAGATACATGGAGGAATGAGACGCTATTCTTATTGGTGGCGGTGTATTTTTAAACATGGCGCCGTGATTGTGATTGGCACCTGACTTCCCATAGAGCTAAATGGAGGAATGAGGCGCGAATCTGATTGGTCGCTGTATATTTTTAAGCATGGCGCTGTGATTCTGATTGGCGGCTGACTTCCCATAGAGATACATGGAGGAATGAGGCTCTATTCTCATTGGTCGCGGTATATTTTTCATCAAGGCGCCGTGATTCTGATTGGCGCCTGACTTCCCATAGAGATACATGGAGGAATGAGGTGCGAATCTCACTGGCCGCGATGTATTTTTAAACATGGCGCCGTGAATCTGATTGGCGCCTGACTTCCCATAGAGATACATGGAGGAATGAGGCGCGAATCTCATTGGTGGCGGTGTATTTTTAAACATGGCGCCGTGAATCTGATTGGTCGGCGCTCAGCGGGGAGACCGGCGAGTTGGATGCCCAGCGCCTGGTTCTGTTTTCGGCCACGGCGGTCGGCGGCACTGCGGTCGGCGCTTTGAGCGGCGAAGTCTGTAGCTGGGCGAAGACCTTCGGTGTTCGGCCAGCTACTGGCGAGGGGCACCGGCGGAGGTCGGGCTTGTGGCGGGGGGCACCGCCGGAGCTCGGGCTTGTGGCTGGGGGCACCGCCGAAGCTCGTGGCGGGGGGCACCGGCGGAGCTCGGGCTTGTTGCGGGGGTCCCCGCCGGAGCTCGGGCTCCTGCCGGGGACCACCGCCGGAGGCACAGTGGAAGACATGGAGGCTATGTGGTTTTTAAAAATGGCGCTGAATGTGAAGCGCTGTGCTCATTGGTCGGCGCCAGCACACAGCGACCAATGAGCATAGCGCCTCACTTACAGCGCTAAATTTGAAACTCAAAGTCATCCATTATATCTCAATGGGAAGTGAGGCACTATTGTCATTGGTCACTGTGTGCTGGCGCCGACCAATGGGCATAGCGCCTCACTTCCCATTGAGATACATAGCGGTCTTTAGAGCTATGCATGGCCGGGCCCTTGGTTCTATTTTCGGCCACGGCGCTCGGCTCTCGTCGGTCGTCGCCGGGACGGGAG